>JAVSCE010001111.1:0-196932 GCA_032199065.1 Smutsia gigantea
CAGCCAGCCAGTGTGCTGCCCTACCACAGCAAGCCCTCCCCCAGCCCTGGGGCCCCAGAACGGGCAGGGCTGGGGTGCACATTCCCATCCTGCCGGCCTTCAGTCCCTCTGAGCAAGAGACACCGGTCTGAAAGCTTGGGAGATCTGGGATGGTTTCTGCACCCAGCACAGAGCCCCTAGGAAGAACTCCGCAACGATGCTCTGAATGCGGGAACGAGCCAACGATGAGTGAATGCCGCGTCACCCGTTCGGTCCGCACTGCTCCAAGGGCGTGCGGCGTCCACCCAGGGCAGCCTGCCCCAGCCTGTGCCTGGCGTTCTCCTGGCCTCACATTTCTTCCCCTGCAGGCCTGGGAACCCAGATCCCCAGGGACCCACCGGAAGCCAGAGGCCAGAAACAGCCCCAAGCAAGACAGCCACCACGGAGCCTCCAGGTTTGGTTCCTTGCAAGGCTGGCTTCTTAAGAGAAGGTGGTTTTCTGTGTGCGTGTCTGAGCGACAAAACTGTTATCAACAAGGTTTGAAGAAAAAAATAAACTGACGGCAATGGAAATTCTAATACTACAAAAATGTCAAGAAAGCAAATACGGGTTTCAATGAGACATTGAGCCTGACAGCTAATGGAAAAAGGCTTGAAACTATCAAAACCCAAAAACCCCCCTTGCAAAGAAAGCACAAGAACCTGATTGTGAAACTCATCATATAATTCAAAACATGCCTTAGTGGATTGTTTTTGTGCCCAAGTCAAAAGTCGGAGGTTCTTCAAGGGTCCTGGGGAGACTGGGGGCATGGGGGTCATGGCCTGGCCGTGGGTTGACCCCTGGGCTCCCGGGGGGCACTGGGTGGTGGACAAAGCTTGAGGGAAAGCAGAGAGGCCACGACTGAGCCCTCTATAAACAAAACCCACAATCTCAAGGATCCGCGCCTGAGTCTGGTGGTAGCACTTGGCAGGCTGTGTGTCCCTGGGCCAGTTATCCACCTCTCTGAGCACTGTCTCCTTCTTATGGAGTGAAGAGCATCACCCTGCCTCCCCTGGGGCTCCTGGGTCAGCGAGCCTGCCCTGAAACCAGAAAGCGAGGCTCAGACAATTCATGCTCACTCCTTCCCCTTTGTCAGGCCCAGCACACAGCAGGTGCTCAATCAGTGCTTGTGGAGTGCTGAGGGAGACATTGCCCTGCCCTGAAAGGGGCTGCACAGGGGAGAGAAGACACCCCTGTCTTCAGGTGACAGCTGGAAAGGGTCTGCTGCCTTGATGGGTGGGGAGGGTCAGGGGTTCCGGAAGGCTGCCTGGAAAAGCTGGCCTGGGGACTGGGCAGGGATCAGAGAGCAGGACCAGGGAGGTGTTTAGAACAGCCTAAAACTCAGGAAGGCTTGGGATTCCTGGGGAGGAAAACGTCCCCAGACACAGGCTGCCCACTGCTCGCTGAGGCACCCTGCACGGAGCTGAACAGGCCCTAACTCAACTGATCCACACACCCACCCTCAGAAGTAGGCCTCACCACCCCGTTTTACAGATAGGGAAACTGAGACACAGAGGCATTAAGTAACTCACCCAAGGCCAGGCAGCTTGTAAGCGCTAGCCCTGGCTTCCAGCCCACTAGCCTGCCCTGCTGAGCCCTGTGGCCCAGAGGAGAGCAGAGGAGTGGGGAGGAGTGGGGAGGGAAGAGGGAATGGGAGGCTGGGGAGGAGGGAGAGACAGGGGGATGCCTCCGCAGGGGGCACTATGAGGGGAAGAATGAAGGCAAGCTGGACTTCAAGCCTTCCTGCCAGCACTGCATCCCAACACTGTGCAGGGCATGTGTGTCACACCACTGTCACCTGCATTAGCGTCCCATCACAGATGAGGCCGAGAGAAAGGAGGGGCTGCTCGTGGGAAGCCATACTGAGGGAGCCTCAGACCCAGGGCCCAGAGCTGCTAGTGACCATCACGCCCAAGCAGCCGTGTGGATATCTGGACACTTACCCACAGGCTCGAGCTTGGGCCGGAAGGTCTGGACTGGGTAGCACAGGTGGTGCTCTGAAACGACAGCAGAGGGCGCTGGAAATGCCAGCCTCAGAGAGCCTCAGAGGGCAGGGCAGGGACCCAGCCAGGCTGGCACCGAGCGCAGCCCACCCCCCGGCCCCAGGGCATATCCACTCACTCTGCCGCATCCACTTCCTGCAGCGCTTCCTGTGGCACAAGAGGAAAGAGATGGAACCAATGACCGTCATCAGTGCTACCAGCACCCAGAAGAGCACAGGCCCTGGAACACAGAGCAGCCCTGCCCTGTCAGCCCCCAGAGTCTACGTGATGGCGTGATGGCGTGATGGCGGTGAGCCAGGGGCTCTGCTGCAGCCACACGCCTTACCCCAGACTCCCTCCTCCACCTCCTGCGACACATACTCCATGGTGGCCGGTGGGACCTGGGCCTTTCCCAAGTCTGGACTAAAACTCAGAGCCTGCATCTATCTGGTCCAGCCCCTACCCACCTGCCTTCCCTCACCTGGCTCTGGGAAGCCCATCAGGACAGCCAAACAGTTGAGAGGAGAGCAAACCACTTCTAGAGGGTGAGAAACCAAACAGTCAAGGAGCCGAGATGAAAAAGGAACTGAGGACTTCTGGGAAGATGGCGGCGTGAGCAGGACAGCAGAAATCTCCTCCCAAAACTAAATATATCTAAGAAAATACAGCAAATACAACTATTCCTAAAAGAGAGACCAGAATACACAGGAAAGCGCACAGCGTGCAGCTACACCTGAGAGGAAACGGCACACCACGAGGTGGGTAAGATACGGAGCTGCGACCCGGCAAGACCCGAGCACTCACCCACCCCAGCGCACCGGCAGGAGGAGAGGATTCAGAGCCGGGAGGGAGTGGAAGTACATCCCGCGAAATAACCAGCCCCAGTGATCTGTGCGGGGAGCGCTGACACACATCGCGCAGTGTAGTGGAGATTGGAGAGACAGAGGCTGCAGGATCTGAGCGGGGAACGCTCCAGGGTGCTTGCAACCGGCTCCCGGGAAGGAAAGAAAAAAAAAAAAGAAAGAAAAGCGCGTGCTTTTTTCAGCGGTCTTAAAGAGACAGGAGCCCAGTGGAGGAGCCGGATCCCCCTGGCACACTCAGCCCAGCAGGCTGGGAGTCCTGGGGAGTTTTGGACCCCTTAGCTGGCGACTCAGAAAGGGTGGCCATACTTAGACTTCCCACAGAGATCAACAACCTCCCATTCATTCCCACCCTGGCCAGAGCTATAAAGGGCCCTGCAGAGCAGCACGGCCATGGCTGCAGAATAGTGGAGCAACAGTGCCACCTACAGTATCCCCACAGAATCTACTCCCGGTGGGCGTTTTTTTTTTGGTTGTTTTGTTTTGTTTTGTTTTTTCTTTTTTCTTCTCTTTCTTTTTTCTTTTCTTTTCTTTCTTTCTTTCTTTTTTTCTTTTTAAAGTCTTAAAGAGCCCAGTTGACATACGTGGCAACTACCAGCGACCACTTCTATAGCCACGAAAAGACAGAGGAATATGGTCCAGACTAAGATCAACCAGACAACGCCAGAGAGGGAGCCTGAAGGGATGGAAATGCACAATCTTCCTGAAAAAGAATGCAGAATAAAAGTCATAACCATGCTGATGGACCTACAGAGAAATGTGCAAGAGCTGAGGGAGGAAGTGAGGGAAGTGAGGAAAGACAATGCAGAAATCAGACAAGCGATCGACGGGCTTAACAGCAGACTGGATGAGATGCAAGAGACTGTTAATGGAATAGAAATCAGAGAACAGGAATACAGACAAGCTGAGGCAGAGAGAGATAAAAGGATCTCTAGGAATGAAAGAATATTAAGAGACTGTGTGACCAATCCAAACGGAACAATATTCGCATTATAGGAGTACCAGAGGAAGAAGAGAGAGAAAAAGGGATAGAAAGTGTCTTTGAAGAAATAATTGCTGAAAACTTTCCCACACTGGGGAAGGAAATAGTCTTGCAGTCCACGGAAGCCCACAGATCTCCCAACACAAGGGACCCAAGGAAGACAACACCAAGACACATAATAATTAAAATGGCAAAGATCAAAGATAAACACAGAGTATTAAAGGCAGCTAGAGAGAGAAAAAAGATCACCTACAAAGGAAAACCCATGAGACTATCATCAGACTTCTCAACAGAAACCTTACAGGCCAGAAGAGAATGGCATGATATATTTAACGTTATGAAACAGAAGGGCCTCGAACCAAGAATATTGTATCCAGCACGATTATCATTTAAATATGACGGAGGGATTAAGCAATTTCCAGACAAACAAAAGTTGAGAGAGTTTGCCTCTCATAAACCACCACTACAGGATATCTTAAATGGACTGCTCTAGAGGGAAGCACCCCTAAGAGTAAAAAGATGTCACCAGAGAAAATAAAATCATAGCAAAGAAAGCAGACCGTCCAAATACTAACTAAAAGCAAAGAATAAAACACCTAGTATATAAAGAATGGAGGAGGAAGAATAAGAAGGGAGAGAAATAAAGAAACATCAGACAGTGTTTACAATAACTTAACAAGAAAGTTAAGTTAGATTGTTAGATAGTAAAGAAGAAACCCTTGAACCTTTGGTAACCACGAATCTAAAGCCAGCAATGGCAATAAGTACATATCTATCAATAATCACCCTAAATGTAAATGGACTGAATGCACCAATCAAAAGACACAGAGTAACAGAATGGATAAAAAAGCAAGACTCATCTATATGCTGCTTACAAGAGACTCACCTCAAACCTAAATATATACACAGACTAAAAGTGAAGGGATGGAAAAAGATATTTCATGCAAACAACAAAGAGAAAAAAGCAGGTATTGCAGTACATGTATCAGACAAAATAGACTTTAAAATGAAGAAAGTAGCAAGAGATAAAGAAGGACATTACATAATGATAAAGGGGTCAGTCCAACAAGAAGATTTAACCATTATAAATATATATGCACCCAACACAGGAGCGCCAGCATATGTGAAACAAATACTAACAGAATTAAAGGAGGAAATAGATAGCAATGCATTCATTTTAGGAGACTTCAACACACCACTCACTCCAAAAGACAGATCAACCAGACAGAGAATAAGTAAAGACACAGAGGCACTGAACAACACACTAGAACAGATGGACCTAACAGACATCTACAGAACTCTGCACCCAAAAGCAGCAGGATACACATTGTTCTCAAGTGCACATGCAACATTTTCCAGAATAGACCACATACTAGGCCACAAAAAGAACCTCAGTAAATTCAAAAATATTGAAATCCTACCAACCAACTTCTCAGATCACAAAGGTATAAAACTAGAAATAAATTTTAGAAAGAAAACAAAAAGGCTCACAAATACTTGGAGACTTAACAACATTCTCCTAATTAATCAATGGGTTAACGACCAAATCAAAACAGAAATCAAAGAAAATATGGAGACTAATGACAACAACACAAAGCCACAACTTCTGTGGGACGCAGCAAAGGCAGTTCTAAGAGGAAAGTATATTGCAATCCAGGTCTACTTAAAGAAAGAAGAACATTCCCAAATGAAGAGTCTAAAGACACAATTACTGAAATTGGAAAAAGAAGAACAAATGAGGCCCAAAGTCACCAGAAGGAGGGATATAATAAAAATCAGAGAACAAATAAATAAAATTGAGAAGAATAAAATAATAGAAAAAAAATCAATGAAACCAAGAGCTGGTTCTTTGAAAAAATAAATAAAATAGATAAACCCCTAGCCAGTCTCATTAAGAGAAAAAGAGAATCTACACACATAAACAGAATCAGAAATGAGAAAGGAAAAATAACGACAGACCCCACAGAAATACAAAGAATTATAAGAGAATATTATGAGAATCTATATGCTAACAAGCTGGAAAACCTAGAAGAAATGGACAACTTCTTAGAAAAATACAACCTTCCAAGACTGACCAAGCAAGAAACAGAAAAACTAAACAGACCAATCACCAGCACGAAATTGAATTGGTAATCAAAAAACTACCCAAGAACAAAACCCCAGACCAGATGGATTCACCTCTGAATTCTACCAGACATATAGAGAAGAAATAACACCCATTCTCCTTAGAGTTTTCCAAAAAATAGAAGAGGAGGGAATACTTCCAAACTCATTCTATGAAGGCAGCATCACTCTAATACCAAAATGGGGCAAAGACTTCAACAAAAAACAAAATTACAGACCAATATCCCTGATTAACATAGATGCAAAAATACTCAACAAAATATTAGCAAACCGAATTCAAAAATACATCAAGAGGATCATACACCATGATCAAGTGGGATTCATCCCAGGGATGCAAGGATGGTACAACATTCGAAAATCCGTCAACATCATCCACCACATCAATAAAAAGAAGAACAAAAACCACATGATCATCTCCATAGATACTGAAAAAGTATTTGACAAAATTCAGCATCCATTCCTGATTAAAACTCTCAACAAAATGGGTATAGACGGCAAGTACCTCAGCATCATAAAGGCCATATATGACAAACCCACAGCTAACATCATACTTAACGGCAAGAAGCTGAAAGGTTTTCATCTAAGATCGGGAACAAGACAGGGATGCCCACTCTCTCCACTGTTATTCAACATAGTCCTGGAGGTCCTAGCCACAGCAATCAGACAAAACAAAGAAAAACAAGGCATCCAGATTGGTAAAGAAGAAGTCAAATTGTCACTATTTGCAGATGACATGATACTGTACATAAAAAACCCTAAAGACTCCACTTCAAAACTACTAGAACTAATATCTGAATTCAGCAAAGTGGCAGGATACAAAATTAACACACAGAAATCGGTTGCTTTCCTGTACACTAACAATGAACTAACAGAAAGAGAAATCAGAAAAACAATTCCACTCACAGTTGCATCAAAAAGAATAAAATACCTAGGAATAAACCTAACGAAGGAAGTGAAAGACCTGTACTCTGAAAACTACAAGACACTCCTAAGAGAAATTAAAGAGGACACTAACAAATGGAAATGCATCCCATGCTCTTGGCTAGGTAGAATAAATATTGTCAACATGGCTGTACTACCTAAAGCAATCTACAGATTCAACACAATCCCTATCAAAATACCAACAGCTTTCTTCAATGAACTCGAACAAATAATTCTAAAATTCATATGGAACCACAAAAGACCACGAATAGCCAAAGCAATCCTGAGAAGGAGGAATAAAACAGGGGGAATTACGCTCCCTGACTTCAAGCTCTACTACAAAGCCACAGTAATCAAGACAATTTGGTATTGGCACAAAAACAGACCCACAGACCAGTGGAACAGAAAAGAAAATCCAAACATTAACCCAAACATATACAGTCAATTAATATTTGATAAAGGAGCCTTGGATATACAATGGGAGATGACAGCCTCTTCAGCAGCTGGTGTTGGAAAAACTGGACAGCTACATGTAAGAGAATGAAACTGGACTACTGTCTAGCCCCATACACAAAGGTAAACTCAAGGTGGATCAAAGACCTGAATGTAAGTCATGAAACCATAAAACTCTTAGAAAAAAACATAGGCAAAAATCTCTTGGACATAAACATGAACGACTTCTTCATGAACATATCTCCCCGGGCAAGGGAAACAAAAGCAAAAATGAACAAGTGGGACTATATCAAGCTGAAAAGCTTCTCTACAGCAAAGGACACCATCAGTAGAACAAAAAGACATTCTACAGTATGGGAGAATATATTCATAAGTGACTGATTAGGGGTTGACATCCAAAATATATAAAGAACTGATGCCTCTTAAGAAACAAAAAGCAAATAATCCAATTAAGAAATGGGCAGAGGACATGAATAGACACTTCTCCAAAGAAGAAATTCAGATGGCCAACAGGCACATGAAAAGATGCTCCACATCGCTAATCATCAGAGAAATGCAGATTAAAACCACAATGAGATATCACCTCACACCAGTGAGGATGGCCAACATCCAAAACACAAACAACAACAAATGTTGGCGAGGATGTGGAGAAAAGGGAACCCTCCTACACTGCTGGTGGGACTGCAAATTAGTTCAACCATTGTGGAAAGCAGTATGGAGGTTCCTCAAAAAACTCAAAATAGAAATACCATTTGACCCAGGAATTCCACTCCTAGGAATTTACCCTAAGAATACAGCAGCCCAGTTTGAAAAAGATAGATGCACCCCTATGTTTATCACAGCACTATTTACAATAGCCAAGAAATGGAAGCAACCTCAGTGTCCATCAGTAGATGAATGGATAAAGAAGATGTGGTACATATACACAATGGAATATTATTCAGCCATAAGAAGAAAACAAATCCTACCATTTGCAACAACATGGATGGAGCTAGAGGGTATTATGCTCAGTGAAATAAGCCAAGCTGAAAAAGACAAGTATCAAATGATTTCACTCATATGTGGAGTATAAAACAAAGAAAAAAACTGAAGGAACAAAACAGCAGCAGACTCACAGAACCCAAGAACGGACTAATAGTTACTAAAGGGAAAGGGACTGGGGAGGATGGGTGGGAAGGGAGGGATAAGGGGGAAAAAGGGGCATTACGATTAGCAGATGTAATGTTGGGGGGGCACGGAGAGGGCAGTACAACTCAGAGAAGACAAGTAGTGATTCTATAGCATCTCATTACGCTGATGGACAGTGACTGTAATGGGGTTGGTGGGGGGGACCTGATGAAGGGGTAGTTTAATAACCATAATATTGCACATGTAATTGTAGATTAATGATAATAAAATAAATTATATATAAAAAAAGAAGAATCACTAGCAAGTGACACAACCACAGTCCCAACTCAAGAAACCAGAAACCTGGGGTCAACGTTGGTTCCTCCCACCTCCGCCCAGTGGGTGTCATCCCCTCCTGGCTCCTTGGAGGAAGCCGTGCTCCCCAAGGCATACTCATTACCTGAAACCAGAATGGGCTTCCCCGTGGAGGAGAAAGAGATGAAAGCGCTCGTTGGGATGGTGTCCCCCCAGGCGTGGGTGATGCCCCCTCCGTGCCACTTACTAGTCTGGCGGCCAGCCAGGGAGGTCAAGAAGGGGCTGGTGCTGCAGGGAGAGACGCCAGAGGTAAGACTGATGAGTGAGATGGAAAAAGGGAAGCACGTGCTCAGAACTCCCCTTCCACCGAGACCGTGTGGACAAAGCCTGAGTTCCCAGTTCCTCTGTCCACAGTCTCTGCAAGGCCCTCGGAGGACAGGGATTGGAATTCTAGGCCTTCTGGCTTTCTCATGGTGCCCATACAGAGCTGGGCACACAGTCTCCAAAATAACTTGTCAGCTTGGCACAGAGAGTGAGCCGGGGCCCAACCTCCACCCCGAGTCCGGTTCCCCCCAGAGGGGACCAGGAAGTCACCTGGTGGGAGCCTCGCTGTCCTCTGGGCTGGTGCTGTAGTCAGGGTGGGCCTCTGGAGGAGGAAGCTCATAGGTGGTGTCCCTCTCAGCCAGACCTGCAGGGAGTGGTCTAGAATTGGTGCCCAGGAGCTTTGCCCAGCAGGGACTGGTAACTTCCAGGGAGGCAGAATGGTGGGGACAGAAGGACACTATAGCCAAGCAGACCCATGTGTGTGTCTTAGCTCTCTCTCCTCCCTTCCTCTCTCCCTCCTTCCTTCCCTCCATGCAACAACTCTTCATGGAGCACCTACTGTGTATCAGGGACAATGCTAGGAGCCGGGATACAGCCATGGGCAAAACAGACAAGATTCCCACCCTTGGGGGCTCACAGGCTGGCGGGGCTCATAGACGTGGCTTAGGCGTCACAGAAAGGCCCTTGGGGCTCCCTGTAATGAGAGACTCCATTTCATCTGACCCGGGAGGCTTCCCTAAGGAGGCTATTGCTGAGATGTGTGTGGGCGTCAGGGTAGCTAAGCAGAGGCAGTGGAAGATGGTGAGGCCGGGAGGTCGGGGAGGGAGGACAGCACATTAGAGAGGCGGCGTGCCACCTCACTGAAACATTCGGGGCTCCTGCCCACCAACGCTCGTGGCAGCATGATACAACCCAAATGCCCATCAGCTGTTAAATGGATAAACCAAAAGTACACTGGAATATCGTTTGGCAATAAAAGAACAAAACACTCATACTACAGCATGGATGAACCTCAAGGGTATTATTCTCAGTGAAAGAAGCCCCATGCAGAAGAACACATACTCTAGAAACATCCAGAGAAGACTGGTCTAGAGAGACAGAAAGTAGGTTAGCGGTTGTCCAGGCTGGGCATGGGATGGTTCTCAAAGGCACAAGGTTTCTTAGCTCATGGGGTAGTTCCATGACTTTAGAAACTTAAAAATCATTGAATTGTACACTTAAAATTAGTAGACTTTATGGTATATAAATTATGCCTCAATAAGGCTGTTTTTAAAAAGTGGGTCTTTCTCCCCAAGGTGGTGATTTTAATTAGCAGCAGGATAGGATCACTGCAACAAAGCCAAACTGAAGGAACAAAACAGCAGCAGATTCACAGACTCCAGGAAGGGACTAGCGGTTACCAAAGGGGAGGGAGAAGGGGATTGAGGGGTATGATGATTGGCACACATGGTGTGGGGGGGATCATGGGGAAGACAGTGCAGCACAGAGAAGGGAAATAGGGACTCTGTGGCATCTCACTACACTGATGCAATGGGGTGTTGGGGGGGACTCGATAAACATGGGTGAGTGTGGTAACCACATTGTTTTTCATGTGAAACCTTCCTAAGAGGATATACCAATGAAACCTTAATAAAAAAAATAATGCCTATTCCACAAAAATGTTAAATGAGTGTTTAGAGAAAGTGCTTAAAACTCTGCCTGGCACCTAACAGGTACAGCATTGCTGCATATTTCATCTCACCAAAGAGACTAAGCGTCTCAAGGGTAGACATGCTGTTGTATCCTACAGGTTCCAAGCTACTGATGGACAAATAAACAAAGTTTGATAAAAAAACAAAAAGTCACTGTGGTAGATGCATCATGGCCCCAACACCTCACTCTGCCCCACAGCCATGCCCTCTGCCACGTGACTGCAGCTCCAGGTCAAGGCAGGTGTCTGTGTCCTCAACCCACGGATGCCTGAACTTGGCCATGTGACTTGTCTGGTTGATGGAGAGGCATGCAAGTGACAGTGTGCCTGCTCCCAGCATCTGTTCTTGCACTTGCCCCCCTTTGCACTTCCACCGCTGCCATAAGGAGACCATGCCTGGGTCCATGGTCAGGCCAGCAGTATGAGAAACACGCAGAGGAAACGCAAACTAGACCTGAGCCCAAGCAAGACAGCAGAGCCGCGGACGGGGAGAGCAGACCACTGACAGGCCCAGGTTGTGCGTAGGGCACTGTTACTGCTGCCAGAGTTGGCCGAGACCGTCGGATTTCTGTTTCAAAAGATCAAACTGGCAGCACTGGTGGGAATGGTGCTCCTCACCAGCCAAGTGCGATCAAGCAGGAAGGTAACCTGGTGACTCTAGACCTTCTGATTTTATTTCAAAGAAAACCTAATAAACAAATTTAAATATCCCTGATATTTAAATGTAGCCTCAATCTCTAAAGTTCTTTGAGATCTCTTTCTTACGCTCCTCAATGTCCTGTTTCTTTCACTCGGCATGTTTCCAAGATTCGTTCACGTTGCCTGTATCGTTGTTTATGCCTTTTTGTGGCTGAGTAGTGTTCCATCATTTATTTATTTGCTTGCCAGCGGATGGACATTTGGATTGTTTCTGAGTATTCTTGAGCAGGTCTTTGTGAGGTTCGCCATTTCCTTCCTTTTGAGCACTAGGAGGGGCTGTGGCTGTGGCCGACCTGGCAAACCAATTCAAAGACAGTCACCTCTGGTCTGACCCAGCGCCTCTTTTTACGGATGGAGCCAAGCTAGAAGTGGAAGGCAGGGCTCCTGAGTCCCAGCCTAGAGCCCTCTCTGTTGGACCATGCCACCATCTGCCTGGGGACTTGGCACTTTCATAAAGGCTTGCAATTAATTGCTTCTCTAGGGCAGAAAAAATGGGCGCACGTTGTAAGTAGGTCACGCACAGCCACTACCCCTCTCGGCCCCCACGTCCCTGCCGACAGCACCCCTTCTCTGATGTGGTGCAAAGAAAACCTCCCACCCCCACACACGTCCATTTAAAGAACATCATGATGACCTTTCCTGAAGTACTGTTAAGAGAAAGTGAGGTGAGGATTAATGTCCTTTGATTAGTAGGATCCTGAGGAAGCCTCTTCTTTTTGGGGGAGGGGGTCTCCAAAGAGATGTTGTGTCTTTCCATGTGGGCACCAGACTATTACCTGAATTAGTCGAAGCCTGGAGGCCTCAGGCTATGAGGAAGATGATGCAACTTGTTATGATAATTGCTATGTATTTGCAAATCAGTATTTGAATTATGTTTGAAATGTCTTTGGGTTTCTGTGACAGTTGACTCTCAAAGCACTGGAAGAGCTCTTGTGCTCAGAAACACTAACTGTGGCCACCCCCGGTTAGGAGCAGGAGGAGACGGGCCTCTGGCCTCTTTCCAAGGGCGCCTCGGTCGGAGCTGCCTGAGACCCCTGCTGGAAGCCAGCCACAGAACTGCTGTCCCTCCCCTGAGCAGAGAAGGTGGACCCAGAAATCTTCGGGTGTCTGTCATCTCCTCCCTGCATGAACCATGCCTCACCCATAACCTTCCTCCTTCCTCCCTGGGTGAGTGACCCTCCCCTTTCCTTCCTCCTTTGGGTCTGGAGGTGAGCAGAGGCCTTGTTAGGCCTGCCTGTGTTCCTTGGTAAGAGCCAGTGGAAGAGAAAAAAAAGCCTGACTACTCCTTTTTTTTTCCGTGTGATTTTTTTTTTATTAAGGTATTATTAATATACACTCTTATGAAGGTTTCACATGAAAAAACAATGTGGTCACTACATTCAACCACATCATCAAGTCCCCACCCATACCCCAGTGCAGTCACTGTCCATCAGTGTAGTAAGATGCCACAGATTCACTGTTTGCCTTCTCTGTGCTACACTGTTTTCCCCGTGATCCCCCACACCATGTGTACTAAACATAATACGCCTAAATCCCCTTCTCCCACCCTCCCCACCTGCCCTCCCACACCCCTCCCCTTTGGTAACCGCTAGTTCCTTCTTGGAGTCTCCAAGTCTGCTGCTATTTTGTTCCTTCAGTTTTGCTGCGTTGTTATACTCCACAAATGAGGGAAATCATGTGGCACTTGTCTTTCTCCACCTGGCTTATTTCACTGAGCATAATACCCTCCAGCTCCATCCATGTTGTTGCAAATGGTAGGATTTGTTTCTTTCTTATAAGCCTGACTACTCTTAGTCCAAATTTAGGAACTAAAAAAATATTATTATTTACCAGACTAAAACATTTCACTTTAAATCCAAATACCTGACCCTTGGGCCATTCAAAGGTGAATGGTCTTAGCATCAAGGTCAAATGGATTCTCTTTTTGTGCATCCAGCAATTGCTTAAAATCAGATGAAATTTTCATTTTTGTACTTGGACTGTAAACTTATCAGCTCTTTATTTTTCCTACAGTTGTCAATTGCCTTTCTTTTTCTCTTTCTTGCCTTCACTGTAGCCTCAAGTTTTCCAACTCTACTGCTCATGGAATTTATGGCAATTCTTCCTTTTATCCCTGCAGACAGTTCCCTAGAGCTTTCCATTTTCCTCCTCTGATCTGGCTCAATTGGTCTGCAGCATGGCTGTCACTCTGGAACTACTCTTCCCTGCTCTCCTGAGAAAGAATCACAGTTTTCCAGATTTTGTGGCTTCTTCTTTTTTTGTTTTTTCCCCTTTTTCAGCTGCATTACACCTTCAAGTAACTTTCTAAGAGAATACATGGGGACAAAACCTTCTGCTCCTCTAGGTCTGAAAATGTTTTTCTTCTTCTCTCAAACATAATTGTATTTTAACTGAGTAAAAAATGTGAGGTTCAGAACTAAGGAGCTGGTGTGGTCCAACGGTGAGTTTAGTACTCTGGGCTGGATTTCAGTGTTTTTAGCCAAAAAGTTGATGATTTTCATCAAGAGATAAAAACTCAGGCACCACCTGCTCAGACTGGTTGGTGCCCATGGTATACAACTGTCAGAAATTTAAAATTTTTATTTGCAAGATGGAGTTGCAGCCCATTGCTTTTCTCAGTTCTCTACTTCACTCCCACCCTTCACTTTACTTGCCTGCTCAGAGCCCAGAGACTCTCTGGGGGTCTTATGAGCAAGTTAATGTTCTCTTTTCCTTCAGCCCTCATGGAGTAAATTCTGGGGTGAGCTTTCCTCTCTCTGGTTTCATTTGTCACCATCCTTCCATCTGGTTCCTACCTTCTGGTAATTGTTGAAATTTCTTATCTGCTGATTAACCCCCTTCGTTTTCCCACTGTTGGGGGTTTACACTTTTCTGCAGCCTGGTGAATGATCACTATCTTGTAGCTTCTTCATAAACTTTATAATGATCTATCTGGAGTCAATAAAACAAGCCTGGCAAACAAGTCAAGATCTTACCAGTCCAACAATTTCAGGAAGAAGAATTTTTAAAAAAATCATCAGAACCTCTTTGCAAAATGCTCAATCTGGATTTTATTCCACTCACTGGACCTAACCGCTCAAAGAAAAACCAAAGCCCAAACCTGACCTCATTAACAGCTGGGATTGAAGGCCATTGGCCCAGTTGGGGGTTGAGAGAACAGCTACAGGTGAGCACAGACCTCAGCCCCTGGGTTGGGGGTGCAGACTGCTTACCCTGGAGTTTGGTGACTGTCCCTGGTGAGTAGATGGGGACAGGGATGCAGCGGGCACAGGAGTTGGTGGCTGATGTGGCGCAGAACATGCCGGGTCGACATTCGCAGACACGGGAGGAGTTCCACATGCAGGGTGTCTTCTCCACAAGATCATCTGAGGGACACAGACGAAGGTCATGGGTTAGGATCAGGGATGGCAGGGGCAGGGGGTCCAGAGAACCCCCAGGAGGGCAGAGAAGCATTTGCCCGGGAACAAATGTTCATTTGACTACTTGGTTAGCAGATCTTTTTATTATTACTACTATTATTATTATTATAGCCTCATTGATACACAATCTCATGAAGGTTTCACATGAACAACACAGTGGTTTCAACATTCACCCTATTATCAAGTCCTCACCCCCCGTTGCAGTCACTGTCCATCAGCGTAGTAAGATGCTATAGGGTCACTACTTGTCTTGTCCGTGCTGTGCTGCCCTCCCTGTGACCTGCTAATTACGGTGCCCCTCAATCCCCTTCTCCTCCCCCCCCACCCCTCCCCTTTGGTAACCGCTAGTCCTTGGAGTCTGTGAGTCGGCTGCTGTTTTGTTCCTTCAGTTTTGCTTTGTTGTCATACTTCACAAATGAGGAAAATCATTGGTACTTGTCTTTCTCCACCTGGCTTATTTCACTGAGCATAATACCCTCTAGCTGCATCCATGTTGTTGCAAATGGTAGGATTTCTTTTCTTTTTATGGCTGAATAACATTCCATTGTGTATATGTACCACATTGTCTTTATCCATTCATTTACTGATGGGCACTTAGGTCTGTGAGCAGATCTTCTGGCAAAATAAATGTTGAGTGAAACAAGGCAGAGTGAAAACGAGTACATACCATATGATTCTGTTGATAGAAAATGCAAACTATTCCATAGTAACAGAAAAGCAGAGTGATTCCCTGGGATGGAAGTCGGGGTTGGGAACAGGGGTGAGGGGTGGATAAAGAGCATGAGGAAACTCCTGGCGGTGATAGTTCATGAAATTGATTGTGGGGATGGTTCCATGGCTGCATACACATACCAAAACCTCGCAGATTTCACACTTTAAGCATGTGCATTGTATTATAGGTCAATATGTCTCAATAAAGCCATTAAAAGAAAATATTCCCAAGGATAGGGGTCAGTGGGCATGCGTATAGACCAAGACTGACCACGACGTGAAAACTCTTTAAAACTGGCTGATGGTCCATAACCATTCCTGATTCTATTTCTGAATATGTTTGAAATTTTCAGTGATACAAAGGGATCTAAAAAAAATGTTCAAGGTTTTGTAGAAGAAAAGGCACGACAGTTCCTTTATATAGGTGCTTGGGAATATTTTACGTGCTCTATTTATGGGTGGGAATAGAATCATTGCATGAGTAGAGTTGACGAACGTGACTTGCTTAATAAGGACACTCCTCAGGACACTTAGAGACCTCGCCTGATGAAGATAAGGGGCTGCGCAGTCTCCGCCTGCAGCCTCCAGGCGGGGCAGGAGCTGGAGAATTTGCATGGAGGGCAAGAGTGAGTGAGCTCGGCAGCCAGATGACTTGTGAAAATTACAGCTATTGACATGACCGGCATGTACAAGGCAGCCTTCTCAGCACTCTGCCCAGCCTATTAACTCTGAGACAGTACTAGTATTACACCCATTTGCTAGACGAGGAAACTGAGGCACAGACAGGGTAAGAAACTCTCTTGAGGTTGCAAGCTACCAAGTGGTAGAGCCAAGATTTGAACCCAGGCACTTGGGCTCTGGGACCTGTGCCTTTAATCCTGATTCCACTCCCCTGCCTTGCGGGGCTGCAGGGATGAGAACTGAAGGAATTCGCGGGCCCAGGGCCATCTCTTGTTTCTCCATCTCACATGGTGGCTGTGACAGATTATATTTTTCCCAAGAAGGGCAACAGCGGTATTTCTAGCCCCAGAGCTCCTCCACTTACCCGTCGAGAAGCGTAATTTTCTTTTCTTTGCATTGACTCAAGTGGAGTTTATGACTGCCTCCAAGGGTAGAAAGTGGCAGAAGTTATGCTGTGTGATGTCCAAGGCTGGGCCATAAAAAGGGATGTGGCTTCACCCCCGACACCATCCTTGGAGCCCAGCACCCGGGGGTTGGGAGAGCCCAACGCAAGTCATGGAGGCTGACCCGGAGAGGAAGTGAGCCTACCAGCAGCTGGCATCACCCCCCGGCCCAGGAAAAGCTTGATCCAGCCTGCAGGCTTCGAGTTTTCCAGCTGAGAGCCCAGGCACTGCGGAGCAGAGACCAGCTGTCCCCACTGTGCCTGGTCTGATTCTGACCCACAGAATCCATGAATGAGCACAATGAGCAGGGTAGTGTTGCCACTAAGTTTTGAGAAAATAGGCTATGTGGCTTTAGTAACAATGGGACAGTGACAACAAATGCAGTGTTCTTTCCTCTTTTAGCCTCTGTTGACTCCAGTCTGTGTTGCTGAGAGAAGGAAACCCAGAACAAGGTGGCCCTGTGAGCAGTTGGGGCGCCAACGGCTACAGGGCCTGGGCAGTTCTCCCTGCCCTGCATGGCCCTCGTGAACGTCACAGGGTGATTGGTGGTGCCGTGAGGCTGCAGTGAGCTCAGGCAAACCATCAGTGGGCTATCATCCTGCCATACACACAGCAGGCACTCAGTAAGTGCTCGTCCAGAGCATTCTCCAAAAGGCAGTGCAGTGGAGTGACCAGAGCCCAGAACCTGATGGCAGATGCTTTGGGTTCAAACTCCAGCCATGCTGGAGGGCTTATGGCCTTTGGAAGTCACTCAACCCACCCACCCCACAGCCTCAGTTTCTAATTCTATAAAATGGGGATAATCACAACCCATGCATCAAAGGATAGTCATGAAAAATAATGAGACAAGTTTGGAATGGGTAGATGATTTGCAAATGCTTCCTTGTAGGAAAGAGAGAAAATAGAAGCTCTTCGAAAAGGAGTCACCACTACCAAAACCCAGCAATTGTGCATGGGATGCTAGAAGCTGACTGCTCACAAACGCCAGATAGGTGAACTAGGCTGGTAGAGGCTGGGCAGGCCAAGACCAAGCTCAGGGCTCCCCACCCCCAGATTCTTGGCCTCTCCTCCAAGACGTACCCCCAACCCGGGAAGGGGCCTCTGGAGGGGAGGACAAGGCCCTTACCTTCCAAACAGCTCACACAGGCTGTGCAGCGGCCATCCCTCTCCAGGTAGTAGTCAGGTTCACACTGCTTCTGGCAGTCAGCAGACCCCTGGGGGCAAGGCTGATGCAGGGTCAGCCCTAGGAAAGAAGCAGAGAAGCTCTAGGCCAGGCTGCCTCAGCAGAGACCTCACCTCCCCGCCAAGTCACTGAAGACCCCCAGCTCCACCGCCAGGTCCCAGAATCCACAGGTTCAGATCAGTCTCTCAGAGGGAGTCTTGAGGCTCAGAGAAGGAAAGGATGCATCTAAGGCTACACAGGAGAAGAGCACTAACTGCCTCCTAACTGTCTTCTGCTTCCCGTCCCTCCCCTCTGCAACCCACCGTTTCCACTCTGCCAGAGCCCTCCCCTGGCCTCACTGCCATGTCACTGCCCACTGCCCTCTTCCAAACTTAGAGAGCCACTTTCCTTCTGAGATCAGCAACAAGACAAAGATGCCTACTATCACAAGTTCTAGTCAGTATGGTACTGGGGATCCTAGACAATGCAGTAAGGCAAGAAAAAGAAATAGAAGTAAGTTAGGTTTAGAAAGGAAGCTATCAAGCTGTTACGGACAGATGACATCACTGAGTGCACAGATAGTTGAAAAGAATCTGCAGATGTATGATTAGAACTAAATGAATTAGCAAGGTAGTTAGGTATAATGTTACTACATCAAAATTAATTAAATGTCTCTGTGTTTGGGTTGAACTGTATGAAATTGCTGTTTTAATAGCTCAGTCAAATTTTAGCAACTTCACATGGCTTCAAAATAATACTAACAATAAAGCATTAGAACAGGAGATATTGAAAAAGATACCATTTACATCATCGCCAGACATATCAAATGCCAAGAAATCTAACAAAAAAAAGTAAACATCTCTACACAGAAAATAAAACACTATCAGAAGAATTTAAAGAAGGCCTAAATAAACGTAGAACTCTACCATCTACTTAATATTGCAAAGATGTGGGTTCTCCCCAGACTGCTTATGGACTCAGTGTGACCCCAATCAAAATCCCAATAGAACATTTTATGGAATGTGAAAAGCTGATTCTAAAATATATGTGGAAATGCAAACCACCATGATTAGCCAATGAGATGTTGAAGAAAAAAGCTAGAGAAGTTGTTCAACCAGCCATCAAGACTTATTGAAAACTATAGTAATTAAGACAGTATGGGACTCACATGGACTTGACAACAAGAGCAAAGGGATAGAACATAGAGCCCAGAATCATACCCATACATATACGGACCTTTGATTTACAATGGACATGTCAGGCAAAGCAGTGGAGAAAGGACAAATTATTTGATAAATGGTGTTGATTCACATGGACACCGTGTAGACACTTTTAATGTGACCACGGCCTCACACCATGCACAAAAGCCAAGGTGGACAGCAAATTTAAACATGAAATGTGAAACAATAACAACCCTAGCAAGTAACTTTGGGATTTCTTTGAGACTTCAGTACAGGAAAAGACTTACAAAGTAGAACATAAAAAGCAACGAGTCATAAAGGAAAAGATGGGTCAGTCTGACTACATTAAGAACATCTCTTCATTGAATGACCATGAAGAGTGAGAAGGCAGGCCACAGGGTGGCAGAGGATAGTCTGAGCCCAGCTGGGAGTCAAAGGGCTCAGACCCAAAGTAATAAAAAGTCCCACAAATCAAATTTAAAAAGAGGGAGGGAGAGAGAGAGAGAAATGAAAACATACATTCACTGAAAGGCTTGTCATTATTCATTGTAGCCAAAGAGTGGTAACCCAATACCCAAAACCTGTTTAGAATAATACAGTGTGATACACCTATACGATGGGAGGTGATTCCGCCATAAACACAAGTGAACCGGGAGCCCCATCTGTTGCCATGGCAACCAGGGGGCATCAAATGGACACCTGCCGAGGCCCACCTGCTCTGCAAGCACAGGCATGCCCCAGCCCCTCCCTCAGTGTCTGGCACACAGGAGGCACTCACACGGGGTAAATGAACAAGTCCTTCCACTCTCTACTCTGGCCCTCAAAGCTGTCAGCCCCCAGAGACCGTGAGCCCCCTTCTCCCCACTCTGGGAAAGACCACAGCTCAGCGTCTGCCTGCCTGGCCCACCACACATAGGTCACCCACCAGTGAGACGCTGTGGGTCTGGGGAACAGCCCACAGCTTCTCTGGAGACATTACCTGGATCTGGACTGGGCTTCCCCATGGAGGAGGAAGAGTTGGGAGTCTTCATCATTTCTGTGTCATCTTCTGGGCTGAGGGGAGTGCCCTTTCCGAGAAGCATGATCCTGGCATTGCTTGCTAAGGACGTCAAGATGGTCTTGGCCTGGGGGCTGGTGCCACTGGGAAGGAAGTCAGAGATGGGCCTGGCAGTTCTCACGGGGCAAGGGAGGTCTGTGCTCAGGGTTGACCATTTCTATAGACAAGGATCCCCAGGTCCTCGGCCTCAGGCAGGCCCACCATCAGCAACTGCGACCAATGGCTGTTGCTGAGGCCTTCTGGGTCCCATGTACTCAGGGAAGCCCAGGCACACAGTAGGGTCTCGAATTTCTTGTGGGCTTGGCAGAGAGGTACTCTGGAGTCCTGACACCCTGGGCTAAACGCTCCCCCGCCCACATGCCCAGCCCAGAGTGCCTCAGGCTTCCTGTAGGCTGGGACAGCTCCATGCTAAGGTCAGCTGGATGGGACAGAGCTGGGGGTCACCTGGCAGGTGCCTTGCAGTCCTCCGGGCTGATGCTGCAGTCAGGGCTGCTCCCTGGGGAAAGTGACTCACAGATGGTGTCCCTCTCTGCTGTGCCTGTAGGGGGGTGACATGCCCTCAGGCTTGGCATTGAGGAACCCAAAGACTCCAGGTACAGACCTTTTACCATCACAACCAAGAGCCCAGGATGGGGCACTTGGAAGACTCAGTGGCCATCGGCATGTGTGCCTGCCCAGCATCCCTTCCCCCATGGGGTAAAGCCTGATTTTCCTGTGGAATTCCTCTCCCCAATTTCAGTATCTGTTTTTAGAGGCTGGGACTGACTCACCACTCCCTCCCTTCCAGCAGTGGCCATGGACCAGGCTGGAGCAGCCAATCTATTCCATCTCTGGCCATGATGGACTGGTTCAGGGATGGGCACATGCCCCAAGCTATGCTTATGAGATGTAATTTTCAATGTTTTGGTCATGCTGAAAATGTAGGAAGAAGCTGTCTTCCCACTGGGTTTGTGCAGGAGGCAAATCTGGAGCTGCTGGGAGGTATCTACTCCCTATAGATGGGGGAGTAGAAATGAAGGCTAGGAAATGGCAGAGCTCCTAGATCCAGCCATGCCTGAAGCCACCCAGAGCTATGCCCAGACTTTTCAGTTACATGGGCCAAAAATTTTGGGGAATTTTGTTACTTACAACCCCAAGAGTCCTAAAGAATACTGGATGGAAGAATAAAGAGGAAACACACAATGCTTCTATCAAGTGGACCTGAGTTTGCCAGCCACCTCCATCATGTTCTGGCTGTACTGATGATAATAACACCCTTCACAAGGCTGCAGTCAGGATAAACAAAATGTACCCAGCATGCCTGTCACCCTGTGAGACATATAGTAAGTGCCCAATAAACAGCATGTTCTTTTCCCCATCTGGACTTCAGCCCTCCTGCTTAGAAAGTGACCTGCATGTGCAGGATGATTATCTAGAGGCCTTATCTCGTCTCTTGGTGGCATGGGGTGAGGAGACATGGGTGCGACATTCAAACCCTAGCTCAGATATTCCCTGATCTGTGATCTTGAGCAATTTACCTGCCATTTCTGGAGGTCAATGTCCTCACTTGTAAAGTAAGGCTCATGTAACACATCCGTCTTATGGAGTTTTGAGAATTTCAGGAGAGAAAGCCTAGGCAAGCTCTTGGCATGGGGCTTAGCCGTGAGCTGAATTTGAAGCGGAAACTACTTTCCACTTTGCAGTTGGACAGCCTGAGGCCCTGAGAGTTGCTCCGTGGGGGAGAGATTCCACAGGGGAATCTAAAATTAGCCAAGGTTTAGCAGCCAAAGGTCGGAGTACTGCTAAAGTGGTGCCGCCCAGTAGAAATACGATGTGGATTACATGTGTGATTTAAAATTTTCTAGTAGCCATATTTAAAAAGGTAAAAAGGAACCCATGAAATTAACTTAAATAATATATTTATTTAACCCAACATATCTGAAGTATATTGGCAGGCAATCAATATAAAAATAATTAATGAGATGTTTTATATTCTTTTTTTTATTCTGAGTATTTGAAATCTAAGTGCATAGTCTATACTGACAGTATATTTCAGTGTGAATGGACACATTTTAATTGCTGGATGGCCACAGTGGCCAGTGGCACTGCTTTGGGTTCAATGGTCTAGGGGCAGCAAAGAGAGGCCTCTGGCGCCACCGTGTGGCTATCATAAGAACACTACCGGGAGAGCCCCACCTGCCAAAGCTGGTCCACAGGCCCTTGATTGAACTGACTTCAAGACTACTTTTCACAAAGATGGAAGGGTTTCTGAGCTGACAAAGCCCCCAAAGGCTTCCAGTCTCACCTCCACATCTTACAGGTAGGGAGACTGAGGCCCAGAGAGGGGTGGGAACACACCCCACAGATACACAGCTACACAAAATCCCAGGTATCCGATGCCCAGTCCAGAGAGCTTTCCACGCCACCACCCTGCCCTTGCTCGCCAGCGGTGGGCTTCTGCATGTCCCTCTGCAGAGTGTTTTGTGTGATCCAGGGAGAACTTGACCAATGTGAACCCCACCTGCCCCCAGTTCTGATCTCCCTGTCAGGTGCCCTACACCCACCCACATCATACAACAAATATCTCTGGAGAGCAGGCAGTGAGATGACCAGGGGCACAGTGGGAATGGTCCTGTCCTCACAAAGCTACAGTCTAGGGAGGGAGACAAGCACTGATCAAACCAAGACAGACACAAGTGTTCGTATCTGTGTTTGCGAAGGACACTGTGAGATAAGGGATCACGAAGGAGACATGACCTGAGAGCATCAGGGGAGGCCTGACCCGGGGAAGCCATGTGTGGACAGAGAGCTCAAGGCTGAGTAGGAGTTCGCTAAGTGACAGGGAGGGAAGGGTGGCCCAGGCAGAGGGAACAGCATGTGCAAAGGCCTCATAGAAAGAGAAAGCACACAACTGAGAGGACAGCAGACCCAGGGAGCCCAGGAAGCAAGGGGCTGGTGCTGCAGGCTGAGGCTGGAGGAAGGCGGGCCCACACCACGCAAGGTCGCAAGGTCGTGTGAAGGAACCGCAGGAAGGTGGAGCCGGCACACTCTCCCCTGTCCCTCCCACCAAGTACAGCCGACCCCTGGACATTTATACAGAACAAGACTCCGAAAGGCGGAGAGACAACAGATCGGAGAGGGGTCTGGGGACTTGAGGAGTGACCCCCTGGTGAGTCCCCCGAGTTCTCCCTTGGCTTCGTATATCCCAGATGTGGAGCCCAATAAGCCAGCAGCCCACAAATGTCAAAGGGCACAGGCTTAAAAAAAGAAATCCCCCAAACCTGTTCTTTTTTTTGCCAAAAAAGTGTGTCTTACCTTTGGAGTGGTAAGAAGATACTGCAGTGTTTGAGCAGTGGTGTGTGTGAGAGGTGGGGAGAAAGAACCAGATTCGGTTTTGCAGGGGTGGGCCTGGCCATCTGCTATGGGGAGGAATGATGGGAGGAATCAGGGGCGGGATAATCAGGGAGAAAATTGGGAGGCAAACTCCACCCCACTGGGGACGGGCTGGCTGTGGGAGGGCGAGGGAAGGGGGCGAAGGACAGACAGTGGGGAGAGGGCAGCTGCCTTTGGGAAGGGACCGGGTCGGTGGGGAGCTCAGTGTTGGCACTTTTCTCCCTGTTGGACGTGGTTCCCTCGGACCCCATCTTGCCCCTCCCCATGTGCCCTGTGTAGCTGTGGCACCTCCTCTGGGCTGTGGTCCAAAGCCCACCCACTCCCCATGCCTCCCTTCCTGACAGGTGCTCTCAGCACCACCCACACACGATCTGTGGCCCTTACCACTTTTTTGGCCATGAGCCCATTTGTACTGTCAATAAATTAGAAGCCCAGAGAGGGTAAAGAATTTGCCTGAGGTCACATAGCAAGTTGGAAACTAACCCAAGTTTCTCAGCCTTGAGCCTGATGTCCAATCTCTTGACTCCTCTAACTCCCAATGCCTCAACCGAGTTGGGGAAAGCAGCCCTCATCTTCTGGAAATGCCCAGGACAGAGACTTGGGGTTTCCTTCTTGTTTATCAGGCATCAGAGAACCTCTTCCCCAAGCCTCAAAGCAACCTGAGACCTCATCCAGCCAGGCCTGTGCCTCAGATCTCCAGGGTTTCACAGAGCCTGGCATGGAGCCTGGGACACAAAGCGTAGGGGAGAGGCAGCAGGGGGCTCTGGGTGCCCGGTGCACCCCCATCTTCGTGGAAGGAGCCAGATGTGATCTGTCCAGCAGGAAGGAGGGAGTGGGCGGTTGGAAGTCATTGGGAGGTCAGGGGGACTACACTTTGACACAGCACCTCGTCCTGGGCTGAGGGTGGGGACACTTACCTTGGTACTTGACAATCATCCCTGTTGAGCAGACGGAATGGGGGGAGCAGCGGGCACAGGAGTTGGTGACTGATGTGACACAGAACATGCCGGGCCGGCACTCACAGACCCGGGAGGAGTTCCATGAGCATGGCATCCTCTCCACTAGGTCATCTAAGAGACACAGAGAAGAGTCACAGGGGACAGAGGGAGGGCGAGGGAAGGGATCCAGGGACAGCTGAGCCCGTGAGCTGGGCAGGGAGCTGGCATGCTCAGCCGTTCTTTCCACAGTGTTCCTGCAATGAGGGCGAGAGGGCAGTAGGGGTCTACGAGGCAGTCTCCACCTCCCCACCCACATCCCTGCAGGTCACTAAAATGCTATTTAAAAGAAATTAATGCCCCTATTTACAAATGGGCAAAAAAGACCTAGAGAGACCTTAAATACATATTGCTAAGTGAAAGAAGATGATCTGAAATGCTATATACTGTGATTTCAACTATATGACATTTTGGAAAAGACAAAACTATAAAGACCGTGAAAGGGTGAGTGGCTGCCAAGGTTCAGGGGGAGGGAGGGGTGAGTGGGCGGAGCACAGAGGACGTTCAGGGCGGTGAAACTGCTCTGTATGATACTGTGATGGCAGATACGTAACATTAGGCATTTGCCAAAACGCACAGAGTGCACACCACCAAGAATGAAGCCTAATGTTGGCTATGGACTTTAGTTAATAATAATGTATTACCGTTGAGAACATGGATTGGAACAAGTGTACCACACGAATGCAAGATGTTAAGAATAGAGGAGATTGTGGGGAATAGCCTAGGAGAGGGGATTTATGGGAACTCTCTGTGCTCTCTGCCCAATTTTTCCATAAACCTGACTTCTCTAAAAAAAAAAAGTCTATTAACTTTTTTTTAATGGGCAAGGGATTTAAATAGGCATTTATCCAAGAAGATACACAAATGACCAATAAGTCTGTGAAAAGATGCTCCACATCATTAGTCATTAGGGAAATGCAAATCAAAACCTCGAGATACCACTTCATACCCACTAGGATGGCTAGGGTCAAAAAGACAGATAATAATAAATGATGGTGAGGATGTGAAGAAGTTGGAGCCCTCAGCCCTTCCGTGTAGCAATGCAGTCTAGTCCAGCACTGTGCATACCAGCTGGGCAGTTTTTTGAACATACCATCACTATGTAATCCAGTGACCACACTCTCAGGTGTGGTATACACCCAGGAACTGAAAACATGCGTCCTCACAAAAACTGGAACACAAGTGATATCAGTATTGTCCATAACAGCCAAAAAGTGGAAAAGGCCCAAATGGCTATCAGCAGATGAATGGATAAACAAAATAATGGTATATCCATTCAATGCAATATTATTCGGCCATAAAAAGGAATGAAGTATTCATACATGTTACAACCTGGATGACCCTTGAAAACACCATGCAAAGTGGCAGAAGCCAGACACTAAAAGCCACATATTGCATGATTTCATTTATATGAAATGTCCAAAGGCAGCAAATCATAGAAATAAAAAGTAGACTAGTGGTTTCCAGGGTTGAGAAGAGAGAATTAGAAGATGAGGGGTTTCTTTTGTGGAGGTAGAAATGTTCTGGAATTAGAAAGTGGTGGGGTTGCACATTATGGATATACTAAAAACCACTCTACTGTATACTTGAAAATGGTGAATTTTATCATAATAGAAAGAAAAACATTTAAGGAAAAAATAATTAGGTAGAAATAATTACTTATGCATAACATCCCTGGAAAAGAAGGGACATCCTTGATTAACCAGAAATGATGAAGACTCCCTGAACATGGAAGGCAAGTGGGATCAGATCAAAGAGGACACCACAGCCCAAAATATACCCAAGAGGGTTTTGTTAGGGAAGATGGGAGAGGCTGTGAGATGCTCCAGTCTCAAGTGGGTGCATAGTAAGGGGTGTGTGTGTATGTTTGTGTGGGTAGGGCATCTGATGAGGAGTGTGGCAGGAGAATCCCGGTGGGTCAGGCTCCCACACTCCTCTTCCACTGATGCCACAGAGCTAGAAGCCAAGTATCCCCACAACGAGACTGGGTGAGGTGAGCCAGGCCCTGTGCCGTGCCCTGAGGCTGGTCATACCTGGGAGGTAAGGAAGCCACAGATCCAGGAGACCTGCCACAGAGCACTCCGCGCCACACCCGCTTACCCCACAAAACCCTCGGAGGTGGGTTCGCAGCCCCCTCACATACGCCACATACCTCACATACCCTCACATATCTGAGTCATCAGATACGATACGTCAACATGGAAGGCACCAAACATAAGAGAAAGTCCACTCCAAGAAACAAGAGCCCAAATTCGAAAAAAGCAAACACTCAGGTAGCAGATATAAGAGAAAGCAGAACAAGCCTTTAGAACCAATATAATTAATATCCTCAGAGTTGCAAAAGCGAATTGCAGCTGTAAAAAAGGACCTTCTGGGTCACAAGGGCTCAGAGAAAGACTACATTTCCCAGCTTCCCTTGCAGTGCGGTTGGGATCGTGTGACTGGATCCTGGCCAATGGGATGGGGGCAGAAATGATACAGGTCTCGCCCAGGCTGGGCCCCTAAAACCATCTCAGGAGAATTTCTCGTCTCTCCCTTCCTTGCCATAATGACCCTGATGGAGCCCCCAGCTCTCACCTGTACCCTAGAAGCTGTACTGAGAACAGAATAAAATCCTGAGAATTCTCAAAAATCTGGAAAGAAGCAGACTGAAGGCAATGAGTAGACATCCCTGGAAAACTCAAGAAAAAACATATACACATATATATATCATAATATATTTTATTATGGCACAGAATATCACAGGCCTGGCCAGAGATGGAAGACTTCCTGCACTTGCCAATCTCCAGGAAGCTGGCATAAGTTGTGGAAATGAGCAGAAACCCCAAGGGTGGGGTACACCCCTGTCTAGGTAGCAGGAGCTCTGACAAAGACTATCTGAGAAGGGAAAGTGGGTCCCTGCACCAGCAAAGAACGACACCCACCTCTGGCCACACTCCGCCTCTCACCCAGGCCCTCAGGCTCCTCAAATGAGCTTCACAAGTAACACTTAGGATTCCTCAAAAAGATTAAGCGGAGAATTACCACATGATCCAGCAAGTCCACGGCTGAGTATATGCCCCAAAGAATTGGAAGCAGGGACTAGAACAGATATTTGTACACCTTTATTCACAGCAGCATTATTCATAATAGCTAAAAGGTGGAAGCAACCCAATATAAATATAAATAAATAAATATATCATAATATCTATTATCTATTATATATATAGATAATAGATAATATATATTTAGCAGAGATAAAAATCCACATCAATTTCCCTGGAATGAAGGAAGAACTAAATCTGCAGATTGAAAAGCCACACCAGATACCAGGAAGAATTGTTTCCAAACAATTAATACCAAGGCACATTCTGGTTAAGTTTTTGATCCTTCAGGATAAAGAAAGAATTATTCTTGCAGTCACCAATAAAGGGGGAAAAGACTGCAGACCCCTCCTCAGCTGTATTAATCACAAGAAGACAATGCTTACACCAGTGTTGTGGGTAAAACTGTAACATTTCCAGAGTATCTCGCCTGGCTTTAGTGTATTTGCATATCCTCAGGGGTAGAGAGAAGTTCATCTCCATGTCAATGGGTAATTACCTGGGCAACGGAGGGTGTGTCTGAACCTGAGGGTTTAAAGGGAGGGGCTTGCTTGCTTGCTTGTTTCTTCAGGAGCAGAGGAGAGAAACGGCTCTGGACTGCCGTTTGTAAGCAATAAACGGGTTTTAAACTTTATTTCTCCCTTTGACTGATTTCGGTTTTTAGAGGTATTTTGCTCCAGGATGTCCTCTCCCCAGACTTACAAATGCCCTCAAAGTTCTGGAGAAAATAGGTCCTGAGAATAATATTATACCTGCCCAAGTTGTCACTCAAATA
Organism: Smutsia gigantea; assembly: GCA_032199065.1. NCBI lineage: Eukaryota > Metazoa > Chordata > Mammalia > Pholidota > Manidae > Smutsia > Smutsia gigantea. Next base: position 28,355 of record JAVSCE010001111.1, read on the forward strand.
TAAAGGCAACAAACATTTTCAAGCATGAAAGAAGTCAAGTGATGTGCAAAGATAGAAGCCTCCCTGGAAAATCTGCGTGACAGCGAAATCTAACCAATCAAGCAATAGATCAAAATGAAAAATTCCAGAATGGAGAAGCCATGGTAAATGGCATGATGCACAATGAATAAATTTAAATAGCAAAGGACAGCTAAGACAGCAAGGGATTTAGAATTACAGAAAAGAAGAGAAACATCATAACTATGACAACGTAAAAACAATGCAAGCAATAAAGGTCAGGAAGAGGACGGGGATGTCCGCAAGCCAATTAATTACTTCATTTCTGGTTACAGGGAGTCAATCTACTCTCTAGTCTCCAAAAATCGAAATAAGTAGAATATGACTTTACCACCAGAGGCAGGCATCCCTTAAATGATTCCTAATGGCTTACTGATCTTCATAACCTCTTTTCTTAATTTTAGAGGATTTTTTACTGCCTCTTGTGATAGCTTAGTTTCTTCACTTTAGTTTCTTCTTCCTCTGATACATTTGGGTAAAATTACATGTAGTCATGTTAATGCCATAAGAAGAACGATCCGATCCTCTTAAAAATCCCTTCTTTCTCTGGGTGTACAGTCTGTCTACTAACCTACTCAGTCTTGTCTCTATAGAGAGATACAGAGAGGTGTCAGCCATCCAGGGGTGGGGGAGGGTGCAGAGGGGACTTTTTCCCTTACACTTCTGTATTGCTTGAATTTTTAATAATAAATGCGTGTAATTTGCATTTAATAAAATACAGTCATTAATTTTCAAAACTTATACCAGAGAAGTGCTAACATAAAGAAAGGTGATATTAATAGCAAACAAAAATGGAATTAAGGCAACCACATTATAAGGAGCAAAAAGGTGTATTTCATGATGGTAAAAAGTCCAGCCCACCAAGAAAATGTCATATTCATGTACATTGTTCATAGTAACGTCGCTTTGATGTATAGAAAGCAAAAGCAGACAGAACACAATGAGAATCTGATAAAGTCCAGCATACCAGGACATAGACTCTAACACATCTAGCTCAGAATCAGTTTCTGAAGGTGCAAAAATAAATAAGGATGCATATTATTAAAAACCACAGTAAGTTCTCAAGTAGGTGTATGTGTAGAATTGTGTACACAGCAAAAAGAACACACATTCTTTTTCCCAAACACACTAAACATGCCCCCAAAAATACGAAAATGTATTAGGTTACAAGAAATCTCAACAAATTTCCCCACCACATGCTCCAAAAAGCCCACCGAAAAACAAAACAAACACCAGAGAGCACACAAACCACTCACTAACCATAGAAAGAAATGAACAACCAAAGCCCTTATTGAAAGGGTTCTCCTGGTACCACTGTGGTCCTGGGGAAGGAACACAGCTCTCATTGTAGCCCATCAGTGCAAACTCCACTTCTGCCACTTCCAAGAGTTTTGTAACTTTGGAAAGACCCTTATCTCCCTAAGCCTCAGTTTCCTCATGGTAAAAGAGGGATAAGAAAAGAATCTTTCCCTAGGGGGGTTGTGAAGATTAAACTCAATACATGTGAGTCCCTCCCTGGAGGAAACATGTTAACTGAGTCTCTTTAAAAAGTGTGGATGCCTCCCCCACCCTGCCAAAATGGAAATAACTCAAATATCCATGATTGATGCATGGGGAAACAAACTGTGGTATACCCATACCATGGGGTGTGACGTTAAAAAGGAATGAAGTTCTGATACATATAACAACATGGATGAACCTTGAAAGCATGCTGAGTGAAAGGAGTCAGTCATAAAAGGCCACATATTGTAGAATTCCATTTATATGAAATGTCCAGAATAGGCAAATCTATGGAGTCAGAAAGTAGATTGGTGGTTTCCAGTGACTGAGAGGAGGAGGGAGTGGGGAGTGACTGCTAATGGGTATGGGGTTTCTTTTGGGGATGATGAAAATGTTCTGGAATTAGATAGTGGTGATGGTTGCATAATGCTGTGATTATACTGAAAACCACTGAATTGTACATTTTAAAAGGGTAAATTTTATATGTGAATTACATATCAATAAAGCTGTTACAAAAAGAATTAAATAAATAAATAAATAAATAAAAAGTGTGGATGCCAAGATCATGGCTGATGTCAATTCACAAATCTAGAGGGGTAAACTGAGGCACTAGGGGGCCAATTCAGAGTAGAGACACCATATCTTCATATCTCCCACCTTCCACATTCTCTAGCCCCCTTCCCTGGAAGGGGCCCCAGAGGGGAGGGTAAGGTCCTTACCTTGGGAACAGCTCACGCAGGCAAGGCACCTGCCGCTCCCACCCAGGTAGTAGTCAGGCTCACACTGTTTCTGGCAGTCAGAGGACCCCTGTGGGCATGGCTGCTGGGCAGACAGTCCTAGGAAAAGAAGCAGAGGAGCTCCAGGCCAGGCTGCCTGGGCAAATGCCTCATCCCCCCCCCCACCACCTCTCACCCCTGAAGCCCTTCCCAGCTCCACCCCAAACCCCAGCAGTCCCACTCCTGAGTTGCAGATGGGGGCCTTGGCACCTGGGGTACAGACCTAGACTGAGGTCACCTGGCAGGCAGGAAAGGCAGCACACGATGGGGAGAAGAGATGGGCCTGGGATGCCAAGTGTGTGGCCTTGGTTAAGTTATGACCTCAAGGGGACCATTAAGTTAATGATAGGATCCATCATCTAGGGTTGTTGAAAGGAGTGAAGCAGAAATTAACTTGCGTGAAGCACCGCAGCAGGGCTTGGCCCACAGCCAGTGCTGGATGAGCCCTAGATGCCAGCAATCCTGGCAGGAGTCCTGTTTCACTGCAGGAGGGGGACGCGGTGACCCTGAGGGGTTCAGTCCAGCCTGAGGGGCACGAGATCACCCTGACTCCCTCTGTACAGGGATGGGACACCATGATGCTGATACCGACTGATGGGGTGCAAGGGTACAGGGCATCCTGGGGTCCGCAGGGGTGGTCGCCTGCACTGCCCCACTTCCTGCCAAGGCCGATACCTCCCACGGCTTTCTTCTGGGACGAGCACGTGACCCAGGCAGGCCAATCAGAGCACATCTTGCTCACCGCTGTAATTGGTTCATGGGCACATGACCCATGCCAGCCAGGGAGTCGCGCCTCTGGGAGTTCCACAGAAGCTACAAGGAAAAGAGCCCCTTTCTTGCAGTTGGATGCCCAGATTCCCAGTTAAAAAGGGCCATTTGAGCCTGTAGCTGCAGGGTCGTGGCTGCTGCCGGTGGGCAAGGCCTGCCTAAGACGAAGGCTACTCAAAGCTCAGCAGAGGCCAGAGAAGGAGAGAAACAGATTCCTGGGAACATTCAAACCGTAACCGAGTGAGGAAGTGGCATCTCTGCCTTCAAAGTGTATCTGTCTTGATCTTTGGGTGACAAAGCTTGTGCTCAGCCCCTCAGCCCCGCACGGAGCTTGTTACTCATCAGAAGGAATCTTGCTCATGACTTATGATTGATGCAGCCAGCCCCTTACCCAAAACTCGCCTCCTCCGAGGAGATAAAGTCTGTACAAAAATGACATCTGGGTCAGCAAGGATTTATAGGAGCATCATGCCTAGACCCGTGTCAACAAAATGATGGGTGTCGACTAAGTAGGGACGGAGTGTCACCACCCTCCTCAGACCCTTACTGACATCCAGAAGTCTGAGATTGACCATCCCTTCCTGACCTAATCCCCTTCTGCTCCCCCTTCCCCAATATAAAAGAAGCTTTAAGTCAACCCTGTTGAGATGGTTCTTTAGGACATGAATCTGCATCTTCTTGGTCTGCTGGCCACCTGAATAAAGTCACTTTCCTGGCACCAACCACTTGTCTCTTGATTTATTGGTATGTCATGTGGCATGAGCTTGACCTCGGTAACAAAGACTGTATTTATGGTGCCATGGACTTCTCTGTTACTGAGCCAAGTATTTCTCTTTTGTCTTGTTTGGGCCTAAGTGAGTTAGGCTTCTTTTCATGACAACCAAAAAAATCTAGATGAGGGGTTCTCAACATTTCCTGTGCCCTTTTGTCATTTTGGGGAAGCCTGTGTACCCCACTCAGAATCATGTTTTCAAGTGCATGAAATAAAATGCATAGGATTATAAAGGAACCCAGTGTGTTGAAATGTTATCAAAGTATTAAATAAAGTAATTTAAGATCTAGTAATATATGTGATTCTTTGTAAACTCATAAATAAGATCTCATAACTACCACAATCTCAAAGTAGTGACCAGCATAAACAATATGTCAATATATCTGCAGCAATTGTAATATAACTGCAATATAATAAACAATATCTGGTTTCTATTGATGGAAAAGCTGTAGGTACTACTATTACTCCCAGGCTTTGTTGACTTTATTTGTAACGGAAGGAATTTATAAGGGGAGTTTTAGTTGGAGATTGATGAAAATAAGTGAACTCATTCAGGTTCACAGCCCCTTGAAATCTTACCCCAAGGTGAGAGTCCTTGCTCCAGAATAACAAGCAAGGACCTCTTAAAAATACTAGCTTGATGACTGGCCCACACTTTAGCTCAGAAAACTTGAGTAGCTCCCCAGGAGTCTTTCAGAGAGGTAAATCTGATCCCATCACCCACCCTTTGCCTAAAACTTTCAAGGGCTTCTAATGGTTCATAGATAAAGGGCTAGGTCCTTATCACAGTTAATAAGGTTCTGCCCAACTATATAGCCCTTGCTCTTTAATCTCTTGCCATACCTGTTCCCCAAGGGGACATGCTTCCTGATGCTCCCAGGGCCTTTGCACAAGCTGGTCCTCTGCCAGGAATGCTCCTCTCTCCTGTCCTCTAGTAAACTTACACTTAGCCGGCATATCATGGTCGAGGCATCACAGCCTTAGCTACTTGCTCTAGAGACCCATGGACCTCACCCTCCTACATCTAACTCTGTCGTAATCTCACATTTATCTGTGGGACAAATTGTCTTACTGTCTGAATTCCTCACATGAATTTCAACTCCTCAAGGATGGATCTTTCCATTTCTTCTCACCAACAATGCCCTAATTAGAAGGCCTGGCACATATTTGATCAATACATGTTCTGACAACCTAATCAATACAACTCCTTAGCCTGGCATTCCCCAGCCTCACTGTGTCTCTAGACTCCTGGTCTGACATCATATGTAGCTCTACACAATATGTCATGCACTCTATACTTCAGTCAACTTGGGCATCTCAGGCTTTTTCTAGCACTCCCATATGTCCTGAAATGTTGCCCCAAAGAGATGTGGAAGCCCTAGCCCCCAGTATCTCAGAATACGATCTGTTTGGAGATAGGGTCCTTACAGAAGTAAGTAGGTTAAAATGAAGCCATTAGGGTGGGCTCTAATTCAGCATCCTTATAAAAGGTATCCTCATAAAAAGGGGGGAAATTTGGACAGAGGCAGACATGCTTACACAGGGAGAGGACCATGTGAAGACTGGAGTCATGTGGCCACAAGCCACAGAACCACCAGAAGCTAAGAAAGAGGCCAGAACCTTCCCTAGAGCTTTCGGAGGGAGTAGGGCCCCGCCAATACCTTGATCTTAGACTTCCAGCCTCCAGAACTGTGAGACAAACTTCTGTCCAAGCCACTCAGTGTGTGGCCCTTTGTGAATGGCAGCCCTAGGGCACTAATACAAATATTCTCTGCCCAGGCCAAGGTGCCCCTCCATCTCCTTCGCTACCTCCTAGGAACCCTTCACAGCCAGCCAGGTCAGGCTAAAATACGATCCCCTCCTGGAACTTTCCTGATCACCTGAGCCCATCCAAATCCCCTCTCTGGATGCCTTTAGAATCACCTCTCGGAGCCAGGGGCTGCTCTGGGGGTGACCTTGAGGAACCCCCTGCTGCAGGAAATACATTCAGGGCTCAGAGGGACTAACTTGGTGACGGGATTATTTTTTTTCATTGAACTCACATTCTCTGAGCACCACTTTTGGGCCAGGCACCAATTTGGATATTGGAGAAGGTGAGGTCCTTGCTCCCATGGGGCTTACCCTCTAGCCTGGGGAAGGCAGACAGGCAAGGGAAGAAGGAAATTAGCAAGTTGGTTTCCAAGGTCAATACAAACTCTGAAGAAAGTAAAACAGAAGCTACTAGAGACAAAGGAAGGGGGAGTGTAGTGACCTCTAGAAAGTGTGATTAGGGAGGCCTCTGTGAGCCCCAGAGGGTGAAGGAGGCAGCCAGGCAGGGGCTGGGGGACGTGCCAGGCAGAGCTGACTGCTCTGCAAAGAACAGAAAGGCCACAGGGCTGGAGCAGAGGCAGCAAAAGTATTATGGTGTTTCTTTATTTCTATTTTCTTCTTTTCCCATGTTCCACACAGATCTTTTCCACTGAGTGTCACTTTCATAATCAGAAACAAAAATAGTTAAGAAAGGATTCTGAGTTCTGGTGTGTTCTGAGAATTGTTTCCCAGGCGTCCCTCTGCTCTGATCTGCCTCCAGCCACACTCAGCTCCCAGGCTCTGATCAGTGCTTTTCTGACTCCAGATGTTCCCAAAATTTGTCCTAACATTCCCATCACTGCCTCTCACCTCTGGCCCAGTGCCAGGACACCCAGACAGCCGGGCCCCAGCTGCTTTGGCCCCAGAAATGGCCACACAGAGAATCGCTCCTCCCTGGGTCCAGCAGGCCAGCCCCTGCAGCCTCCCCCACCCCCCCAATCCCACAAGGCACACCTGGCTTCAGCCAAATGGGACCTCTCCCAGTTCCGGAGCAGCCATCCTTGCTCCCTCCAAGCCTCTGCACATCCCAACCAGAGCATACTCCTTCCAGACCTTGGCCTGGCCGAATCCCGCTCACCCTCAGGACTCCTTTAGAGGCCACCTCCTCAAGGAAGCCCACCTGAGTGCCCCAGCCAGGCCAGGTCCCCCAGAGTTAGACATACTTTGGAAGGTCTTCCCCACCCACAGGCTGCTCCTTGGAGAACAGTCCCCATCCCACCTTCCCCACCCCAGCAGGAGTCCAGGACAGTCCTGGCCTTGGGGAATCAGAGCAGAGGTGGGCATTTGGAGTTATCTGTGTCATCAGACCCTTTCTTTCTGTACTTTGCAATTGGGGCTGAAAGATGCCTGTCAAGTGTCCCTCCTGGTGCTCTAAAGGAGAACTGCAGGCCCGGGATGGAGCTGTGGGCCAGCCAAGCTTGGGAAGGCAGGGAGGCTGCCTCCAACTCTTCCCTGTTCACAGCCCTCAGAGACACCTCAACTCCCAAGACAAGATGGGATACATGTGCCAGGTCCCAAACCAACCCTGCTCTCTGCCTAACGCTGACTGGGCCTGGCTTAAACCCCCACCCCAGCCCACCCGACTCCTCTTTCCTCCCCCCCCACACCCCCAACTCCTGGCAGGCCTTGAACACCCACAGGAGAGATCTCTTCCTCTGTGGGTGAGCCTGGGCAAGGACAGGAGGGTGATCTAGGAAGCAGGGCACAGACCAGGAAGGGAGTTGCAGCCCTCACACGGGCTGTTCACAGGCACACTCTGCTGGCTCCCCAAGTTCAGTGCTTGGGGCTCAGGACCTATTGGGGGTGAAGAGCTTAGGAGTCTGAGTTAGGCGGTCATGTTCAAGCCCCAGCTGAGCCACTCGCCAGCATGTTGACCACAGCAAACCCCTGGACTCTGCTGTGTCCCAGTTCCCTCTCAGGGCTCCCTACCAGGGTGCGGTGGGGGAGTGATGGAGCGCTGTGGACATGCTCCGTCAGTGTTAACTGTGGCCGCTGTTACGAGGTGGGAGTGAGCTCCCCATCACAGCAGAGGGCGGAGGATCGGCTGTCAAGGACGTAAGATAGGGCATTCACTCCTGGGCGAAAGGACAGATTCGATGATATCTAAACTTGTCAATGTCAAAGGCGTCCCAGTTTCCTTCCTCTGCCAACCCGCCCCGTGCAAAGCCTGCGCGCAGCTGAGTGCTGACGGCAGAGGGCGGGCGGGCAAAATGTCAGAAATTTCCCCGAGACACCAGGAAGGGGTTTTTGTGGGTTTTTCATTTTTCCTCTCCGGCTTGCCCAGAAGCACAGGGTCAGTAAAACTCCAGCAAAATGCCCCGCCCACCACACCCGCAGGAGGTACTCAGCCACCCCCAGGCATTAGGCCTTCAAAAGGGATGGGGAAGGGGTCCCCCTTTCCCAAGCACAACGTCTAAGTGGAGGGAGCCGGGGTCCAGATTGTCACGCTCTCTCCACCCACTCCCCTTCGAGGCCCTGCCAGGCTGGGGTCAAGGCGGCGGGTGGGAAGGAAGTGTCTGTCTTTCTCCCTGCGTCCAGGATTGTGGGTCCCATGGAAAGTCACAGAGCACTGAGGACCACACCGCTCCAGCACCCAGACTGCAAGTGGCCTGGGGAGAAGCAGTGTGTCACCAGCTACACTGCACTGGGCTCGGGAAGGAAGGTTTCATGGAGGAAGAGGTGCCAGGAATGCAGCAGGTGTAGGCGTTGGTGAGGGCGTCCCTGGTGAGGACAGGCATGTACAAAGGCCCAGGAGGTGAAAGCACACAGTAGGTTCAGAAAACACCAAGCATGGCAATTCCTATAGAAAGGCCAAGGGAGCACATGGTGGGGAAGGTGACAAGTGACCTCACTGTGAGAACCAGCAATAAACAATTGTTGGATGGATTGGATGGGTGGATGGAAGAATGGATGAAAAGGGGGGTGGGAGGTGGGATGGGAGAAAGGAGAGAAGGGGGGAGGGGAGGAGGGAGGGGAGGGGAGGGGGGAAGGGATGGGGAGGGGAGGGGCACGGTGCTATGCGCTGACTGTGTTTCCCCAAAATCCATATGTTGAGGCCCTAACGCCCAGCATGACTATTTTGAGGTTGAGCTTTTAGGAGGCAGTTACGATTAATGAGGTCATAAGGGTGGAGCTCTGGTCTGATAGGATTGGTGGCTTCATAAGAAGAGAAAGATTTGCTCTCCTTCTCTCTCAGCCATAAGAAGGCAGCTGCCGGCAAGCCAAGAAGACACTTCTCACCAGAAACCAAACCCTGCTGCAACTTTGATTTTGGACTTTCCAGCCTCCAGAACTGTGAGAAAATCAATGTCTGCTGCTCAAGCCCCCCAGTCGGCATTTTGTTATGGCTGCCCCAGCAGACTGAGCAGATGGAGAGATGGCTGGGGTCTGGGAGGCAGGAAGTATGGGGAGGAGGATGAAGGAAGAAGGTGGATGGGTTAGTGAGTAGGTGAAGGGACGGGGGTGGGGCGACAGGCAGGTACATGGGCGGGTCGGAGGCTGGCTGGCTGGCAGACACTGAAGTTCCAGGCACTCAGACAAAGCATGGGGACCCACCTGATAAATACCTGAAAACCAGCACTAAACAATAAAGGCTCTGGGTCAAGGAACAGGCTGACCAGGGCTCCCACCCAGCTCTGGCCACATACCCGTGGTGACGGTGAACATCATGACCCATTAGTGCCCTGCAGACAGCCATGCTGGGAGGCTTAGAGGATGAGTGGGTGGGCCCCCTTCCTCTTCCGAAGCTCCCTGCCCACTTCCAGCGCTGCCATCGTCTAAGCACAAGGCACTCAGGATGAGCCACTTACACACAGTCCGTGCACCTGCCACTGGCATAACTGATATCCTTCCGCCCCACGCGTCTCCATTTCCAGAGGCCCGAGACCGCGGTGCAGCTTTATCTTGTGGCCCACCTAAGTTAAGGGCCCTGGATATGCTTCGGGATTTTAGACAACCACTTTGGACCCAGTTCTAATTGCTCACCTTCTTGGGCCCGGAGCATTATTTGTCAGATGGGAAGAACCAGGTTCACCCCTATTCCAGGACTTCCTGATAATCTTCTCAGAGCCAATCATTGTGCGGGGAGCGGGCAAGACTCTGGATAGGAAGCCTGCGCCCAAGAGAGCTATAGTCCAGGGGACCCTGGGACAAACATACCTTCTGGCCTGAAGAAGATAAGGGCTGTGAAGGGCTTGCAGACCCAGAAATGAGGGGTGGTCACGGGACCCTGGGCTCCCGCCCCAGCCAGCCCCACCATTTCTGGGCTCTGCGACCTTGGGCAAATCACTCAGCCTTGCAATAGCCTCATCAGCAAAATGGAAATAATAAAGGACAGTTGTGAAGATCTCATGAGATGATGCCATGGGCATGAAGGTCTCAGACAAGTGCATATACAGTCAACATTCAATAAGGGGCAGCTAGTAACTTAAAACAAAAGCTCACAGAAGGCTGGCCTTCCGAAACCTACAGGCCAATGTGACAGTGAGGATGCTGGCCCCTGACTTTCCCACTCACCAATCCTTCCAGAATGTTGTAACGTGAGGACAAAAATCCCCCCCTTGTCCGCGCTCCCAGCTCCCACACTCACCCTCTGGGCAACGGTAACAGCACCTCCTGGCTGTCTTGTCATAGTAGTGGCTGGGGTCTCTGGTGCAGGCGTCCATGCGGGCTCCATCCTGGAGGGTGGGACAAACCGGTGAGGCCGTGTGGGGACACTCATCCTCCCTCCTACCCCGAGTCCAAAGAGGCCTGGTCTCTACTCGCTGTCAAGGCCAGGCCTCAGACGGGGCCTCACGTTATAGAAAATAAATCAGGGAGGAAATTTCTGATTTTACCTCTCCCTCAAACCCTTTCCACCCTTTCCACTTTTGGGCTTCTTGATAAAAGATGATGGCAACTTCAGCCTTCCACAGCTCAGGCCGAATCCTGAGGCTCTCCCTTCACTTGCCCCTCTCATGCTCACGTCCAACTCCTCGGCAGGTTCTCTCAGCCTCTTTGGACCAACATCCCCACCTCCTCCACCTGGTCCCGGCCTCAACCTTTTCTTTGGATTAAGTCAGTTGCCTCCCACTTGATCTCTGGCATGGACCCAGAAAAACAAATTTCTGGTCAACCTGTTTGTTTACATCTAACACACAAAAGCACACAGACCTCAAGCATGTACCCACTGAATCTTTACAGTGTGAACACACCTTGCAACCAGCACCCAGATCAAGAAACAGGACATTGCCAGCACACCAGGACACTGCCTCCTGCCCCTTCCATGAAAGTTCCCTGCTAACCTGACTTCTACAGCACAACTCATTTTGTCTGCTTTACGGGGTAGAATCATACCTTCTGTTTACTTGGAATTTGCTTCCTCTACTCAACATTACATAATGAGAACCAGCCACATTGTTTCAAATGGCAGCAGGTTCCCTTAAGTTCATTGCTTTGCAGTATTGCATTACATGAATATGTACAATTTATGGGTCTATTTTACTTTTGATGGGACTTTGGGCTGTTTCCACTTTTTGATCCTTATGAATAGTGCTGCTAGAACATTCCTCTACATATATTTTTGTGCACAAATATACACATTTTTGTTGGATATATACCCAGGAGCCCAACTGTTAAGTCACAAAGTATGTGTATGCTCAGCTTTGATAGATTCTCCATACAATTTTCTAAATGATACTAATTGATACTTCCTTGCAGTGTGTGAGATTTCCAATTGCTTCTCAAACTGGTCAACACTTGCATTGTCCCTTTTAAAACTTTAGCCATTTTGGTGAGCGTGTAGTATTTTTTCATTGTCTTATTTGCATTTCTCAGACAATAGTGATGTTGGGTATATTTTCACATGTTTATTAGCCATTTGGATATTCTCTCTTGTAAGACACCTATTCGGATCTTTTGCCAACTAAAAAAAAATGTTCTTATTGTTGTGTGGGAGTTCTTTATATGTTCTGATTACAAGCCCTTTGTTGAATATATGTGCTGCAAATATCTTCTCCCATTGTATGGCTCACATTTTCACTTTGTTATGGAGTCGTTTGGGGAACAGAAGTTCTAAGTTTTAATGGACCACAATTTATCAATCTTTTCTTTTTATGGTAATGTTCTTAATTAAGAAATATTTGTGCATCCAATTTAGATAACTCTCACATAATATCTTCTAGATGATATTGCTTAACCTTTCATATCTAGGTTTCATTTTGGTGCATGGTGTGAAGTAGGGTTAGGACTTACTTTTTTTAGGAATATGCATTTTTAACAAGCTCCCCTACATGTTTCCAGGGCTCTTTGAAAGTTAAGCCCCTTTTAGAGGGGGTTCAGGGGAGGAAAATCTCTGCTGAGATCCTGGGGAAGGAACTCTGTCCTTCCCATTAGAATGAATGAAGGGGAATACAAAGCTGGCTTCTGGGCAGACCCATAACAAGGAGCTCCAGGAAGGGAGGGGAGGAGGGAGCTGTCTGAGATGCAGCCTGGCAGACAGGCGGTGGCCACTTGTGGGATGAATGGGGTGGTGGCTTTCTTGGTTTGGAGGAGGAAAGCATAAGCCATTCCCCCCACACCCTCACTCTGGGGAGAGGACTGGCTAGCCACAGGGACTATCCTACTCTTCTCTCCACTCAAGGGAATACTCAAAATTAATAAACAAATACTTCTGTTATGGTCAAAGAGCAGCAAGGAGGCCAGTGAGGCTGGAAGGTGGATACATGGAGTATTTGCACATTTGAAATATCTCCATCTAAATGTGAAATAATAAATATAGCCTGACTTTTGCACAACACCAATCACATGGCACTTGGTGTCCCTTTTCTCATTTAATCCAGAGCCTGGGGCTTTGAGGACACTCTCCTCACCCACCCATGCCCAGCCTCCTCCCTCCAGCAGGATCCTATTTTTCTCAAGTAAAGTGGGGGCTGCTGGGAGCCTCTGTAGGAGGCAGAGACCTGCCAGAACAACCTGAGGTTCTCCCTGACCCACGGCATCTCACCAAGTGAGCATGGAAGCCTACCAGTGGGGTGGTGGGCTGGGGGTGCAAGTATTCAGCCTTCCTAGGCCTGCTGAGTGTGGGGACAATCCTCGGCCCTTGGCCCGGGTTTTCCCCTCCTGGCCCATCTGCTCATCTCAGTGATAGCTATGGACTCTGAGGGGGCCATGATCCCAGGCCCTGCTCACTTTCCCAGGGCCTTGGGGACAGCTGAGTGGAGCCTGAACACTTACCCTTCACCTCCTGCCACTACACCTGGACCAGGGGAGGAGAGATTCAGAAAACAGGGAACCCATGTGTTGCCTATCACACGCCCCACCCCCAAGTCATGCATCTCCCATCTTGGGGCCAGATCACAACCCCATGTTATAGATGAGGCAATTTCAGCTCAGAGAGGTGTAATCACCCACTCAAGGTCACACAGCAATTAAGCAAGGAGAGAAGATTTGAGTTTCACTGTGTCCTCCCTTCTCTCTACCTCTCTGGGCCACAGGCTGCCCATCTTTAAAATAGGTCCAATGTGCTGAGAAGGACACCATCTCACCTCTACGGCCTTCCTACCAAAAGTCCATAATCTGAATCAAATCATGAGGAAACATCAAATAAACAGAAACTGAGAGACTTCCTATAAAACAATTGGTGTGGACTCCATATGCCAACCCATGAAAGACAGAGAGCTGCGGAATGTTCCAGAATAAAGGAGACTACAGAGACATGACAAGTGAATGTAATGTCTAGATTGGATCCTGAATCAAGGTGGTGCCCTAAAGGAGAATATTAGGAGAACTGGCAAAATTTGAATACAGACTTTATATTTGATTATGTTCTATCTGTGTTGAATGCCTAAATTTGATAACTTGTTTATCTAAGAGATGTCCTTGTTATGGAAGAAACATCCTGAAATATTTAGGGGTGAAGGATCAAAATGTCTGCAACTAAGTTGCAAATGGCTCAGAAAAAAAGAAAGGAAGCAATAGAACTGATACTAAAAATAACAATAGTGTGTGTACACATAAAGAGAGACAGAGAAATAAAGCAATTGCCCAAAACCAAATGTCTATGATGTCATCACTTTACAAGCACACAGAAAACGGGGTCAGTGCAAGGCACACCTGCTCTTATAGAAGCAACAACAGCAGGTATTGAACCCAACAGCCCTGTGAGATCCTAGTACCATGGAAACTAGTCTCAGAGAAGTGAGAGACCTGCTCGAGGTCGCACCTGGTGACAGGGCAGTATCTGAATTCAGGTCCACTGACTCTTTACCACTCCACAAGTGCATCATTACCTACTGTGCGCCAGAGGGCCGACCAGACCCCAGAACGCCCTCCAGGAGCTGTCCCTCCAGTGAGGAGACAACCTCCCCTTTCCCAGGGCTACTCCAAGCCCATAAGCTACAAAGACATGGCATCCAGGACCCGGAGCTTCACCATTGCTGCCCTGTCTGTGGTCCCCAGAAGCTGGCCCGGCCCCACACCCCAGGTGCAGCCCTCACCCCGGGCCCTGCTCATTGCTCATCCTCTGCCATCTCCCTATGTGTCCCGCTGGTCCCTCATTGCCGCCGCCCACCCACTTGCACAGGCCCGGCACCCATCTCAGCTCCTGGCAGAGAGGCAGCAGCAGTCTTGGCATCCATGGCAGCCCCACTCTGACCCTGGAATTACAAGGGCCCCACCAATGCCCACTGGCCGTGGACCCGGGCCCTGAACAGCCCGTCAGCTCCTGCTGCCCATGGGGAACTAGCCCGGCCTGGAAGGGAAAGGGGGGTTCTGAAAGGGGACAGTGGGAGAGAGAAGCCTGAGAACTGGCCAGGGGGCTTTTAGGTGGGGTTCCCCAACAGGTTCAAGGCAGAGCGAAGTGTCCACAGGGTAATGAGCTGTGCAACCAGAGGCCTGTGGCCCAACCTTAGTGACACTGAGATAAACAGAGTGACCTGAAACCTTCCCATCTCTAAACCTGTCTATTTTCAGGTTGCTTTGTTTTTCCCTACAAAACCTGGTAAACCTCACTTTCAAAAAGCCCCACCTGGTTTCAGTTGCAGAGGCCTAGGAGCTGGGTCACACCTGTAGGAACCAGGATCTGTGGGTGTGGGGGTGGGGAAGGGGGCAGTGTGGAGGATTCATACCGAATGCAAAGTACCCAAAGGGGCCAGAGCTGCCAGAGCTGGGAGGGGTGACCCACTCACCCTGCCCCCGGGGGATCCCACCTGGGCCAGCAGCATTGGCATCTTTTGGGAACTTGCTCCAAATGCAGCATCCCAGGCCCCACTCTAGACCTACTCTCTATCCCATTCCCATTTTACAGATGGTGAAACAGGCACAGAGAGATTAAGAAATTTTCCTAAAGTCACACAGCTAGGCAGTGTTAGAGCCAGGATTTGGCCCGAGCCTTCTTACACAGGTTCTTATCCACCATGCTCTGCATCACTAGTCGGTTTAGGCTCCAGTTCTATCCTCAAATCCACCAGTGCTTCCTCACCTCCCTGCCATCCGGACTGATGGTGGTTATCCAAAGTCTCCTTCCATCCACCAACCCTTCACAGTGCAGACACCCAAGAGATTTCTCAAATACAGATCTGATCTGGTCTCTTCCCCTCCACTCTGCCTAAGACACTCAGATGGCTCCCAGCAAAACTATAACAAAGCCCAAAGTCCTGGCAGTGGCCCAAGAGACCCTGTGCTGGCTGGCCCTGGCCCATCTGGCCTGTGCAGCCTCCAGGACCCTCTCCCACCAGCCTTCTTCCCATTCCCACTTGCACCTGTTCCCTCCCTGCCTCCAGCGGCCTTGCACACACTGTTCTCCTGACCACCCCACACCTTCATCCAGCACACCCCAACTCATGCTTCACTCACATGTGCCACTTCCTCTGGGCCCCTTCCCCGGTCCCCCCACAGGTCCAGGTCAGGCCTCAGCAGGCTGAACTCCAGGTGTGGGCAGGGCTGCATCCTCATTGGAGCCTCCAGGGGAGAACCCATTTCCTTGTGGTCCAGACTGAGGTCCCGTCTCTTTGCTGACCCTCTAAGGTCACTCCCAGCTTCTAGAGCTGCTGCGCCCCCTGGCTCACTTGGCTTGGCTCTTGGCCCCCGGCTGCGAACTGCAAAGCCTGCAGGGGCAGGCGGGTCCTCTTGTCACATCTCCCCCTTCTCCCATATCATCTCTAACACAGCCAGGAAGGGTTCTCCACTCGAAGGATTTGTGGGACCATGGTGGGCCCACCTGGAGACTTCAGGCTGATTCGCCTTTTCAAGATCCACACCTTAATTGCATCTATGAAGTCCCCTTTTTCATGTAATATGACATATTCACAGGTTCCAGGGATTATGTGTGGACATGTTAAGGGACCATTAGTCAGCTGACCGAAGCCCAGCTCGTAAGTAACCACTAGGCTATTCTGCCAATAGGCTGAGCTTTGCCACGTCCCCTGTTGTGGGGGACTCTGAACCCCATTCTCCACCCAAGGGCTCACCTGACTTCCAGACCACCTGGAAGTGAAGACATCCCCCACCCTGACCTTAAACCCACCCACAGGCGCACAGCATGCCCCTGCCCGCAGGCCACATCCTTCACGACTGTCACATCTAATCCCCAGTGCTTACGTCACCTTACATGGCAAACGGGAATTAAGGTTGCCAATCAATGACCTTGAGAAGGGGAGATGGTCCTGGGTTATCCAGGTGGGCACAATGTCCGTGGAAGTGCTAGAGGGAGGCAGAAGAGCCAGACAGCCAGCAACGTGGCGATGAGATGCCAGGGCAGAGAGATGCTGCGCATCTGGCACGAAGTGGGAGGAAGGGGCCGAGAGCCAAGGAGTGTGGGTGGCCTGGAGCTGCTGGGAAGGCTAAGGAATGGATTTTCCCCCAGGGCCTCCGGGAGGACACAGCCCTGTCCACGCCTTGACTCTAGCTCAGTGACAACCACTTGGGACTCAGGAACTACAGTGCTGAAAAATAATCATTTGTGTAGTTGTAAGCCACTAAGTTTGTGGTAATGACAGCCACAATAGGAAACCAAAATAGCACCCCCACGGAGAAGACAAAAAATAAGACTGAGTCCATTTACGCACAGTCACTAAAAGCCCAGTGGGAACTGGTGCTGGGCCAGGCACTGGGGGTGCTCAAACACCAGCTCTGGACAGTTCCATTTTGTGCAGAGGGCCCCCAGGTCTGGCACACAGGAGACACTAAATAGCAATCTATGGAATGAAGAAAGGGAGAAGAACCTCAAAGATGAGACCAGAAAGACATGAATCCCTAACGCACAGCGGAAGGACATGTATGGTGAGATAAGCAGAGAAAAAGAACTAACTTGGGGAATTCATGGCAGCTTCGGGGAGGAAGAGCACTTCCACTGTCTCTGATCTTGCAAGACAGGAGGAGGTGAGGCAAGGGCATCCCAGGCAGGAGGCACTGCGGAAGCGAAGATACAGAGGCAGGAAAGAGTAGAGCCACTGGGGAACCTGGTGGTTTGACAGGCTGGACAGGGGGAGTAGGCACTGAGGCCCAGGCCCAGGGCCAGGGGGCAGTCTGCACTTCTCTGTTACTCCCCACATAGGGTTCCATCAAATGCAGGATGTCAGCAGGTGGCAAGCAGAAAACAAAATACAAACAGTCATGGGATTCCATTTGAAAGGTTTCCATGTTCAATCTTAGAGCTTCTCAGAGGCTTTTATGTGCTTCCTTGTTCTCTGATTCTCCAAGGAAAAGTTGGGGATGGACAGATAAAGTATTTCCCAGACATAGTTGGCCATGGACTCCATTCTCCACGGAATTACTACTCCCTGGAGAAGACTTTGGGAAATGTTGCCTTTGGCAATGGGGAGCCACTGAATGTTGTAGAGCAACTACTATGAGAGGGGATGAGGGGATGGAGGCGGGGGAGTCAACATTACCAAGGTCTGGCTTCTAGTCCCAGTTCTGCAAGTGCTACCCCTCACTTCCCACTGCTGCCCCTCCTGCCCTTAGAGAAACCTGCGCTGGCTGCCTGAGCTAGTTGAGATTACATCTGGGGCTGCAGCAAGTGTCTGAACTGCACACGCAGCTGTACCCCAGACATGGTAAGAATCTACCCCAGCCCTGGAATAATGTCTCCAGCAGTAACAGCCACCAAGGGACACCAGCAGCTGCCATGGAAAATTCAATGGCATTAAAGAATAAGGAGCCCTGGGGCACTTTGGCTTTCTGTCCCCACTCAAGGTGCCTTGGGTTCATCCCCGAGTGTCAGCCCAGTTGCTAGAAGGGGCCAGAGTGCTTTCCTGACCATCTCTGCCCTCCCAGACTGCATGTCGGGGAGGCTGGAGCCCAGCCCCAAGACTGTTTGGACAGGGAACCCTCGGCCCACCTCTCTTGACTCAGTAGCAGACAGAGCACGTGTCCCAGATAGCATGGTGAAGGTCTGGTTTAGGGGTTTTATGGTCCTGGTGGATTGCAACCATTTCAGCCCCGCACACAGGAACCACCTCGGGTCCACAGCAGGTGCTGGAGTGAAGCATGCATGATGCCTCCAGGAGCTCTCATGCCCCTGGAGATCCAGGCCCTGCCAGAAACCTGCTGAGGGGGCCTGAAGAGCAAGCCCCAGGCCAGCCCCACACCCGCTGAGTGCTGTTTGACTGGGACATTGGTAAGGTTGATGGCGTCAACTGTGGTGTGGGGCCTGTGTCACTACCTGCAGCCTGGCCACCTCCTCGCCCCTGCTCCCAAAGCCTTCCCCCAGCAACCAGGTGGAGGTGAGAACAGGCCCCTGTGGGCCCCCTCAGGCCTGAGACAGTTCTCCATGTAGGACTGGTCACACCCTCCTCCGTGTCCCTCTTACTACATCACTGCCCTTGAGGGCAAGGACTGTAATGGTCACCACAGTGCCTCGCGAACAACAGGCAGTCAGTGACGGCTTCCCTGTCCGTAGCACTCTCCATGTGCCAGGAGCTGTTCTAGCACTTTCCATGCGTTATCCCACATAATCCTCCCAAAGGCCTTATAAGGTAGCTACTATTCAGTATGCCCATTCTATGGGTGGGAAAATCAAGGCACAGAGAAGTTCCCCAAGAGCACCACATGGGGAGTGTCAGAAGCAGGGTATAAACTTGGCAGGCTGACTGAAAAGCCCATACCTTAACCATGAAGCTCTACTCTCTTCCAAAAGAGACCACAAAGGCAACAGGCCAGATTCAACAAGGCCAAGTGTCTGGTAGGTAGAATAATGGCCCCCAGAGATGCCCAGGTCCTAATTCCTAGAACGTGTGAATATGTTACCTTACGTGGCAAAAGGGACTATGCTGATGTGGTTAATTTAGGATCTTGAGATGGAGAGATTCTCCTGGATTATCCGTGTAGGTCCCAGTGGAATCACAGGGGCCCTTCCTTATAAGAGGGAGAGAGGAGAGGCAGGGTCAGAGGAGATGTGACAACAGAAGCAGAGGTCGGAGTGACTGGGGACTATGGGCCGAGAAGCCCGGGCAGCCTGCAGCAGCCAGGAGAGGCAAGGAAACATATTTCCCCCTAGAGCACCCAGAAGTGCAGCCCTGCAGCCTGTTTTAGACCTCCAGAGTCTTGAACAAACAAGCCTATGATAATTTGTTACCGCAGCAAGAGAAAACTACTGTAAAATGTAACCAAGATGAGTGGAAGAGCCTGCCTTTGGGTTGGAGTGAATCAACAGGATTATGTGCTGGCCAAAACTCATGGGGGTCTTGAGCCACATCCGTAGAAGTAAGGTGACACCAGTGAGGAAGGTGTTGATGATCCCCGGCCCTTGTCCCAGCAGCACCAGGAACTCTGCAGCCGCCTCTGGTACCAGAGACCCACGTCAGGGCCCCGAGCTCTGCAGTTTCCTACCCTGAGGCTCAACCCCTACCTGACACTGGAACATGGGCAAAACAGAATGCCTGCTTTTCTCCAAAACACCTTCTGGCCCTGTGCCCAGTTTTCCCACCTCCATAAATGATACTACCATTCAACCAGATGCAGAGCCCCCAACTCTGGGCAGGGTTCCTGATTCCCATCCTGCTCTCTGCACTCACAGCCAGCCCACCCATATTCCCGTCTCCACTCGCCCCTCCCCTGGACCACAGCCATAGCCTGTTTCCTCCCTGACTCCTGCAGACAGAGGGACTTTTTAAATGGATCATGTGATGTTCTCCCAGCAAAACCCTGGAGCCACCTACAGTCCACAAAGTGTTTTCCCCACTTCCCTGCCACCGTGCTGGCCCCGCCTCGCCCACTCCACTCTGCTCTGGCCACACTGGCCTCCTTCCAGTTCCTCCAGGTCCTCACGGCCTTTGCTCCCTGGGTCTGGGTGTGTGTACGTCACCACCGCCCAGAGGACCAGCCGGCCTGTTTCCCCACCTGGGATAGCTGCCTGGCCCTCTCACGCTAGCCGGTTACCATCCCTTCCGGCACAAGCGGTGCCTGACTGCTTACTGTCTGTCTGTCTGCCACATGCAGAGCATCTGCCCTGGGATGTGGGACCCGGCTGTGCTTGGCACAAATGCAGTACAGCATCCCAAACATTCCCTGGCACACCGTGGGGCTGGATAAATGTGTGTGGAGTGAATGATTGAAAAGCACAGGCTTTGAGCCCATGCCATGCGAGGAATACATCTAGGAGGCTCTGGGTGGTGTGATTGGCCAGGAGCCTTCAGGGGCCTGGGCTCCACATCTTTCACACTGCTGGGAAGATTTCTGAGGAAGATGGAGACAACTTGCTTCATGGCCCCAGCTTCCAGAACCAGGACCGATGGGCAAAGCTTTGAGGAAAAAAATGTCAGCACATCAGAAAGACCTCATAAATGTCAGCATGACCCCAGGGTGACACGAGTAGCTACAGGAGGGGGTGAGGGCCCCATCCCTGGAGGTCTACAGGCAGAGGCTGATTACCTGGAACAGCCTAGAATGGAAGGCCCTGGGGTTATGCCTGGCCCAGAGTAGCTGCTCCTTTAAAATTTTCTGAGTGAATGAATGAATCAATGCTTGGATGAATGTCCCCGAAGATTTAGACACTTGATGAGTAATTGGACTGAGCTGCATATAAAAAGTCCCTCTCCACCATGGAGGTCACTGAGACTGCCCAGTGGTTTTCGACCATATCAGCAAAGATTCCGAATGAGATCTTACCCTGAGCCCAACAGCCCCTGGGAGGAGTGGGGAGGAAAGAGAGAAGCTGGAGAAAGAGAGGCACTGCCTTTTTTGACCTCTGTCCATCGGGTCTGCTGCTCTGGTCCTGCTCTGCCCTGACCTGGGACTGTGAACAAAATCCTGCCCCGCCTCTGGCCCTCTGAAACCTCCTCTGGAAAATGGGGACCGTGAGCCCAGATAGGCTACCCTCAGGGCCACGACAGCCGAGGCTGGCCAAACTAGCTGTCTGTGTCAGGACCCCCCCAAGCCTCCGAGAGCTCCCTGTGCCCAGACATGGACACCTCCAGCCCCAACGTCTTTCTGATGATGTCCCTGAGGTGAAGGGGAGGTCGAAGAAGCTGCATATGAGCATAAAGATGAAACACGATCAACTCAAGAAGCAAGGCTAGGTCAGAGATGAGTAGGAGCAGAAGCAGAAACTTACAGTAAACGCTGTCCTTCTTCCAGCACTGACTGCTCTCAAACTGAGTAATGTCCCCCTCACGTCCCTCTGTGCTCTCCTGCTGCCCCAGTCTCTTTCTGAGGCCATACAACCAACCCACACCTCCTCTCGCTTCTCATCAGCATTCCCCCTCTCCTGGTCCCCTCATCTCGGTGTACAAGGTGGAATCCTGCCTCCATGCAGGACTTGAGAAAATCCTGCCCTGGAAGAGTCCCCTTTCCAAAACAAAACCAGAATGTTTCTTCTGCCCTCCCTGCCAGTAACTAAAAGTCTGCTTTTAATGCTCTGCTCTATGGGGTCACTTGGGAAGTTTTGGAAACCCAGAGGGAGAGGTGACGCATACAGTTTCTCTATCACGCAGCAAAGATCCATCCATAAGGAGCAGGTGCCCTGACCCAGAGAAGGGGTCTACATCCGGCAGGAGGAAGATGGAGCCAGAACTGGAGGTATGGATGCAGAGGGAGGCTTGTAGTCTTAGCGTTGGCCTAGAGGGTGGGCACTGAGGGGCTCTAAGACTGCAGAACTCATGGAAAGGCCTTGGGCCTCCTGCCGGGCTACCTCCACCCCTGGTGCCTGGATGCAAAAGGGCGGAAGGCCTGGGGAGGACTTAGGACAATGAACCCTCTTTCAGGATTCACACCACAGTTATCCTAGGGAGACTGTGGTATGAGGCCTCAGAGGCCAAATCCCTTTCTCAGAATGTAATACACAGCAAGAAAGCATTCTTTGTGCCTTAGGGCACTGACCACAAAATGCTGGAGTCTCGTCAGATAGTAATGAAAAGAGGATTTAAAATGCAAGCCCTGATTTGTTTTTTAAATAATAAACTTCCCATATTACTGGGACAACAG
Organism: Smutsia gigantea; assembly: GCA_032199065.1. Classification (NCBI taxonomy): domain Eukaryota; kingdom Metazoa; phylum Chordata; class Mammalia; order Pholidota; family Manidae; genus Smutsia; species Smutsia gigantea. Next base: position 50,474 of record JAVSCE010001111.1, read on the forward strand.
AGATGGGAAAAGGCTTGAAGGGTCCATCAGAGAGACTATGGAGCTGGGCAGACAGCCCCCCCCCACCCAACAGATGCCCCAATTCCTGCCAAGAAATGACCACATGTCTGAGATCACAAGAGAGATGGTAGAGCCACTGGGTCTCTCTAGTAGGCGGGAAATGCAAATTAAGACAACAAGGATATGGCCCTTTTCACGGTCACATTGACAAAAATAAAAACTCTGATAAGATCAAAAGTCGGTTAGGATGTGGGGAAGACACTACTCCCATGCACCACAGGAGGGAGGGTAAATTGCCCAGCTACCCTGGAAGGCAATCTGGTGGCATCTTTTAATTTGAAAGCATTTTCACCCTGCCTCCTCCACATTCTCCCCCCATCTTCTTCTCTGGGAAAGAAACACTCATTCTCGAAAGCATCTGTACAGAACTGCACGCTGAGATAGCAAACAAAGAAAAAACAATTTGGGAACCTAATCACCCATTCATCCGAGACATAAATAAATCAATTATGGAGCCCCCTTTCAGTATATAGCATAAAAGACAAGTGGGGGACCTGTAAGTATCAACATGCAAAGCTCTCCAAGACATTTTGCAGACATAGTAGAAACCAAACAGAAAGCTGCATGCTGCATATAGTCTAGTATATGGAAGACCCCATACCTATCTGTAAGACTGACATAAAGGTGGACATGCATCTATAAAGGTCTGCAAAGGGAACCCCAAAGCAACTATGGTGGTTATATATGAGATGTCCAAAAATTTAGCTTTATCTGCAGGTTTTCAATTTTTTGCATTGCCAATAGATTCATGGATTAGATTCACAGAATCATTGTGGAATGATTCATGGATTCATGCATAGATTCATAAATAAATAAATATATATATATATATATTTTTATAATTTATTTTGATATCATTAATCTACAATTACATGTGCAATATTATGGTTATTAAACTACCCCCTTCATCAGGTCCCCCCCACCAACCCCATTACAGTCACTGAAATATATATATTTTTTAATTTAAGGAGGGGCTTCACCCTATAGGAAGGAAGCACATGAACTCAGGCCACCAAACATGAGCAAAGCCCCCTAAGTCCCTCTCCTTCCTTTTATTCCCCAAGACCTTGGTACCCCAACTCTCACCTTCCCCCAGGTCATCAGCAGAGGGCTTGGAGGGCTGGGAGGGGGTTCTCCAGCCACGATCTCTGTCCTGTAACACTGTCAGCTACCTCCTCTGCCTTCTGGTGTGTGTGGGGGGGCTCACAATGTCCCCTTGGAAATGGAAGGGGGCATCCGCTTGTCCCTTTTTCCACCTATACTCTCCCTGCCTGAAGCCCGTCTACCTCCCTCATCGCCCACCCTAAGGTTTGGATGACTGAGACTAACACCACAGCATCCCCGCCCCATCCCTGTGGGACTGAGGGGAGCGGACCCTCTCCCTTCTCCCAGCTGACCGCTACTGTTCCTTCCTGCCTTTGCCCTCATCCCCAGTATTCAGCAGGTGCTCGCCAATACCTACCATGTTCCATGCAGGGTCCCCAGTATCATGGGCAGCCATGGGCCTCTCACCCTTGGTGGACCTGAGCTCAGCACTTACACAGAAACCATGTCAGATGAACCTGAACTTCCCCCCACCCTGCTCCTAGCTCGGTACTGGTCACTGGTAAGTGCTCAAATTCCCTAAGGCAGCCCCCAGATTCAGTTCTGGAGCTCCCTACAACAGATTTGATTCTTCCTTTTCCCAGGGCGACACTCCCACGTGCTCCAGGGCACAAAACCCACGTGTTGGTTGACTAGGCAGGGTTGCGGGAAGCTAATCTGGCTGGTCGAGCGCCCTCATGACCAACGCTCCTTCCCTCACTCAGAGCCTCTGCCAGCCAGAGGCCGGTTTAGGGACCAGGGGCAAGGGGCAGGGAAAGCTTGAAAACCAACCTCTTCTGGCCAAGGGAGGCCCACCTGGCCTGGGATGGTGGGCAAGCAAACAACAAGGAGAACACACAGAGGGCAGGCATTCACCAAAGGAGGCCCCACCTGGCTGTCCACAGCCACCCAGGGCTCATCTGACCTGCCCAGGTGCCTACCCCCAGCCTACCTCCCAAAGGCAGGCCCCTCACTCAGTCAATGTGAAATGAATGTGTAAGCCCAGCATTCTGCAAAGGCAGTGGGGAGGCGCCCCCTCCAGCCAGGCAGCTTCCTCCCACCTGGAATACTTGCCTATTCCCGTCCCGCTAGGCACTGGTGCCCCTCACCCAGCTGAGCGGGAAATGAGATGAGGAGAGTCTCTGTTCTCGCCGTGCCCGCTGCTCCCCACACTGTCCGCAGCTCAGGGCAGCGGTGAGAAGGGGCATGGGTCAGGATCTCTGGCGCCTCCCCAGCTTCCTGGCACCCCCTTACCTGCGGGAAGGCTCGGAGCGCTCCGAGGAGCGACAGTCCCAGCACGGCGCGGAGGGCGCGCATCCCGGCGGGGGCGCAGGGCTGGGCTCCCTGCCCTCGCCCACCGCGGCAGGCTGGGAAGCGCCAGGCGCCCACGTGCGGTGCCAGCGGCCCAGGCCGCGCGTGGGTAGACCTCGGGCACCGGCAGACGTGGCAGACGTCCCGAGCGCACCTCGCTGGCACCCAACCGCGCGCCGTGAAGTCACTTCAAAAGTGACTGCTCCTTCCCCGAGGGTTCAGCCTTAGCTCGGCCCTTCCCCCACCACCTAACGGCGCCTTGGGTACCCAGAGCTGTTTCCAGGAACGCGGCTACCAGAGGGGACAAACACGTGCAGAGATGACTCAGGACAAGCCTCACTCCCCTTTTCCCGTTTGAATGGTCCGCCCCAGATTTGCAAGAAGGGTGGTCCCCAGCTCCATGGAGTTTGCTGCAGAACCTAGCTGGGCTGAGGGGTGGGGAAGGCAGCTATCTCCCGGAGAGGTGGGGGACTCACAGAGGGCTGGTGGGCTCCAGCCAGTCTCAACTGTCCCACCCCAGCCCTGCTGCAGGGAAGGGTGAGACCTTCCCCCCAGCCCAGGAGATTTGATTCTTTGGAAGGGACAGTTGAAGTCCGGATACTGCAGAGAAAGCCACCACCAACCAGTCACCCCCATTCATAAATATTTGCTGTAAAATGAGTCAGTAGGTGAATAGATGGGTGAGTGGATAGGTGGATGGGTGGATATGTGGACAGAAGGATGGATGGATGGATGGATGGATGGATGGATGGATGGATGGATGGATGGATGGATGAATGGATGGATGAATGGGGTAGATGGATGGATGGATGGATGGATGGATGGATGGATGGATGGATGGATGAATGAATGGGGTAGATGGTTGGACGGATGGATGGGTAGGTGGATGAGTGGGTGGATGGGCAAATGGCAGATGGGTGAATAGGTAGATGGATTAACTTTGGAGGGACTTATAGACAGAAGTATAGAGCATTTGGTTGTCAATCCATAGGTATTTCCCTGCCGCCTGTGAGTGTTCTGCATAGAGAAAGAGCGTAGCACTATTACCTAAAAGAAAGAACCTATACAAGCCTCATTTGAATCAAGTTCTCGTTTGCAGGGGGATGATTTTCCCTTCTAGTGCTTCTGCATCCATGGGCGCTCTGCCCCTTTCACTCTACATCCCATACGTATTTATTGAGCATGCAATGGGTAGGCCACTGATCAAGGGCTCATGTGCATGTCTTATATTTGCTTTTTTCCAGACATGGAAACTGGGAAACAGGCAGCCAGTCCTACGTGCTCCGATTAAAGAGGACCAGTTGTATTCCACGAGCCAAGGATGGCCCAGTGACCCTCAGGATTCTAAACCTCAGTCTGTCCTGCAAGGTGCAAGGCCCGCATCTTCCAGAAATGCCTCCATCTCCTTGGCCCACCAGCAGTAGTCACCCACCAGGACCCTCCCAACAAACTCTCCAGAACTGGCCACCCCAAGCCCAAACCCCTGGGAGCTCCTGGATTCCACCCGGAAAAACTACTTTCATTGTACACCCTCCTTGGACGCCCACGCGAGGCCCAGCAGCCTGAGATGTCTGAGCTGGAACTATGTTAAACAAGTAGGTGATTCCAGAAGTGAGCGCCCGTAATAGTCACAGAGCCAGGGACAGGGGCAATCCAGGACCCCTGCTTGCCGGTCCGGAGCTTCCTACTATAGAAGAGCTGGTGCTCTGAATAAATGAACACACTTGCACATCCAAACAACAGCAGAATCACGGACGCAAGAGGAAATACAAATGCACACTGATCACAAGTTCTAGAAGTTCGACCTTTCTAACAATCGAAGAGACAATGAAAGCAACCTTTGATAACTTCTTAGACTTTTTAAACCATCATGCTTATTTTTTTTTCTTATTCAAACAACCCTAGTAATATCCAACCCCGAAGTTGTGGTGGTGAGACCGGAATACATACACATACTCTGCTGGTAACTGTTACGACGTCTTTCAGAAAGCAATTGTAATTTTTAGCAAAAGCCCCCCACAAAAAATGTTTACAACTTCTGGCTCAGTAATTTCACCGTAGTGAAGAAAAATGAAGGAAGTAGTTCAACTGGAAAAGGAAAAACTGTAAACACAATAATGTTTCCTAAAACATGTATGAATTTTGGAAATGCCCTAAGAAGCACGCCAACAGGGAATGGTTACGTAAGTAAACCGCGGTACGTCTATTTAGTGGAACACTATGCATCATTATAGCAAGGCTGTGGAAATCTCCCTCCTGTCCTTCCCCTTCATGGGCTTCTAAGGTGACCCTTCACCAGACTTCCTTTGCACAGAACCCTTGCAGAAGTGCAGTGGGGGTGGGGGACCCTTATCACCAGAAAAATTATATTGTGTACCTAATGGCAATAATAACAGCCGCCTTTCAGTGCTTACTTCACACTAAGAGTTTTTAGGCATTAGTTCCTTGAATCCTCAGGGGAAACCCCATAAAGAAGTCCCTATTTTTATGCCCGTTCTACAGGTGAGAAACCGAGGTGCAGAGCCGTGGATCCACCAGGCCAGGATTCCTCAAAGCCAATGGTACTCCTGGCCCTTCCCAACCTGGCTTGGTCCTACGTGCCTAGCTTCACCTGCAGCTTCTCCCCCTTACCTCAGCTCCAGCCACACATGCACTTCCCCTCGGCCCTCCCCCCTGTACCCACACTTCTCCTCCACCTGGAACGCACCTCAAAGTCCTGCTTATCTCCAGGACCTGCTCCAATGCCACCTCTTCTTTGTTATTTCCTGGCACTGTCCCTTCCCCCCCCAAGCCATCTTCCCAGTCACAAAGACGGTTTCTGTCGTTTTTTTGCACCTCAATTCTAGAACTGATATCATTGTGTCATGAGTGTAATGACTGGTTTGTGTCCGTCTATCCCAGGAAATGGAGGGGTCCTCGAGAGCCTGAGAGTGCAAGCCAATGCCTGGCCAGCCCAGAGGAGGGCACATTTTGCAGCCAGGGAAGGGGCTGGATCCCAGGGGAGTTCAGTTCTGCTGTAGAAATGGCAGCAGCCTAGGGAAATGGCAGCTCGTGGGACTATAAGAGCGGCACTGGACAGAGCCGACCTGGCCGCTTCTGCAGGTTTTAGGTGGTTCGTGAACCCCGGAACGCGTGTGAAAGTGCTTTGAAGTGCTGGAGGGGAAGTCCCTCAGCCCTGTGAGGCACGGCAACAGGCCCTATTGTGGGATTGCAGGAGGCCAAAGGCCCCTCCTGCTGCTGCCACAGCAAACTTGTAGAAGCCAAGCCCCCAGGCCTGCAGGAGGCAGGAAGGTGAGCGGCACCTGCCCACACGATCTCAACTCAGAAGAAGGGGGCAGAGGTGGGTGCGTCAGGAAGCACTTCAAAGGGGAGCCAGGAACCTGTGTCACCAAAGGGATGCTGAGCGAGACACAGATTCCGACTTGGCTCAGGAAATTCAGGGACTTCCCCAACAGCTGGGAACCCCAGCCCCAAATGGCCCCAAAATACCCTCAGCAGATAAAAGGATTCTTTCTGCTATAGGCAGCAGCTGGCAGGTAGGAGACTGAAAACTGGAGGGGGAAAGCCTGGACCCTTCTGCTCCTTCTCTGCCAATGTGCTTTTACCCCTACGAGGCAGCATTCCGAAGGTTGCAGTGAAAAGTACAGGTACTTTTGGCCCAGGTACTTTTCTGAGTACTTTCTGGGGAACCGTGCTGAAAGTAGGACTCTCCACAGAGCTCTTCTCTGGTGGGTCCGATGGGCCAAGCTGCCTACAAGTCACGCCCCAGAGGTCTCACCCTCTTGAGGCCCAGGACACTCGCTGGGCCCTGGTCACTCGGCTCTGGCCCCCTCAGAGAGAATGCGAAGTGGCCATGGAGGGCTGAGGGAAAGGAGTTCACTCCTCAGAGACATTAGGGGCTCCCTGCTGCCTAGGTGAACCCCAGAAATGCACACCCACAAGCAGGATACCCAGGCCCCTGGCCACACAGTTAATCCTGGCAACAAGATTTCAAGTCGGTATTGCTTTCCCCACTCCATAGATGAACAAATTGAAGCTCAGAGTAGTTAAGTCACTTGCCTGAGGTCACAGAGCTTGTGGGTGACAGAACTGGGATTTGACTCCAATTGTGTCTGACTTTCAAGCCTCAGCTACCTTCTCTTTCCTCCCCTGGCCCCTGCCACCCTTGCCTTCCCCAGAAGAAAGCGCTGGTGTAGGAGTCCCGGCCTGGCCATGTGACTGCAGACAAGTCATCTTTTCTCCTAGTATATTAGTTACCTATTACTGTGTGCCTCAAAACGTAGCAGCTCAAAACAATACGTACTCTATCATGCGGTTGCTGTGGGTCAGCAATTCGGGAGAGAACTGACAGGCTGATTCTGGCTTGGGTCTCCCGTGAGGTTGCAGGCAAGACGTCAGCTAGGGCTGCAGGCATCTGCAGTCTCCCTGGGGCTGGAGGACCTGATTCCCAAATGAGCCACTCACCGGACCGTGGGCAGGAGTCATCGATCCCACGGGGCTGACGGAGTGTCCTCACAACATGGCGGCAGGCTTCCTCCAGAGCAGGCTGCCCCGAGAGAAAAGATGGGAGCTGCACTCGCTTCTATGACCTGCTGCAGAGGGCACACTTCATCATGTCCACGGCATTTTATTGGTGACCCAGGCTGGCTCTCCCCAGACACATGCAGGTACGTGAATACCAGAAGGCAGAAGGGGATTACCGGGGGGCTTGCTTCCTTCTCTGCCAATGTGCTTTTACCCTTACGAGGCAGCCTTCCAAAGGTTGCAGTTAAAAAACAGCAGTCATAGAAAGCCCTTTGGAATACAAAGGGAGAATTAAAAAGGGCTTTGCTGCCCTTTGCCCCACTCCCACTGGGTACCCAGGCCCCTGCTATGGCCCCAGACCTCTCTACCCAGGACCACACCTGAAATGCTCACGGCCTGGTGTTCCCCTTCCCAAAGGATGAGTCTATCATGGCTTTCACCGTTCCAGCCAAGAGTGACTCATGCAAGGGTCTTAGGCACCATGGCAGGTCCACAGTGAGAACCATGTGAGTCAGGAGTCTTCCTGGCCTCTCAGGTGAGCGAGGTGTGCCTCAGCAAGGCCAGGCTGCTGGTCACCCAGCCGCTGTGTGCGGATGCATCCCCAGGCCTCTGGCACCCAGGGTGGTTAGGCTCCAGCTTGACAGGTGGCAGCTCTAGATGGGGGAAAACTGGACTCAGAGCCTGGATTCAATCCCATATCTGCATCTAGCCATGTGACTTTTCTCCAGGCCTCAGTATTTTTATCTGTAAAAGGGGCTGGGTTCCACGATCTACTTACAAGTCCCCTTGTTCTTAGGCTCCAGGACAGTGAGGGAGACAGGTGCCTGGGTCCCAGCTGGGCCTGGGGGCTTCTGCGGATACCTCCACCTATGTTTTTCTAGGCTGGCAGAGACTCTAGGGCCAGACAGCCCGGGGCAAATTTTATCTCTGCTGTTTGCTAACTGTGTGGATTTAGGCATGTTACTCACCCTCTCTGAGCCTCAATTTCTTCATCCATAATATGGAAACAATGATATCAACTGCAAAGGGTTGTAGTGAGGATTAAACAGGTCAATATGAAAAGCACCCGGCGAGGACCAGCTCTCCCAGTCTGAGCTCCAGGAGGCTGTTAACCCTCACAAGCCCCTGGGACTAGTAGCTGGGGAGGAGACCCTGCTGTTCTTTTGTTTCCAATATTTCCTTCCACCTTCCAAAGAGACAGGGGAGGAAGCTAAGACCAGAAAGGGAAAGAGACTTGGCCCAGGCCCACAGCATGGCGGGGCTAACCCCATGGGCCTTGACTCGCCGTCATGGAGTCCCATCTCCCCCAGACCTTCCTGCTTAGAAGGGCCGTTGTGAATAGGGGTGAGTCATTTCAACTCAGGAAACCAAGCCTAGTCCAATATTAATCACGGAATCAGAGGCATCAGGCACAAGAAGGAAACAGAAGCCACTGATGGTGGTAGCAGTTTGATCGGAGGCGTAGGCGAGGAGAGTGTATTCCCAGGGGTGTGTCCGTGCAGGGAGGTCCCCAGTTCAATGTGCTAGACGGGAGGGCCTGGGGAGGACCCTCAGGAGAGGACCGCTCCTTACAGGGCCTTCCTAGGCTGATAAGACACTCTCCCTTCCTGGGAACACAACTCCCAACCTACAGATGGGAAAAATCAAGTCTGGGGTCTGCTGGCTTCTTGGGAGGAAAAGAATACCCCTGGGGTTTTGCCCATCATGTTCGGGGCCTACCAAATGAATGAATCAAAGCTGCTTACAAGGTACCTGGCACAAGAGCCCTGCAAAGCGACGGTTTTTATTGCAATTCATGGGAAAACAGATGCTCAGAGAAGTAACTTGCAATTTAGTAAGTTCTAGAGCCACGATTCAAACCCAAGTCATGACTCAAGGGTGAGCCTCTCGCCACGCTAGGGTGGTGGCTGCTTTACTAAGCTGTACCCACAGGTCCTATTATCCTGAAGGCCCAGGGGCAGCCTGCTCTCCCTGGCTGTCCTGCAGGTTCCAGAGCTATCTGGCGTAAAGGGATTTGTCCACGGGGATTGGCACTGCGTTTCCTGTCGCCCCCTCACTGCCCGCATGGGCCGGGTCTCTGGCAGTCAGGCTGGAGGAGTGTCCCAAGAATCAGCTCTGGAGGATTTGAGGAGCTAAAGTCACCCTGTCCTCAAACCGTGACTTACAGCTTAGAACATTCCAGAAGCCAGCTTCACTTAAGGCTGAGAATGTTAGAGACCCCGGGAGGGATTAATCAAGGCTCCCTCCACCGGCCTGCCCCTCAGCCTGAAATCCCATCATTGCTCACTCCTTTAACTGGAGGTATTGCTGAAGGCCCCGGTTAAAATGTAAATCATTTTGGGGGGAAGACACTAAGTCATTGGCAGTATCACCGTTAATGGGCTGGTTTCTCGGAGGAGCCTTGGCAAGCACTTGGCGTGTCCGCGGCCACTCACCAGCCAAGAGCATGTGGAGGAAGCCTTTACTTTCAGACTCGAGCTTGTGACGTCCAAAAAGACCCCCAGGTGGGGCGTCCACCCCCCCACCCCCAACCTTATCCCACATCACATTCCCCACTGGCCTTCTTTCTGCTCCTGGGGCCAGCCAGCTAGCCCTGCCACAGGGCCTTTGCTCTTGCCAGGCAGTCCCTCTGCCTGCAACCCTATTCCTCAGCTCTTTAAAATGCTGCCCCTCTGAGGAAACTTTTGAGGCGATGAATATGTTCATTATCTCAGTTGTGTTGATGGGTATACTACTCATATGTCAAAACTTATCAATTGTATAGTTTAAATAGGTATACTTTATCATCTGTCAGTTATACCCCATCAAAGATGTAAAAAAAAATTTTTTTTTTTAAGTCTCATCCTATAGGTCTTGGCTTGGTTGCAGCCTCCTCAAAGAGGTCTTCCCTGCCTGCCCAGGCCGGTGTTGCCCCTGTCTGTCACCTCACCCTGGTTACTCCCCTCGGGGGACACACCACGCCACCATCTGAACCTGTTTATTCTCCTGGCTTTCCCCCTAGGATGGGAGCTCACGGAGAGGGGGTATTGTCTGATTTGCCCGCTGATGGGAACAGGGCTCTTTGGATGGCTGGGTGACCACGGCCAGGGGCCCTGGGAGGCATGGCACACAACAGCCCTGCCTCTGGGGCCTCCCTCCAGGGGCACAGTGGGCATGCGGAGAAGGGCAGGCAGGCACAGTCCTGAAAGAGACACCCAGAACAGACAGGCTGCCTGCCTATCTGTACTGTCATCGGAGCTGCCACCGCAGGAGAGAGGTAGGCCGCTTTCCCAGGAACCAGGGACCCTGCTCCCAGAAGGAGCTGCCCCTGGGTGTGCGAGGCTCATTCAGAAAATCCTTCTGGGGTTTTCTCCTTCTGCCCCTCCACACCCCTGGGGGAAAATCAGCTCCACACCCAGATTTCTCTCCTTCCCAATAACAGCCAGGAGGCCTTAAGGCCTGGTCAGGCCTGGGCTCACAAGGCATGAAATCCTCAAGATCCGGGAAACTGAGGCAGGGTCCGAATTCAGGCCTCAGATAGGTCTGGAGACTCATGGGATCTGTGTTGGAGACTGGGACTGGGGCCTAGGCTAAGAAAAATCCAACAGTTATCATCCGCAACTCCCAGGTATGCCTTATTAACTAGCTTCCGGTTTGCATAAGAAGTATGAGGGCTCGGAGGGACCTGAGAGCTCGAGACCCTTCTGCACCCAACAACCCCTCCCCGACCTGCTTTATGCTGAGCCAAGGCCAACATCATGCATCAAGTTCTCATGGGGGCGGCCCCAGCCCCCGGCTTCTCACCCCCTCCCAGCCCTCTTGCCGGAACCTACTTTATCATGCTTGTTTGCTGCTTTGGGTCATCTGCCTTCCAGGGGAGCAAAGGCTCGACTGCAGAGTTTCAGACCCTGGCAAGGGAGGCAGGTAGGGAGCCAGAGGGTCTGCTTGGCCCTGACTACAGAGGCTGATGGGACCTCAGGGGCTGGGGAACGGATGGCCTGTTTACATGCTGACATGCACACACATGAACGCACACAGCTGTATCAGTGTGCACACTTCCCAGCCTCAGCCCCTGCCATCCCAAACATCCAGGACAGCTTACCTACCCACTACCTGGAAACAATCCTGTTGTATGGCCAAACAGGTACAAGGGAAGTTAATGCCTTGGGAAAGGTGGGACATGGTGTGTCACCTGCCCTGAGCCCACCTCCCTGGGGTCTGTGTGTCTGTGGGCTGACACTTGCTTTTCAAATGCCCACTAGTTAGCTGCAGACAATGTCCCAAAGGAAGCAGCCTGTCCTTGTGTTTTCTTGGCCACTCGCTGACATCCCACCCAGGTGCTTGGTAGTGCTTAGAGCAGCGGCCACCTTGGCTTGGAGGGACCGTGCACAAGACAGCAGGAGCCTTTCTCAGCCGTGGCCTTCCAGCTCTGCAGGAGCTACTGACCGGGCCAAGGAAAGATACCATCAGCAGCTACATGTACAGGTGGATGCCACTGCTCCCAGAACCCTGAACTCCCTCTCCTCATTGTGCTCCAGGGGCCAGAGCTTGGCCGTCCAGGCTGCGCGCTTGGATGCCACCAGGACGTGGAACTCTGCCAGGCCTTGTGTGAATGGGACCAACCGATGGCACAGTGTCTAACAGGCCTGCAGGAACAAGAATGTTTGGATAAAAGGAGGAACTCATCCCCACTTTTTTGTAGGGTGAGTAGCAGGGATTTTTATTCATTCATGGATTCAATAAACACTACAGGTGTGTGGGCCCCAGGCTCAGTGCCGGGATACATCGGTGACCGTAACAGTCAAAATTCCCTGCCTTTGAAGATTTTCCAGTGAGGGGAAGACAAACAACAAATAAAATCAGTGAGTAACCTGGACTATTAGAAAGGGAGCAGGACTATACAGAAATAAAGGGCAAGAAAGGGAGGATGGGGTGTGCTGGGGGGAGGGGCACACATTGAAATAGAATTGTCAGGAAAGGCCTCACAGAGAAAGTGACTTTTGAGTAAAGACATGAAGAAAGAAAGGGAGGGAGGGAGGCAGACGGGGAGCACAGAACAGCAGCACGACGGCCCTGGCGCCGGGAGCGAGCCAGCCGGGCAGCTGGCAGGGTGCATCTCTTATTAAAAATGGATTCCACGGTACCTTGATCAATAGACTAGATAGCAGAAGGGAAAGAAAGTCTGGGCTGCTGTCTGCAATGAACAATTGTTTTATTAAAAACAACTTTTGTCAGACTCTCAGCAACATTCAGTCTTTAAAAGCACAGCCCGTTATGCTAAAAAATGTCACAGGGGGATTGACCTGCCACCACCCACAAATCAGGTTCAAAGACCTGCTCTTTTCAGAGGCAAATGTTTACATCTAATCTCCAGCTGGAAGAAGTACCCTCTCTGGGCAGGACAGGTTGGGCAGGCTGTGTGTACCATGAGGGGTGGATTCTGTTCCTATAGAGTGTGGGTTTGGGGAGGGTTAAGCCAGGACAAGTGCAACATTTGATTAGAACACACCACCCACACTACTGCAAATTCAGGAGTGTTTTAAGAAGTCAGTAGGTTGTACTTATTGGAATATGCATTTCTTTTGACATTCCTTAAAGTTAAGTGCATTTTACACGTCCCTATGAAAATTTTCTTGACTGTGATGGCCAGGAACTACCTTTCCTTTCCACTTGATAGCCCACTTGTATGGTGTCCCAGTGAATAGAAAATACTGCAGTTGTCACATTCTTAAAATACCAAGGAAGTAATTTGAGAAATAGAGGTGAGCGTCTTTAAATGCCTGGCAAGAATAGCTGAGCAGGTAGGAGTGGTAAAAGAGTATTATGCAAAATACAAAATAAGTAACATAGAACAAAACAAAAATAATGTTTATCTTTGCTAAACTGGAAAAGAGGCAAGACATTATGGAATTTAAGAGTGCTGAATGGTGGTGGGTAGGAGAGAACCCAAACTGTGACTGTCTAAACTTCAGTGCTGGAAACACTGAGTGTTAGATTAAAAGAAAGTGGCGAAAGCATTAAAAAAGCCAGATATTAGGAGTTTGGAGAGCTATGTGAAATCTTCTGATCATTCTGAGTTCGGATATAACATAACTCCTTTGCTGGGTTCCCTTGGTGCTGACCAGGAGGCAGGAAAACTAGTCCCCTGGAAGGCGTCCGGGGCCCCGGCTGGCAGCTCAAAGTTTAGGCACTGTTGTGCTAGCCTCAACAGGACAGAAGCTCCAGTTACCCTCCCAGGGCATTGGGTAAACAACCAAACGGCTGCAATAGTTGTTGGACTCTGGTTCCTTAAATTCTCATGGATAACCTCACGGGAAGACCTTTCCGGATTCTTCGCTACAATGTGCGCTGCTTCCTTAGCATTTGCACGGAGCTCAGAAGACCAGAGGGGTATTTCTCTGGTGACATTTCAGATCTTCAAGACACACACACATACCTCATCTCCATGCATGTTGGCCACATATTTAAACTCCGGGATCCCGATTCTGTGTTCCTTTGGTGAGCGACCCACAACAAGAACCCACAGGTTTCTGCCTTTACAGGGAAGAAAAAGATAGGAAAATCAGCTGTCTTTTAAAATGACCAATGAACAGGAGAATGAGAACAGGAAACTATCTTGCTTCTCCTACCTGAGTAATGATTCATGATGACTAAACCTCATGTGACTAACAGCTCATTACTTAAAATGTTTTGCCAGCCAAAACGATTTCAATTTAGCACATGTATTTACCTTATTATTTTAGAAGGTGACTTTTAAAAACTGAAGACTTATTAGGCTTTGTAGATCTTATTCTTCCAGAATAATTATATACTTTGCTCTGAGTTCCTAGTGCTTTATAGAATCTTGCTAATTCATACAATTACACAAACAAATTACAGTTGATGGTTGATGGGGAGGTTCAACTCGCAGTGTAAGGAAAGTGAGAAAAGCAACAGGCATAAACATGTAACTCAGAAAGGAGATTGTTTTTAAAGTAAGAAATACTGAACCTTGCACTCAAATGCTGATGTAACAGCTCCTTTGCAGGGAGCGTGATGTGCTGAGCTCTTTCGAGTAAACTGGGAACCGTAGTCCAGCCTCATAAAGCTTCAAGGAAAACTGCTAAGTCCGTTTAATGGTCCTAGAGGGTGCGATTTGGGCAAGGAAAGGCCGAGAGACTACATATCTTTGATGATTTGCCTGTGTAGACACTGCAGTCAATATTCTTATTCACATTAACTCAAGTGATCCCATCATCACCCACCAAGATGGATTTTTTTCCTTTTTTTTAAATTAAGGTATCATTGATATACACTCTTATGAAGGTTTCACAAGAAACACAATGTGGTTACTACATTCACCCTTATTATCGAGTCCCCCCCATACCCCCTTGCTGTCACTGTCCATCAGTGTAGTAAGATGCCACAGATTCACTGTTTGTCTTCTCTGAGCTACACTGTCTTCCCCATGACCCCACACACCATGTTTGCCAATCATGATACCCCACAATCCCTCTCCCTTCCTCTCCACCTGCCCTCCCCACCCCTTCCCTTTGGTAACCACTAGTCCCTTCTTGGAGTCTGTGAGTCTGCTGATATTTTGTTCCTACAGTTTTGCTTCATTGTTATACTCCAAAAATGAGGGAAATCATTTGGTATTTGTCTTTCTTTACCTGACTTATTTCACTGAGCATAATATCCTCTAGCTCTATCCATGTTGTTGCAAATGGTACCATTTGTTTCTTTCTTATGGCTGAATAGTATTCCATTGTGTATATGTACCACATCTTCTTTATCCATTCATCTACTATGGACACTTAGGTTGCTTCCATATCTTGGCTACTGTAAATAGTGTTGTGATAAACATAGGGGTGCATCTGTCTTTTTGAATCTGAGACTCCACTCCCAGTGGAGTTCCTGGGTCAAATGGTATTTCTACTTTTAGTTTTTTGAGGAACCTCTATATTGCTTTCCACATGATTGAACTAATTTACATTCCCACCAGCAGTGTAGGAAGATTCCCTTTTGTCTGCATCTTCGTTAGCATTTGTTGTTCCTAGTCTTTTCTCTGTTGGCCATCTTAACTGGTGTGAGGTGATAGCTCATTGTGGTTTTAATTTGCATTTCCCTGATAATTAGCAATGTGGAGCATCTTTTCATGTGCCTGTTGGCCACAAGATGGATTTTTTTTTTAAATATAACAAGATGGATTTTTTAATGTAACTACAAAAGAGAAAACGATCTTCAAAAAAATATTAAATTGCTTTGGATCACACAGCCAGTAAGAGGCTGTCATTTGAGCCCCAGAGACAAGGCCCGAATCCCATCCTATTTTACTTCAATTCTAGTGTTCCTTCTGCTGACAAAAACTGCCCATCTCTCAGTAGGCTTGGCTTCCTAATCATTAAAGTGAAGAGATCCTTTTCAATTCTAAAAATTACCTGACTCTTTTAATACAAACACTTTAAGATTAGAGATAGGGGAATGTGTATTTGTTATCTATCACGTATATACAAAGTTCAAACATTGGTGCTATTTAAGGCTTCTGTGGAATTCAGGAGCCCAGGAAAGGAATTTAACAGCAACTAAAGGGCTATTGTGGAGAAACTTTCCACAGAATTTCAGATCTAGTTCCTTAAATCAGGGGCCTAGCAGGCTGGGGGGACATTCAGTTGCCACGAAGAACCCAGAGAGAAGCAGCTTGGCTGTTTCACCATTGAGATTCAGTTTATATAACAATATCTTAGGAAAATTTGTCATGACAGGGTGGTGTTTTAAATATAGTCACTGCAGGAATTCTCAGAAAACACCCATAAAATGGAGTTTATCTGTTGCCTCCTGCTTAGTGTAGAAGCCTCATTAATTCATCCATCCACCCATTCATTTAGTACTACAACCAGACATTTAACCAGTGACCGGATGGTACAGATAAGTCACACTCTCTACACCCACTGATTTTCTAATCTAGTGGAGAACAGCAATATGCAAATATATAATTACACAAGACTGTGACATATACGATCATAGAAGTGTGTGTAAAGTACTGTTGTGGATGTAGAAGAAAAGAATGGTTAACTTTTTCCAGGGCGGGAGATGGTGAGAAGCTGTACAGATGCTGGATTTTATAGATGGCTTCTGAACGGGGTTTTGAAGAATGACTCTGAGCTTGCCATGTGGACGAGTACAATCCATCTAGTGATCTCCCATGGGAACCACTTCACGCACTAGAACCTTCCATTCCCTGATGGTACTAATTCTCAGGTCCTCTGGAGCTTCAATTCTACAAAATTAATATTTTCATGTGAAGCAAGGGAGAAGGTATTCTGAGTGAACTCATCAACCTGACTCTCTAGGTTTCCTTCTGAGGAACTCTTTCCATAGCTACTAATGCTTTTAAAGCTAGAATAATCACAGATTTGCACAGAACATGGTCTAGTCCCCTCAGAGACAAGGGGGAAAATTCAGTATCACCTCAACATAGTACTCACCACCTGTTTTATTTATAACTCTGCCTCTGCAGCAGCTGGTGTGTCGCATAAAGGAGAATGTGAGGCAACAAAAAGCTGACTTGATACAGACATCCGGTGTTATTTGGTTTAAGGAAGGAGGGAAATCAAATCAAACCTAAGTGAAGAATTACTTTGGTGGGTAATTCCATCTCAAGTTCCACACAAGTGGCCGCTAAGTGAACTGCAAGATGAGAAACTCACCTTGAATAACCTCCATGTCACAAAGTCTGAGACTGAAAACCAGCAGGACACCTGGGAGAGATCCGCAATGCTGCCGGAATGAGGAGCCTCCTGACAGGCTCGGCCCACCTGCTCCCGCGAGCCCTGGCCATCTCCGGCTTAGAGCACAGTAAACGCACGAAGGACGAACTATTTACTTTTCACAGCCTGATTGCCAACATAAGAGAATTTAAACAAGATTTTCTGTTCTGTCAAGGTTGGAAAAGCCACCTTTATTCCCAAGAGTTCTCGGTCATACCCGGTGTGCTAAAGAGTTCTGAGCTGCTTGGACTCTTTCTCTTCACTACAAAGTAAATGAAACTTGGATCCCAAATATTTTGGTATCTACATTCCGGAACTCTCTCAGGGCTTGACACAAGTCCCAGGGTCTGCTTGGACGGTCAAGAACAGCTCCACAACTTAGAAGGATTTATAAAGATCTGCATGAGAAGAAGGCAGATAGTGAGTGCTACACAGTACTGTAGGAGTTCAGGGGAAAGCTGGAATTTTCCCTGGAAAATTAAGCATAGCTTCAACAGGTAGAAATGGTTGGAGTGTCCTCCCTACATCAGATTCGGCTGGACTCTTGTAAAAATGTCAATTCCTGTCTCTGAAATCAAACTCTCAAGGGGAAGACCTGAAATCTGCATTTAACAGGCTTTGGTGATTCTGAGGCCCATTGAAGTTTGAAATCTGTGAAGACTGAGGCAGTGAACACCCAGATAGATCCGGGAGGTACACGGTCTTTAGGTAAAAGCATCTCATTTTACCTCATTACTCTCATAATCAGGAATGTGTTTCTGTTAACAAATATACTTCTATAGCTTTTTAAATGGATGCTTAATATTTTATCATATGAATGCATTACCACTTATTCAACCAGTGTTCTATTGTTAGATGTCCTATAATAAGTAGTTTTATGTAAATTTTGTACCAAATTTATAACATAAAAATATTTGATCATGGGAAAGAAATATGAATGCAAAATCATATCATTGCAACCGTGTAAAATAGATTGTTCATTAAAAAAAAGTATGGAAGGAGACATTTCCATAGTACCTAAAACCTTAAATTAAATAATGGGTTAGTCTTTACAGAAGTTGAAGATGGTACACTGTCAGTGATAAGGGGCTAAGTGATAGGATGATAAAACCAAGTACCTTTTTTTTTTCACTTTTCCATCTCTCCAGTTGTTTAGAACTAAAATACCAAATCCTATCATTCGCTCAGTACAGACACCATGGGTCCTGCACTGTGTGGCAAGCACTTCATAGGATGATCTCCACAACACCTCTGTGTGCTGGGCACCTCCACAATTTATGGTTGAGGAAACAGATTTAAGTAGCAGAACCAGGGTTCAAACCCAGGTCTGACTCCAAAATCGTGTTTTTCTGATGGCCCCGGGCTGTCTCAGTCTCCCTAAAATACTAGACAGGCCAGAGCCAAACCTGCTTCGGGGGAAATGTTCCCACCCAGTCTGGAGCGAGACCCTGGCTGCTGCGTGGCTCCGACTGACTGAACCAGAGCAAGAGTCCTAACGGGGCTACCCTAGCCGGCTGTCCTCTCCGCTCCGAGCGCGTCAGGGGAACGTGCCCAGAGAGAAGCCGGGACCCTGGAGCCGAGCTACTGTGATGGCAGGCACATTCTGCTCTTTCATGAGGCTTGCTGTATGTACAGCCTGATCCACGGAGCTCTGGAATCCAGCGTGACGGGTCAGCTGCTGCTTTCCCAGACTGGCACGTTTCTCTTTGTGTCCTTACACTTACCCTTAGACCTGTGTCAGAGCTTCAGTGCCCTCACATGTGGGAACATCAGTTCTAGGGACAAGGCTGTCGCAAGGCTGGTGGAGTCCTCCCGCCTTCCCTAACAATGAGCCGACAATCTTACCCCAAACCTTTCATGTCACTTGTGCTCATCCCCATCACCACACACAAAGAGCGCATCAACGCGGCGACAAAGCCCTACAAAATAACGGATGAGTCCCCAGGAGAGCTGACAACAGCACACGGCTTAAGTCAGCTTAAACACTCAGCCTCCAATCACTTCCTCTGGCTTTGCAGTGGAGGCAAGAAGGTTCCTGCAGAGTGGTTCATTACAAGAACGAAACACATAGAAATGGCAGCAACCAAACAGGGACAAAAACCACAGGCAGAAATTTCCAGATTGGCAAGGCTTGCATAGCAGTATCGTTCACAGCTCACAGCATTTTTACATCTACTCACTTAACCCGACAACCATGAGTGGTAGAGACGAGCTCCTTTCCCACAGGTGGACACAATCTCGGACAATCTCACAAGGCAGTGGCTCTCAAAGTGTCGTCCTAGGACAAGCAGCCTCAGCGTAGCCTGGCAACTTGCTAGATATGCACATGCTCGCCTCCGCCCCGGAGGTGCTGAATCAGAAACCTTGAGGACGAGGACTAGCCATCTGTATTTTAGTGAGAATCCAGGGACTCCTACAAACACGGAAGCTGAGCTGGGCAGTCTGTCCCCAGAGACGGTGCTTTCCTTAACCATTCGGCTGCACTGCTCTAGTCACCTAGAGATGGAAGACAGCAAAGACAAAAATCAAAGAAAAATCAAAGAAATGTGAGTCTGTGCCTCAAGCTTGG
Organism: Smutsia gigantea; assembly: GCA_032199065.1. Lineage (NCBI taxonomy): Eukaryota > Metazoa > Chordata > Mammalia > Pholidota > Manidae > Smutsia > Smutsia gigantea. The sequence goes on from JAVSCE010001111.1 coordinate 69,749, forward strand.
AATGTACCATTGCTGGTGTTGAGATTTTTTTTTTCTTTTTTGTCCTCCGAAGAATTGGAAATGGAAGGAGGAATTTGAGAGAGTGCCGGGGAATAGTTTGGGAAGTTAAAGCTATTGTTTGCTCCCTATTGTATGCAGACCCAACACTGGAATGCCAGTTTATCCCCAGAATGCTACTTAAGAACTACTTACAAGCGTAGTGACTTTGCCGCAAAGTTGTGGAATCTGGAGCCACTGTACTTGAGGGGACCTGGCTGCTCGGTGTTTTCCCTGTAAAATGTTCGGCTACTAGTCAGCAAAGACGAGGCTTTAAAAAAGCAGGGTAGTGGAGTAGGCAACAGAAGGCAAGCCATGGACCAAGCCCACCTGCTCTATACATACCCTACCTCTGGGGCCCGCAGCTCAGGCGCACACCCCACCCCCAAGGCAAGGGGTTCCGGCCAGCCGCCCTGAGCACCCAGGCTGTTTCCGTAGTTCCAAAGCTGAGAACCCACACTTGCACAGATGCGACGCCCCCTCCAAACCAGCCATGCGATCCGCATGGAGCTTAACTGCCCCTCCTGTGCCGTGGGCTGGGATTCCTGGCCTGGTGTGTGAGCAGAGAAACTTGTCAGGAAGGGGCTCAGGGCACAGAAAGGTAGTGGGTGTCCCAGGGGCCCGGAGGGACTGTGAGAAGGGCGGGTGCGCTGTTCTGCTCTCCCTGGAAGCTACACTGGGCCCAGGCCAGGCTGTCTCTTTTGTCTGGGGCAATTCTAAATCCTACCTAAGGCCAGGAGTGCGGAGGCTCTGTTTACTATGGGGGTGGGGCGCAAGGAAGGCATCCGGGAACTTACAGGGGGGCGTTTAGCCCTGGCTTGCGCTCCCCTGGAGCTTCCACTGTACAGCGATCTCGGCGTGGGGTCCTCAGTGGGAGCCCCCTGATGTGAGTGGGGCCCAGAGGCAGCTGAGGGCCTCTGGGTCACCAGGGCTTCTGCATGGCTGTCAGGCCTGGGTGCTTTAAGGGACCGCATCCATCTGCATTTTCCCAGCTGGCCACCAGCAGAAGACCCCAGTGGCCACCTTTACACCATTCGGCTCCTTCTACACTGATGGGCCAGGCCTGGCCGAGGAGGCTTCCACCAGCGCCGTGTACCAACCCTGCCACTGGACGCCGGGCGATGCGGCTGCTACCAGGACTCCCTCACCCTCACATCTCCCCAACCCACCCCTCTGGCTGCACGACTGACCCCTCCATATATACCCTGCTCATTCTCTAACCTGCCTTAACTTTTCTTCATGCTGTTTTCACTATGCCTTATAAATTTAATTATTTCTTTGTGTCATATCTCAACTAGAAAGGAATACACGCAAGAGCATCTGTGAGCTGACCATTTTGTTTGGTTTACCGGGTCTGCTCACGACTGTATTCTGAGCACCTAACAGTGGCCGGTGCACAGCAGGTGTTCAATAAATATGAACTATAGCATCTCCGAAGTTTCTGGCGGCTCTCCAGGGCTACTGCTTCATTCTAAATGCCGGCACATCAGATCCAACCCCCCCACCCTGGTTCTCAGGGTCCTCTGTCGCCCAGCCTCACCCACACTGCCTTCCACCTGTGAAAACACGAAGGCTCCCACCGGTATCAGGCTCCTCTATGCACCGCCAGGCTCAGCTGCATCTTTATTTGCATTGTCCTTAGCCTAAAACGCATCACTGGATTTTTCTGCCTTCTCAAATCCTGTGCATTCTCCAAAATCCAGCCCCTAAGAAGTTCTGCAGACTGCTCTGACTCATCCTCATTTCTCCCTCTTTGGCAGATTTCTATCAAATGACATCACAAGCTTTGCTATTAAAAAACACTGTAGTCCACTGTAGGTCAATAAAACAAAGTTCTCCCTTTCAGTTAGTTTTCTAAGGGCTTCACCTGGATGAGTCACGTTTTCTTAGTAATGTTGTCAGTATTGCCCACACCATCATGGCCTTCCCCTCACCCCCCAGTGTGTCGGAATCATGGCCACCCACCACCCACCAGGGTTCAGGTCTCCGTCTTGGCAAAGGCTCCACCTTAGTGCTGGTCACTCAGCGCCCTGGACTCACACATGCTCACATGACTTGACCAGTGAAATGCGGGTACAAGTGGCACACATCACTCTGGGGAGAAGCCTGAAAAGCCGGCTCACGGTTTGCTGCCTCGTTTCCCTCTGTCACAAAACTGGCAAGATTTTAATAGAAGTTGCTCTGTCAGGTCAGGTCCTGCAGGGCAGGTGACAGGAACAAGACCACCACCAGCTGATGACAGACATATAATGTGACACACAAGCCTTGTCCTGCTGTTAGAAACCACTGAAATTTAGGGGTCTTTCATTTCTGCAGTAGAGTCTAGCTTATCCTGTCTGATACACCCTTTGTAACCAACCCAACCCCCAGTTAGCTTCCCTCCACTGAATATCCATTATTCTTATTGTGACATCAGGGTTTTCAGACAGGGGTCCCAAACTGTAAGATTTCTCTGGCAGTGACCCAAGGGAGGAAAGTTTAGAAACTTTCCTTTAAAAGTATTCATCTGGTACGAATTATACATAAGCCTCAGTTAATAAGGTTTTTATGTGTATATTTTACTTCTCAATCCAAATTATCAATTGCTAAACATGCTGTAATCTTGGTTTTATAGCACCAGAAGGTATCATGCACATTCATGGTGTCTGTTGATAGCAGACAACAAAAAAAACCCTCTTGAACCACATTGAAAACACGGCATGAGAGAGGAATGCCACAGCCAGGCGGCCCCGGCAAAGCCTCTCTGGGAATTCTTTCCCTGGGTAATCTCATTATACCTGCCGGCACCAGCAAACGGTATATGTGGACAGACGTGATTGCAGAGCTGAGGTGATGCTTTGAATTTGAGTCGTACAAAGTTGGGCATGGACAGAGAAACACAAACAACAGGAGGACCCAGACACTCACCATGTGGTGAGTACAGTGGGGCGATCTCAGGCAAGGCGAACAGAGGATGCCCTGCAACGACGCAGACAAAGCGGCAGTCCAGTAACTGGCCGGTAGCAAGCCTGCCTGGTGTCGGGGGCCAGGAACTGGACAGCAAAGACTGGCTGAACCACAGCCAGGAGACCAAGCTGAAGGCCGCCGTTGGCACTGCGGCCCGCAGCTGCAGCCCTGATGGATCAAATGCAGCTTCCCAGGGTGACCAGACTCCTTAGTAAATCCTGCTATGAACTTAAAAAAAATCAGATACATCTTCACTGTGAAAGCTATCATCCTGTACAAAGGCTTGACTTCTTGTTTTCTCCTTTATTCATTAAACAAATATGTACTGCATGCCTACCCTGAGCCTGGCACTTAGCTAAAACAAATGTAAATCACTAATTTACACTATCCTGAAAAACACTAGTTTTCTATTTCTGACATCACTTTCATCATTTGAAAAAAAGTCCTTATGAAAAATGATGTTTTGTAAACTTCCCATTATTTGGGGGGTAGTCAAACATGAACTGGACCTCACAGCTGCACTGTTTATCCTGCAATGGCTCCCCGTGGCCTCAATATAGAAGCCAAGTCCCTCAGCAGGGCACCCCAGACCTCTAACAATCCATCCCCTTCCTGCCTGGAGCCCCCACCATAGTCCCATACACCAGGCTCCAGACATTCTTAACCAGGTGTAGCTCCCAAAGGAGCCAACCATCCACCATGACACCTTTAACACATGCTTCCTTCTGCTCAGACAGTCCTGTGTCCACCTGAGCAAAGTGGCCAACTTCCACTCCCGTGCCACACTCTTCTGTCTCTTCTCTTTCCTCGTCCCACCCCTTACCAGCCTCAGTTACTCTCCCTTTTGGGTTCTCAAAGTACTTCTGCAAACCCTCTCCAAACACTTATTGAAACCACAGGTTTTCCTGCAGGTAAGGGATTGTGTATCTCTGTGCTGCAGAATCTAGCATCTGGCACATACATAGCAGATGGTCAATAAATGATGGCTGAATAAACAGATAACCAGATCTATTAACAAACAACCGAACAAGTCCAATTGGAGCCGGGGGTCCAGGGACTAGGTGGAGTTGTATTCCAGTATTGATGGAAAAGTCTGCAGCTGGTCGACAAAGTACTTTCGGGGTGGGCTCTGAAAAAGATCCAATTTTCTAGATCAGTTCCAGAGTAGATGGCCTTGGAGTACGTACAAGAGAGGGCTGCAAGCCAAATCATGTCAGACTCTTCCAGCATCAAGGGAAGATGGGATTTCATGTGCTTATACATTTGTCCCCACGGCACTAATGTTTTGAAGTGATACCTGAGAAATGGAGAGCTTAGGCTCCACTTCATGTCTTCCTGAACAGGTGAATGGGGAGGTTGGGGGAGTCCCCTGATTGCTGAGGGACATTTCCCTTTTCAACTGGAGAAAGGAAAAGTATGACGATGCACTGAGCTATAATAAATTTTCATTTCTTCTTCTTTCCTGATTGCCAGTCAAAGACCTGAGACTCCCAGAGAAACAAAGGGTTTTGCCTCCTTAATCACCAACCAGCAACCCAAACAAGATCGCAGGGAACTCCTTTGCCCTCCTCCTCTTGCAGCTCTACCTTCTCTGTTCCTCCCACTCCATTCCCAGGCCAGAGACTGATGATTCTGTTCCCCTTCCTCTAAAACTCTTAATTCTTAAGCTACAAATTATAAAAAGTCAAAAAAAAAACCCTGAGTTTTAAAAAATAGCCATAATTCTCACGTCCCAACCATCATGATTTCCCTATGTTCTAGTCTAGTCTTTTTTTTTTAAACAGAGACAGGAAACTTGTTTTTGAATCCCCAAAGTGAAAACCTCTAGAGGCCTCATACTATAAAAAGCTGAGAACTTCCCTTTTAAGTCCCTCCAGAGAGAGGTCGAACTTCAGCACATCATCCTTGCGAAAAGCAGCTCGGCAATCACATTAGCCAAGCAGAGTATTACCTTAAAGCACAAACGCATTCTTAAAGAGATTTTTTAAATGCTATTTTAAAGGATGCGAACATTACAGTCAGCCCTGCACATTTTGCCCACCTGAGGGCCTCCTTGCTGTGTGTCAGGGGCCTCTGGACCGGTGCTGGCGGTCCAGTTCTTTCTCCCCATTTGGGTTTCTGTTTCTAATGAGTACCTGTCAGTGTTGCAAGGCTGTAATTTATGATGTCACTTCAGAGCCATTTGACCCAAAAAAGGAGTTTGTTGGAGGCCTGCTTTTCTTTATTGTCTATTTATTGCTCCCGTAAGAACTCATCTCTAGTGGCCACGAATAATGGCACTTAATTTACTAGTCTCCACGTAAACTACTTTCAAGGGGAAAACTTTTTCTTTCAGCCAGTTGATTCCTGGCATGTGTGCCCCACTTCATTCAAAAGTGGAGAAAGCCAGAGTGCAGACAGGACGCTGAGCTCCTGACAGTGGAGAAGCCCATATAAGGCTCCTTCAAGGACTAAACTCGATGCAAACCTGGAGCATTTGGTGGATTATGGGACTAACAAAGGCAGACTTCTCACTAGTATCACTGTTCTGAGAGTTAAGCCTCACTAACAGATGAATAGTTTAGTAGTAAGGGCATCAAAACCAGTATCTTAACGGCACGCCACCTGCTGCAAAACAGCATCTGAGTTTTCTTAAAAGACATGCAGCTACCCTTTAGCAGCACGTCACACCAGGAGAAGGCACACAGGTCCCAGAAGCAAATCACCAGGGTTTAAGCCCCAGTTCTGCCACTTATGAGTCCTGTGGGACTGGGCAAAGTTGCTTAATCTGAGTGGATCAGTTTCCTCATCCATGTCACGGGATTAATGGCACACACACCTCATGGGGTTGCTCTCTCGTTTCATAGTCCCAAGCTTTACAGAGAGCACCAGAAACATGATAAGCACACATCTGTTTGAGGGGCTCACGTGGGCAGAATTGGCTGAGGACAAACTACAGAACCTAGAAGATAATGCAACATCAGAGCAATTAACGAAAAACCTCAAATATAAATGATGTCTGCAACATACTGGTTAGAGACCTTATGCCAACAGTCAGCAGAAATGTATGGTCCAGAAAATCTACACATCAAATCAGTTCAGACCAAAAAACGCTGAAGTTTTCTTTTTTAACTGAAGTATGGATTCAGAAAGTAGAAGGAGCTGTCTTAGAGAACACGTCCTTCAAAATCTATCAGCACAAAAACTGCCACAAACATGTCAGTAGACATCAGGTGCTCTTACTTTTTAAGTCCAAGGACTGAATCTCATTCGGAATCCCCAGGACCAGATGCCCAAGGACAGTGCTCGCTGTGACAGGGCCAGGCAGGAGCCAGGCCACCTCAGCTAATCGTGCTGCACCATTGACTATAACACATCTGGCACACCTTCTTACGTGGTCTGTTGCCAAAGTGATTGAAGCCGTCCCACAGATGTTAACTCTCCAGGCTAGTGAGGCTAGAAACCATGTTAAGATTTCGTCTGAAGAAGTAAGAAGTGTTGGTGAGGATGTGGAGAAATGGAAACCCTCCTATGCTGTTGGTGGGAATGGACTTGGTGCTGCCCTGTGGAAGCAGTATGGAGGTTCCTCAAAAAACTAAAAGTAGAAATACCATACATCCCAGTCACTCCACTCCTAGGAATGTACCCAAAGAAAACAAAATCTCTAATTTGAAAGATGTATGCACCCCTCTGTTTATTGCCACATTATTCACAATAGCCAAGACATGGAAGCGACCTAAGTGTCCAGCAATAGGTGAATGGATAAAGATGTGGTACGATACACAATGGAATATTATTTAGCCATAAAAGAGAAAGAAATCCTACCATTTGCAACAACATGGATCGAGCTAGAGGGTATTATGCTCTGTGAAATAAACCAGACAAATACCATATGATTTCACTTATTTGTGGAATCCAAAAGCAAAAGACAAAATGAAAATGGTAGTGGACTCATGGACCTTGAGAAGTGACTGGTGGTTACATGGGGGAGGGGTTGGGGCAGGTGGGTAGGAGGGTAAGGGGGATAGATGGGCACAAAAATTCTCAATCATAATACAAGTTGGTCACAGGGACAGTAGTACAGCAAGCAGGATATAGTCAATGGTTCTGTAACATCTTTCTAGGTTGACAGATAGGAACTGCACTAGTGGGGGTAAGGACTTAAGACTATGGGTAACTGCTGAACCACTGTGCTATATACTTGAAACCAATATAAGGTTGTTTATCAACAATACTTCAGTTAAAAAAAACAGGCCGAGCCACAAAGTAGTGAAACTGGTTCCCTACAGGTGGATAGTGACAATGGAGAAGAAGAAAGGATGGAGTCGGGGAGCAATGTGTCTCAAGTAAATCTTCTTGTACAGTTTTGACTTCTGAAATGAAGCTGACTTTTGATGACCCCAAAGCAGGTAAATAGTATCAGGAAAACTGGGGGAAAATAAAAAATGCAATACAAACAGAAACAAATGAACTTTTTTTCTTACACCTTTTCAGTGTATTTTTCTCCAATTTGTTATTTTTAGATTTCAAATTTACAGAAAAAATTTCTAGGGTAGTAAACACCCATTAGGCCCTTCACCTACATTCATTAATTGTTAACATGTTGCCTTATTTTATCTCTGTACAGTTTGAGGATTACTAACAAACACTGGATTCATTTTTTTCGATTAAAGACTTATGTTAATACAGAGAAAAAAAAAGATTTCCAGTCTGGCCCTGCTATGACAGACTCCTATCTATCACTGGAGGGATGCAACCCAAGAGCTGCAGATAAGGAACTGGGTCATTAGGAATCAGCCAATGACATAAAACTGAATCAGTATGAGTTGGTCATTGTCAAAAAAGGCAGGGGGATGGTCCAAGATTATGAGACTAAAGAGACATAACACTATATGCAATGTGTGGGTCTTGATTGGATTCTAGGAGGAAAAAATGTCATAAAAGGCATTCTTGGGATTATTGGAGAACTTAAAAATAGAGTATATATTGGGTATTATATTTCTCAGTTTAATAATGATATGTGTGGTTAGGTAAGAAGTCATTTTTAGGTGATGCGTGCTAAAGTATTTAGGGATGATGTGGCATGCTATTCACCATTTCTAATAGTTCAGCAAAATCTACAGATAGAGCTCACGAGAGAGAGGGAGCAAATGTTAACTATTGGAGGATTTATATGAGACTGTGTATTTATTTCACAATTTTTGCTATTTTCCTATAGATTTCAAAATAAAAAGCTGGCAGGGAAAGGTTTAAAAAGGTAAAGGAAAAAAATCATGGCCTGATCCACTGGCTTCTTCACCTTGTAGAGGTAAGAGGACCAAGAGAAGTTAGAGCTGTTCCCCTGAAGGGTGAGGCCTTAGCGGGAACGGAGGCCCAGCAGTGAGAAACTCACAGGCAGCCTCTTCTGATGAAAACACAGAAATATACTACAAAAGGGGCTAAGAAATTACTGAGTGAACTATCCAAAATCATAAGCATATTCGCTTATTAAATCTCCATGTGTACTGAGACAGAAAAATCATCTCGATACAGATCTTAATGTTAACGAAAGAACACTATTTATTTTTATTATGGCAGGAAAAAGACTACAATATTTTTTTTCAATTAAGGTATCATTGATATACACTGTAAAGAAAGTTTCACATGAACAACACTGTGGTTTCAACATTCATCCATATAATCAAATCCCCACCACATACCCCATTGCAGTCACTGTCCATCAGCAAAGTAAGATGCATAGAGTCACTACTTGTCTTCTCTGGGCTATACTGTCTTCCCTGTGACCTACCTATATTGTGATTGCCAATTATAGTGCCCCTTAATCCCCTTCTCCCGCCCTCCCCACCCCTTTCCGTTTGATAACCACTAGTCCCTTCTCAGAGTCTGTGAGTTGGCTGCTGTTTTGTTCCTTCAATTTTGCTTTGTAGTTATACTCCACAAATGAGTGAGATCATTTGGTACTTGTCTTTCTCCACCTGGCTTATTTCACTAAGCATATTACCCTCCAGCTCGATCCATGTTATTACAAATAGTAGGATTTGTTTTCTTTTTTTTTAATTTTTTAATATAATTTATTTTGGTATCATTAATCTACAATTACATGTGCAATATTATGGTTATTAAACTACCCCTTCATCAGGTCCCCCCCACCAACCCCATTACAGTCACTGTCTATCAGCATAGTGAGATGCTATAGAGTCACTACTTGTCTTCTCTGAGTTGTACAGCCCTCCCCGTGCCCCCCCAACAGGATTTGTTTTCTTATGGCTGATTAATATTCCATTGTGTATATGTACCACATCATCTTGATCGATTCATCTACTGATGGACACTTAGGTTGCTTCTATATCTTGGCTATAAATAGTGCAGCAATAAACATAGGGCTGCATATGTCTTTTTGAATCAGGGATCTTGTTTTCTTTGGGTAAATTCCTAGGATGGAATTCCTGGGTCAAATGACTACAATAATATTTGTAAATCATATGATTTACATGACCACTGAGCCTTCTGATCACCAGGTTAAATCAAGTAAAGGTCAAGTGATGAAAACAGGATAAGAGTAAGGAATCAGTTCAGCTTGGGTGTTGGGCAATTTAATCATGACCTCCACGTCTTCCTTTCAAGGTTGGGCTTTGGATCAGGGAAAAAAGGAATGTAAATAGTTGGAATTGTCCTTTCTGGTTCAATATAATCACCATTTCCCCTTTGGGTTTTGGTTAGAAGTTGGAACAGAGCAGCAAGACAGGAGAGAGAGGGCCGGGGAGGGGAGGCAGGCTGGGGCAGTGGCTGCAGAAAAGGAGAAAGAGGGAGAAGCCCTACTTTTATCCACTGGACATCAGTGCAAGACCATATGCTGCGGCTTTCAATGATCCTTTCAATTTGCCTTTGAACAAAATCACAGCATATGCTTGCTGTCAATAACCTTAAGAAGCTTCACAATGATCACTCAACCTCTTTCAAAAGAGTGGTGAATGTGAGGTTTATTTACATTTGTTTCTGTTCATTTTTAACACAGCCAAGAAGAATATGAGCATACCGTAACACTATAGTTGCAGAACATTTAAACCATGTGCTGGTGCTAATTAATTTCTCTAGCAAAGCAGCATGTTAAATTTGCTGTACCTACTGTTGCAAAGCCAATACAAATAAAAATATTTACTTAAAAATAAAACAAAAAAACCCCCAAAATACCCTAAGAACCAATGCCCAGGGATTCACATCATTGCAACACCCTACCTTCAGAAATTACCAACAGCTTTCCCAAGCTCACAAAGCAATGGGCAACGATGCCTTCAGCTCACCCATTAGCAATGATCGCATATCACTGGGTGAGCTGCTTGAGTAGGAATTTCTATTGATTTGTGGCTTTTCCAGTGTTTCCCTGAGAATCTGATCATTAGCATTAGAGAGGGGAGAGTATATTTAAATGATGCCATGATCATGGAATCTGAGGAAGAACTCAACAATTTCAGGGAATCATGCCTGCTCAAAATACTGGTATTTTACATTATTTCCAAAGTGTCTGTATATACTTCATCCTATCAATTTAATCTTTAACAGAAACCCCATGAGATAGTAAAGCAGATACCATCCTTATTTCACCAGATGAGGAAATAGGCTCAGAAAGCTTGGTCTGTGACCTGGTATTTTGTTTAACTCAAAGATTAATGTTTGTTCCATGTTGCATCTCCAACGTAAAACAGAACTTCCTCTGTTACCATCTTAGATGCAATAGCTATTTACCCGTCTTAGGATCTAGAGCATGAGGTGCCTAATTCCTAAATCTAGGAGGCATCTAACTCAAAATACAGCAAGAGCTCTTCTCACAGGTCCCTTTCCCCTCCCCACAAAAGCAACTCTTAATAAGACAGTTCTCCAATAGTGGCAAGAGACTCAACAATAAGAAGATGCTTTCCAGAATATCACGTGTTTATTTCCTTTTGTGTCTAGACGAGCTTTGAGACACTAACAACTTACTATTCAAAGTCAGTATTATCTGTGAAGTAGGCCTATGCACACAGAGACAAAGGAACTGGCATTTATTTTGGAAGTTGCTAAGTTTCCTAACTGTTTCTCTGGCTGTGTATTTACAGCTGACTGCTGCTGTTGAACCAATGTATTCTCAGGTGTCAATTCTTCATATATGTATATTTTCAAATGCATTAAAAAAAACCTTCAGAAAAAGAAAAAGAAACTCTGAAGAAACTCTTAAATGTAAAAAGTGCTAATTAACATACCTACATGCATTTGTACTAACATTTACTAACTTTTACTAACCTCTGGAGGCCAGAATGGGTATGAATCATTAATCCAGGATTGGATTATTTTTAAGTAGGGTATTATCCCAAACTTCACTTCTGTCCCAGATGATGGGTTAAGAATTCCATTACATCAGAACTGGAAATAACCAAAGAATCCAATCTCTGATTCATTCTGGCTTATTTTCCGGTGCTTATATTCTGAAGCTGTGACACTTCATGTATTTCCTGAGGTGCTGTAGCTACGAGGACACGAGGTCAGCCAGGGGTTCATCTTTCTGCCTCTGTCCTTGTCTAGACCCATTTGGGCCCAAATCTACTCCACAGGTCACAGCCTTCTTTCCCCATCACTTTATCTTTTCTCTTCTGGATGCCCACTCCATAAGGGTCTTTTCAAAACCGTCATGGCTCTTTCTGCTTACAAAAGCCATTCATGCTTTTAAAACATTTGAACATTCAAAAATATATATATACTGTAGGATATGAAATCTGTCCACACACCATTCCATTCACAAAAATAGATGGCAGATGGATTCAGGTACTAAATGTAAAAGCTATAAAAATACTGAAAAAGTATAGACTATATTTATGACTTTGGGGTAAAGGTGGCCATTTTAAATGAGACATAAAACATAAAAGCATAAAGAAAAATATTGGTGAATATGACCTCATAAAAACTTAAAACTTCTGGAAGGCAAAAGATATTGAAAACCAAGTTAAAAAAAAAAGCCTCAGCCAAGAAATGGAAGCAACCTAAGTGTCCATCAGTATATGAATGGATAAAGAAGTGGTACATATACACAATGGAATATTATTCAGCCATAAGAAGAAAACAAATCCTACCATTTGCAACAACATGGATGGAGCTAGAGGGTATTATGCTCAGTGAAATGAGCCAGGTGGAAAAAGACAAGTATCAAATGATCTCACTCATATGTGGAGCATAAGAACAAAGAAAAAAACTGAAGGAACAAAACAGCAGCAAACTTACAGAACTCAAGAACAGACTAATAGTTACCAAAGGGAAAGAGACTGGGGAGGATGGGTGGGAAGGGAGGGACAAGGGGGAAAAAGGGGCATTACAATTAGCAGATGTAATGTTGGGGGGGCACGGGGAGGGCTGTACAACTCAGAGAAGACAAGTAGTGATTTTATAGCATCTCACTACGCTGATGGACAGTGACTGTAATGGTGTTGGTGGGGGGGACCTGATGAAGGGGGTAGTTTAATAACCATAATATTGCACATGTAATTGTAGATTAAGGATACCAAAATAAATTATATTAAAAAATAAAAAAATAAAAGCCTCAGAATGGGTGAAAATATTTGTCACATGTATCACAAAGAATGCCCAGAATATCCAAACCCTGAAAATGAGTAGAAAAATAGGCAACAAGCATGAGAAAATATAAATGGCCAATAAACTCTGAGTATAAATCCCGTGAGGCAGGGGTTTCCGTTTGTTCACTGCTGTCCCCAGCATCTAGAGCAGTACCTCAGTGTTTAAATAAATGTTTATTGAAAATTGATGGTGAAAACACCATCATTCTAATTCCTTAAAAATGGGAAATTTTTTTACCCATTCGGTTAGCAAAAACTGAAAGTGGTTAGGATGTGGGGAAATATACATATCCATGGTACATGTGCAAGTAATACTTCTCAAAGAGCAATTTGTCATTATGTACCATGCACAAAATTGCATGTACTTTTTTTTCCATACATTTAAAACAGGGACTTTATTCTTCTTTTTTTTCCATTTTTTTAATTGAGGTGTTATTGATATACACTCTTATGAAGGTTTCACATGAAAAAAAAGGGGTTACTACATTTACCCATATTATCAAGTCCCCACCCATACCCCAATTCAGTCACTGTCCATCAGTGTAGTAAGATGACACAGATTCACTGTTGGCCTTCTCTGGGCTACACTGTTTTCCCTGTGACCCCCACACCATGTGTACTAAACATAATACTCCTCAATCCCCTTCACCCTCCCTCCCCACCCGCCCTCCCACACCCCTCCCCTTTGGTAACCACTAGTTCCTTCTTGGAGTCTCTGAGTCTGCTACTATTTTGTTCCTTCAGTTTTGCTTTGTTGTTATACTCTACAAATGAGGGAAATCATTTGGCACTTGTCTTTCTCCACTTGGCTTATTTCACTGAGCATAATATTCTCCAGCTCTATCCATGTTGTTGCAAATGGCAGGATTTGTTTCTTTCTTATGGCTGAATAGTATTCCATTGTGTATATGTACCACTTCTTTATCCATTCATATACTGATGGACACTTAGGTTGCTTCCATATCTTGACTATTGTAAAAAGTGCTGTAATAAACATAGGGGTGTATATGTCTTTTTGAATCTGGGAAGTTGTATTCTTCGGGTAAATTCCAAGGAGTGGGATTCTAGGGTCAAATGGTATTTGTATTTTTAGTTTTTTGAGGAACCTCCATACTGCTTTCCACAATGGTTGAACTACCTTACATTCCCACCAGCAGTGTAGGAGGGTTCCCTTTTAACCACATCCTCGCCAACATTTGTTGTTGTTTGTGTTTTGGATGTTGGCCATCCTCACTGGTGTGATATGATATCTCACTGTGGTTTTAATCTGCATTTCTCTGATGATTAGTGATGTGGAGCATCTTTTCATGTGCCTGTTGGCCATCTGAATTTCTTCTTCAGAGAAGTGTCTATTCATGTCCTCTGCCCAATTCTTAATTGTATTATTTACTTTATGTTTGTTGAGGTGCATGAGTTCTTTATATATTTTGGATGTCAACCCCTTATCGGATACGTCATTTATGAATATATTCTCCCATACTGTAGGATGTCTTTTTGTTCTACTGATGGTGTCCTTTGCTGTACAGAAGCTTTTCAGCTTGATATAGTCCCACTTGTTCATTTTTGCTTTTGTTTCCCTTGCCCGGGGAGATATGTTCATGAAGAAGTCGCTCATGTTTATGTCCAAGAGATTTTTGCCTATGTTTTTTTCTAAGAGTTTTATGGTTTCATGACTTACATTCAGGTCTTTGATCCATTTTGAGTTTACTTTTGTGTATGGGGTTAGACAGTAGTCCAGTTTCATTCTCTTACATGTAGCTGTCCAGTTTTGCCAACACCAGCTGCTGAAGAGGCTGTCATCTCCCCATTGTATATCCAAGGCTCCTTTATCAAATATTAATTGACTGTATATGTTTGGGTTAATGCTTGGATTTTTTATTCTGCTCCACTGGTCTGTGGGTCTGTTTTTGTGCCAATACCAAATTGTCTTGATTACTGTGGCTTTGTAGTAGAGCTTGAAGTCAGGGAGCATAATTCCCCCTGTTTTATTCTTCCTTTTCAGGATTGCTTTGGCTATTCGGGGTCTTTTGTGGTTCCATATGAATTTTAGAGTTATTTATTCCAGTTCATTGAAGAAAGCTGGTGGTATTTTGATAGGGATTGCGTTGAATCTATAGATTGCTTTAGGAAGTATAGCCATTTTGACAATATTTATTCTACCTAGCCAAGAGCATGGGATGAATTTCCATTTGTTAGTGTCCTCTTTAATTTCTCTTAGGAATGTCTTATAGTTCTCAGAGTATAGGTCTTTCACTTCATTAGGTTTATTCCTAGGTATTTTATTCTTTTGGATGCAATTGTGAATGGAATTGTTTTCCTTATTTCTCTTTCTGTTAGTTCATCGTTAGTGTAAAGGAAAGCAACAGGTTTTTGTGTGTTAATTTTGTATCCTGCAACTTTGCTGAATTCAGATATTAGTTCTAGTAGTTTTGGAGTGGAGTCTTTAGGGTTTTTTATGTACAGTATCATGTCATCTGCAAATAGTGACAATTTACTTCTTCTGTACCAATCTGGATGCCTTGTATGTCTTTGTTTTGTCTGATTGCTGTGGCTAGGACCACAGTGGAGAGAGTGGGCATCCCTGTCTTGTTCCTGATCTTAGATGAAAAGCTTTCAGCTTCTCACTGTTAAGTGTGATGTTAGCTCTGGGTTTGTCATATATGGCCTTTATGACATTGAGGTACTTGCCGTCTATACCCATTTTGTTGAGAGTTTTAATCAGGAATGGATGCTGAATTTTGTCAAATGCTTTTTCAGCATCTATGGAGATGATCGTGTGGTTTTTGTTCTTCTTTTTGTTGATGTGGTGGATGATGTTGATGGATTTTGGAATGTTGTACTATCCTTGCATCCCTGGGATGAATCCCACTTAATCATGGTGTATGATCCTCTTGATGTGTTTTTGAATTCGGTTTGCTAATATTTTGTTGAGTATTTTTGCATCTATGTTTATCAGGGATATTGGTCTGTATTTTTCTTTTTTGATGAAGTCTTTGCCAGGTTTTGGTATTAGAGTGATGCTGGCTTCATAGAATGAGTTTGGAAGTATTCCCTCCTCTTCTATTTTTTGGAAAACTTTAAGGTGAATGGGTGTTATTTCGTCTCTATATGTCTGGTACAATTCAGAGGTGAATCCATCAGGTCCGGGGGTTTTGTTCTTGGGTAGTTTTTTGATTACCGCTTCAATTTCATTGGTGGTGATTGGTCTGTTTAGTTTTTCTGTTTCTTGTTTGGTCAGTTTTGGAGGGTTGTATTTTTCTAAGAAGTCCATTTCTTCTAGGTTTTCCAGCTTGTTAGCATATAGATTTTCATAATATTCTCTTATAATTCTTCGTATTTCTGTGGGGTCTGTCATAATTTTTCCTTTCTCATTTCTGATTCTGTTTATGTGTGTAGATTCTCTTTTTCTCTTAATAAGTCTGGCTATAGGTTTATCTATTTTGTTTATTTTTTCAAAGAACAAGCTCTTGGTTTCATTGATTTTTTTCTATTGTTTTATTCTTCTCAATTTTATTTATTTCTTCTCTGATGTTTATTATGTCCCTCCTTCTGGTGACTTTAGGCCTCATTTGTTCTTCTTTTTCCAATTTCAGTAATTGTGTCTTTAGACTATTTACTTGGGAATGTTCTTCCTTCTTTAAATAAGCCTGGATTGCAATATACTTTCCTCTTAGAACTGCCTTTGCTGCGTCCCACAGAAGTTGTGGCTTTGTGTTGTTGTTGTCATTAGTCTCCATATATTCTTTGATTTCTGTTTTGATTTGGTCGTTAACCCATTGATTAATTAGGAGAATGTTGTTAAGTGTCCATGTATTTGTTTTCTTTCTAAAATTCATTTCTAGTTTTATACCTTTGTGATCTGAGAAGTTAGTTGGTAGAATTTCAATATTTTTGACTTTACTGAGGTTCTTTTTGTGGCCTAGTATGTGGTCTGTTCTGGAAAATGTTCCATGTGCACTTGAGAAGAATGTGTATCCTGTTGCTTTTGGGTGTAGAGCTCTGTAGATGTCTGTTAGGTCCATCTGTTCTAGTGTGTTCTTCAGTGCCTCTGTGTCTTTACTTATTTTCTGTCTGGTTGATCTGTCCTTTGGAGTGAGTGGTGTGTTGACATCACCTAAAATGAATGCATTGCTGTCTATTTCCTCCTTTAATTCTATTAGTACTTGTTTCACATATGCCGGCACTCCCGTGTTGGGTGCATATATATTTATAATGGTTATATCCTCTTGTTGGACTGACTCCTGTATCATTATGTAATTTCCTTCTTTATCTTTTGCTACTTTCTTCGTTTTGAAGTCTATTTTGTCTGAGAGAAGTACTGCAACACCTGTTTTTTTCTCCTTGTTGTTTGCATGAAATATCTTTTTCCATCCCTTCACTTTTAATCTGTGTATGTCTTTGGGTTTGAGGTGAGTTTCTTGTAGGCAGCATATAGATGGGTATTGCTTTTTTATCCATTCTATTACTCTGTGTCTTTTGATTGGTGCATTCAGTCCATTTACATTTAGGCTGATTATCGATAGATATGTATTTATTGCCATTGCTGGCTTTAGATTCATGGTTACCAAAGGTTCAAGGGTTGCTTCTTTACTATCTAACAATCTAACTTAACTTTCTTTTTAAGTAATTGTAAACACTGTCTGATGTTTCTTTATTTCTCTTGCTTCTTATTCTTCCTCCTCCATTCTTTATATAGTAGGTGTTTTATTCTTTGCCTTTAGTTAGTTTTGGATGGTCTGCTTTCTTTGCTATGATTTTATTTTCTCTGGTGACATCTTTTTAGCCTCAGGAGTGCTTCCCTCTAGAGCAGTTCCTTTAAGATGTTCCTTTAAGGTGGTTTATGGGAGGCAAATTCTCTCAGCTTTCTCTTGTCTGGGAATTGTTTAATCCCTCCATCATATTTAAATGATAATCGTGCTGGATGCAATATTCTTGGTTCGAGGCCCTTCTGTTTCATTACGTTAAATATACCATGCCATTCTCTTCTGGCCTGTAGGGTTTCCGTTGAGAAGTCTGATCATAGCCTGATGGGTTTTCCTTTGTAGATGATCTTTTTCTCTCTCTAGCTGCCTTTAATACTCTGTCCTTATCTTTGATCTTTGCCATTTTAATTATTATATGTCTTGGTGTTGTCTTCCTTGGGTCCCTTGTGTTGGGAGATCTGTGCGCTTCTGTGGACTGCGAGACTATTTCCTTCCCCAGCATGGGGAAGTTTTCAGCAATTATTTCTCTAAAGACCCTTTCTATCCCTTTTTCTCTCTCTTCTTCTGGTACTCCTATAATGCGAATATTGTTTTGTTTGGATTGCTCACACAGTTCTCTTAATATTCTTTCATTACTAGACATTCTTTTATCTCTCTCTGCCTCAGCTTCTCTGTATTCCTGTTCTCTGATTTCTATTGCATTAACAGTCTCTTGCATCTCGTCCCATCTGCTGCTAAGCCCGTCGATTGCTTGTCTCATTTCTGCACTGTCTTTCCTGACTTCACTCACTTCCTCCCTCAGCTCTTGCATATTTCTCTGTAGATCCATCAGCATGGTTATAACTTTTATTCTGAATTCCTTTTCAGGAAGATTGTGTATTTCCATCCCTTCAGTCTCCCTCTCTGGTGTGGTCTGGGTCTGGATGAGCTTGGTCTGTACCATATTCCTCTGTCTTTTCATGGCGATAGAAGTGGTCACTGGCAGGTGCCACGTATGTCAGCTGGGCTCTTTAAGACTTAAAAAAAAAAGAAGGAAGAGAAAGAAAAGAGCAAAAAAGAAAGAAAGAAAAGAAAAGGGAAAACAAAGCCCACTGGGAGTAGTTTTTGTGAGGATGCTGTAGGTGGCGCTGTTGCTCCAGTATTCTGTGGCCACTGCAGTGCCACTCCGTTGGGCCTTTTGCAGCTCTGGCCGGGGTGGGTACCAATGGGAGGCTATTGTTCTCTGTGTAAATTTTCAGTGTGGCTACTTTTTCGCAGTCGCCAGCCAGGGGGTCCGAAATTCCTGAGGACTCCCAGCCTGCTGGGCTGAGTTGCTGGGATGATCATAAGACCGCTGAAAAAAGTGTGCGCTTTCCTTTTGTCCCGGGAGCCAGGTGCAAGGTCCCGGGAGCATTCCCAGCTCAAAACCCGCACCTTCTGCCTCTCCAATCTCCCCTACACTGCGCGATGTGTGTCAGCGCTCCTGGCGCAGATCACGAGGGTTGGTTATTTCGCAGGCCTGTATTTCTGCTCCCTCCCGGCTCTGAATCCTCTCCTCCCACCAGTCCGCTGGGGTGGGGGAGTGCTCAAGTCCCGCCGGGTCGCGGCTCCGTATCTTACCCACCTTGCGGGGTGCCGAGTCCTCTCAGGTGCAGATGCATGCTGTGCGCTTTCCTGTGTATTCTGGTCTCTCTTTTAGGAATAGTTGTATTTGCTGTATTTTCATAGATATATATAGTTTTGGGAGGAGATTTCCACCACCCTGCTCACACTGCCATCTTCCTGGAACTCTGCTGTTGGTATTTTGATGGAAATTGCATTGAATCTGTAGATTGTTTTAGGCAAGATGACCATTTTGACAATATTAATTTTTCCTATCCATGAGCACGGGATGTGTTTCCATTTATTGGTATCTTCTTTAATTTCTCTCATGAGTGTCTTGTACTTTTCAGAGTATAGGTCTTTCACTTCCTTTGTTAGGTTTACTCCTAGGTATTTTATTCTTTTTGATGCAACTTTGAATGGAATTGTTTTCCTGATTTCTCTCTCTGCTAGGTCTTTGTTAGTGTATAGGAATGCCATAGTTTTCTGCACATTAATTTTGTATCCTGCAACTTTGCTGAATTCAGATATCAGTTCTAGTAGTCTTGGAGTAGAGTCTTTAGGGTTTTTTATGTACAATATCATGTCATCTGCAAATAGTGACAATTTGACTTCTTTACCAATCTGAATGCCTTGTATTTCTTTCTTTTGTCTGATTGCCGTGGCTAGGACCTCCAGTACTATGTTGAATAACAGTGGAGAGAGTGGGCATCCCTGTCTTGTTCCCGATCTTAGATGAAAGCTTTCAGCTTCTCGCCATTAAGTATGATGTTAGCTGTGGGTTTGTCATATATGGCCTTTATGATGTTGAGGTACTTGCCGTCTATACCCATTTTGTTGAGAGTTTTAATCATGAATGGATGCTGAATTTTGTCAAATGCTTTTTCAGCATCTATGGAGATGATCATGTGGTTTTTGTTCTTCTTTTTGTTGATGTGGTGGATGATGTTGATGGATTTTCGAATGTTGTACCATCCTTGCATCCCTGGGATGAATCTCACTTGATCATGGTGTATGATCCTCTTGATGTATTTTTGAATTCGGTTTGCTAATATTTTGTTGAGTATTTTTGCATCTATGTTTATCAGGGATATTGGTCTGTAATTTTCTTTTTTGGTGAGGTCTTTGCCCGGTTTTGATATCAAAGTGATGCTGGCTTCATAGAATGAGTTTGGAAGTATTCCCTCCTCTTCTATTTTTTGGAAAACTTTAAGGAGAATGGGTGTTATTTCTTCTCTATGTGTCTGGTACAATTCAGAGGTGAATCCCTCTGGTCCGGGGTTTTTGTTCTTGGGTAGTTTTTTGATTACCGATTCAATTTCATTGCTGGTGATTGGTATGTTTAGTTTTTCTGTTTCTTGTTTGGTCAGTCTTGGAAGATTGTATTTTTCTAAGAAGTTGTCCATTTCTTCTAGGTTTTCCAGCTTGTTAGCATATAGATTCTCATAATATTATTTTATAATTCTTTGTATTTCTGTGGTGTCCATCGTTATTTTTCCTTTCTCATTTCTGATTCTGTTTACGTGTGTAGATTCTCTTTTTTTCTTAATGAGTCTGGCTATGGGTTTATCTATTTTGTTTATTTTTTCAAAGAACCACCTCTTGGTTTTCATTGATTTTTTCTATTGTTTTATTCTTCTCAATTTTATTTATTTCTTCTCTGATCTTTATTATATTCCTCCTTCTGGTGACTTTGGGCCTCATTTGTTCTTCTTTTCCCAATTTCAGTAATTGTGTCTTTAGACTATTCATTTGGGAATGTTCTTCCTTCTTTAAATAGGCCTGGATTGCAATACACTTTCCTCTTAGAACTGCCTTTGCTGCATCCCACAGAAGTTGTGGCTTTGTGTTTTTGTTGTAGTTAGTTACCACATATTCTTTGATTTTTGTTTTGATGTGGTCGTTAACCCATTGATTAATTAGGAGAATGTTGTGAAGTCTCCATGTATTTGTGAGCCTTTTTGTTTTCTTTCTAAATTTTATCTCTAGTTTTATACCTTTGTGATCTGAGAAGTTGGTTGGTAGAATTTCAATATTTTTGAATTTATTGAGGTTCTTTTTGGGGCCTAGTATGTGGTCTGTTCTGGAAAATGTTCCATGTGCACTTGAGAAGAATGTGTATCCTGTTGCTTTTGGGTGTAGAGCTCTGTAGATGTCTGTTAGGTCCATCTGTTCTAGTGTGTTGTTTAGTGCCTCTGTGTCTTTACTATTTTCTGTCTGGTTCATCTGTCCTTTGGAGTAAGTGGTGTGTTGAAGTCACCTAAAATGAATGCATTGCTTTCTATTTCCTCCTTTAATTCTGTTAGTATTGGTTTCACATATGCCAGCCCTCCTGTGCTGTGTGCATATATATTTATAATGGTTATATCCTCTTGTTGGACTGACCCCTTTATCATTATGTAATGTCCTTCTTTATCTCTTGCTACTTTCTTCGTTTTGAAGCCTATTTTGTCTGAAAGAAGTACTGCAACACCTGTTTTTTTCTCCTTGTTTGCATGAAATATCTTTTTCCATCCCTTCACTTTTAGTCTGTGTATGTCTTTGGGTTTGAGGTGAGTTTCTTGTAGGAAGCATATAGATGGGTCTTGCTTTTTTATCCATTCTATTACTCTGTGTCTTTTGATTGGTGCATTCAGTCCATTTACATTTAGGGTGATTATTGATAGATATGTACTTATTGCCATTGCTGGCTTTAGATTCCTGGTTACCGAAGGTTCAAGGGTTGCTTCTTTACTATCTAACAATCTAACTTAACTTTCTTGTTAAGTTATTGTAAACACAGTCTGATGTTTCTTTATTTTTCTCCCTTATTCTTCCTCCTCCATTCTTTATATACTGTGTTTTATTCTTTGCGTTTCGTTAGTATTTGGATGGTCTGCTTTCTTTGCTATGATTTTATTTTCTCTGATGACATCTTTTTAGCCTTAGGAGTGCTTCCTTCTAGAGCAGTCACTTAAGATATCCTGTAGACACGGTTTATGGGAGGCAAACCCTCTCAGCTTTCGTTTGTCTGGAAATTGTTCAATCCCTCCCTGAAATTTAAATGATAATCGTGCTGGATACAGTAGTCTTGGTTCGAGGCCCTTCTGTTTCATTACGTTAACTATATCATGCCATTCTCTCTGGCCTTTAAGATTTCTGTTGAGATGTCTGATGATAGTCTGATGGGTTTTCCTTTGTAGGTGATCTTTTTTTTCTCTCTAGCTGCCTTTAATACTCTGTCTTTATCTTTGATCTTTGCCATCTTAATTATTATGTGTCTTCGTGTTGTCTTCCTTGGGTCCCTTGTGTTGGGAGATCTGTGGGCTTCCGTGGACTGTGAGACTATTTCCTTCTCTAGCATGGGGAAGTTTTTAGCAATTATTTCTTCAAAGACCCTTTCTATCCCTTCTTCTCTCTCTTCTTCCTCTGGTACTCCTATAATGCGAGTATTGTTCCGTTTGGATTGGTCACACAGTTCTCTTAATATTCTTTCATTCCTAGAGATCCTTTTATCTCTCTCTGCCTCAGCTGCTCTGTATTCCTGTTCTCTGATTTCTATTGCATTAACAGTCTCTTGCATCTCGTCCAGTCTGCTGGTAAGCCCGTCGATCACTCTTCTCATTTCTGCATTGTCTTTCCTCACTTCCCTCACTCCTCCCTCAGCTCTTGCATATTTCTCTCTAGATCCATCAGTATGGTTATGACTTTTATTCTGAATTCTTTTTCAGGACATTGTGTATTTCCATCCCTTCAGACTCCCTCTCTGGTGTCTGAGTCTGGATAAGCTTTGTTTGTACCATATTCCTCTGTCTTTTCATGTCGATAGATGTGGTCGCTGGTAGGTGCCACGTATGTCAGCTGGGCTCCTTAAGACTTTAAAAAAAAAAGAAAGGAAGAAAGAAGAGAAAGAGAAGAGAAACAAAAGAAAGAAAGAAAAGAAAGAAAAGAAAAGAAAAGAGAAAAAACACCAAAAGAAAAAAGAAAAACAAAAACAAAAAGACGTCTGTCAGGAGTAGATTCTGTGAGGATGCTGTAGGTGGTGCTGTTGCTCCACTATTCCACAGCGGGGCCCTTTGTATCTCTGGCCAGGGCAGGCACGAATGGGAGGCTGTTGATCTCTGTTGGAAGTCTCAGTAGGGCTACTTTTTCCCAGTCGCCATCCAAGGGGTCCGAAATTCCCTAGGACTCCCAGCCTGCTGGGCCGAGTGTGCTGGCATGATCCTGCTCCTCCGTTGGGCCCCTATCTCTTTAAGACTGCTAAAAAAAAGCACGTGCTTTTCTTTTTTCCCAGGGTGCCAGCTGCAAGAACCTAGTGCGTTCCCCGGCTCAGATCCTGCACCCTCTGTCTCTCCATTCTCCGATACACCACGCGATGTGTGTCAGCGCTTCCGGCACAGATCACCAGGGCTGGTTATTATGCGAGCCTGTACTTTCACTCCCTCCCAGCTCTGAATCCTCTCCTCCTGCCCGTGCACTCGGCTGGGGGAGTGCTCGGGTCCCGCTGGGTTGCAGCTCCGTGTCTTACCCGCCTCGTGGGGTGCCAAGTCCTCTCAGGTGTAGATGCAGGCTGAGTGCTGTCCTGTGTCTTCTGGTCTCTCCTAGGAATAGTTGTATTTGTTGTATTTTCATAAATATATATGGTTTTGGGAGATTTCTGTTGCTCTGCTCAGGCCACCATCTTCCCGGAACTCCCTCAGTGGAGTCATTTTAAGTCTGATTTTCAGTTGTGAGGATGGAACCCCTGAGCAGAGGTAAATAGTTGAAGTTGTTCAGTATTTCCAAGCACTTCAAAATATTTAGAGATTGTGTCTGCCTAGAGCACAGAAAGAATGTGGGTTCAGGTGCGGAGTGTTAAAAGAGAGCTCTTTGGCCTGACCCAACACACGGTTGACCAACCACTCTTATTCACACAAGCTCCAAACATTTGGCTTGATCTACAGAATATATTCAATATTCTTGAACATATACAATCTAGTTTTAATCATTTTCAGAGGGTCTAAACCTTTGTCGAGTATCACATATGCATGTCCCACTAGAATACTACGTTCCAAAAGGCAGGAACTGATACCCCTTGGCCCCACCAAGAGCGTAGCACATTGCCCTGCTTGTGGTACATCCTCAAAGGTGTCGTGGTCAGGGCAGTTTTCCTGCCCCACCCATGGGAACTTTATTCCAGTAAAATCCTATGTGACAATGCAATGTAGAAGTTAAAGTTGAGCTGCTCTCATTTAAGGAAGATGAATTCATGCTGTCTTCTCTCTCCTTACCCAAGATTCCAAGTCACCACAGAAGTTTCCAGGCTCTAGAGACCACTGGGAAGCACAAAAGCTGGGGCTTTGAATCCTGACAGACCTGGATTTGAATTCTCTGCTCAGCCACTTCCTACCTAAGTTGTCTGAGGCAAATTACCTGTTCCCCAAGCCTCAGTTTCCCATCTGCAAAACAGGGATAACACTGCCTCACTCCCTAATTACTGTTCTATTCAAAATAATGCGAAGAGCAGCTAGTTCGTAGCAAGCATTCAATAAAGTGTACAACTTCATTACTAATTCTGAAATACCCCTTTTTAAAACATATTTTCCCAAGGACAGAGAACAGAATGTCCTATGGAAATACAGTTCCCTTGGGGCTACAAATATTGCGATTTTAGTGAAGAATTACAGGAGTCAAAATATTTTCCCTATTTATCACTGTTCTTTGAACAATTTGTTTCCAAAAAGCAAAACAAACAAAACCCAATAATGACAAAAACTTTCAAAAACTTTATATTTTATACTGAGTACAAACTAAGAGACCCTAGATGCTAAGATGCATTAGAAATGACGCTCAAATCCGCCCCCTTGAAGGTGTGTACCAGGGCATCCTACCTCAGCACCGAGTGTGCCCTCTGCTTCTTGCAGCACCACCCCGCCATGCACTTGAGGCTGCAGGCCGTGTTCCCATTCACTTTACCTGGAATTCCTGTACCCTCTCCTATCTGCCTGGTAATGCTCAAAGCTTTGTTCAAGTCTGTTTCTATGATAAGCCTTTCTCAACTTCCGCCAGCACCCTGGGAGCCGGGCCTTTGATGTTCACAGCCCTGTTCCAGTGTGTTTCCCAAGGTGATGGGTGTAAAGCCCTCAACCCTAGTTCCTAGAGAGGAAAATCCGGGTCTTGTTCTTTGTTATGTCCACTCACACAGGTTCTGGTAGACTGCAGACCTCAATAAATATTTGTTGAGCGAGTATATAAATGAGCTACTAAAAGACAAAATGACCCAAACTGATTAGTTACCAAGACAGCATTTTGGGTCATCTGTTTCTTCATCCATGAACTCTGTTCTCAGCTCTAAAATGGGAGTGCAATTAACATCAGAGAGTTTTTGCACAGCTTACCAGAGGAAACTTTGTAAAGGACCTAGCACAGTGCCTGGCATGTGACAGGTAATCAACGAGCAGCAGCTGCATGCCCTTCATTTTGCCATCCTGGCTGCCCTTAACAGAAAGCTCCGCTAGAAAGTCAGACCAAGATGAAGCTCCCTCTCAGTGCTGCTACATGCCGCCTGAAAGTACAAATGGGTGTATTTCATAATGACAATATCAACAACTACTTTAAATAGACAGTATCTGTTCCCATCTTATGCACTGCTGGTGGGGATGTAAAGTGCTGCGGCCATCACAGAAAACAGTATGATGGTTCCTCAAAGTATTGAAAATAGAACCACCGTATGATCCAGCAAGCCCACTTCTGGGTATTTACCTGTAGGAACTGAATTCAATATCTTGAAGAAGTGCCTGCACACCACATCCACCGCAGCATCATTCACAGCAGCCAGGATATGGTAACAGCCTGGGTGTCTCGGGATAGCTGAATGGATAAAGAAAATGCACACACACACATACACACACACACACACACACACACACACTCAGGTGTATGGGATATATCATGGAATATCATTCAGCCATAAAAGGAAGGTAATACTGCCATTGTGACAACATGGATAAAACTTGAGGGCATTATGCTAAGTGAGTAAGTCAGACGGAGAAAGACAAATACTCCATGAATTCACTTATATGGGGAATCTACAAAAGCCAAACTCATAGGAACAGAGAGTGAATTGGTGGTTGCCAGGAGCTGGAGTAGGGAAATGGGGTGATGTTGGTCAAAGGGTACAAACTTCCAGTTGTAAGTTCTGTGGATCTAATGCACAGCATGATGACTACAGATACTGCATTATATACTCTAATTGTAAAAAGAGTACATCTTAATTTCCTCACTAGCACCACAAATAACAAAATAGTAATTATGTGAGGTGAAGGATGTGTTAACACACCTTATTGTGGTAATCATTTTATAATATACATATGGGTGTATCAAATCATTACCTTTCGCACTTCAAACTTATACAGTTATATGCCAATTATATATATATATTTTAATTAAGGTATCATTGATATACAATCTTACGAAGGTTTTACATGAGCAACATTGTGGTTTCAACATTCACCCACATTATCAAGCTCCCCCCACCCCCTACTCCATTGCAGTCACTGTCCATCAGCATTGTAAGATGCTATAGAGTCACTACTTGTCTTCTCTGTGCTATACTGCCCTCCCCGGTATTCTGAGTGCTAATTACAATGCCCCTTAATCCCCTTCTCCCTCCCTCCCTACCCCTCCCTTTGACAGCCACTAGTCCCTTCTCAGAGTCTGTGAGTCTGCTGCTATTTTGTTCCTTCAGTTTTGCTTTGTTGTATACTCCACAAATATGTGAAATCATGCCAATTATATCTTAGTACATCTGGGGAAAAAGTATCTGTTCCTAGATACTCTGGCATTTCTCTTTGAATTCTAGATTTAATTAATATTTATCAGTTTCTGTATAAGTTTGGCATATACAGAATTTATCTCCAACATTGCTGATTAAAAAATTTCTTTTTCAGTGATCTGTGCTCTATGAAAGCAAAAAGAAAAGACACTATGTGTAACACACTATTACAATGTCTCTAATAAGGTCTGTTGGTAAAAACAAGTTATCTTTTAGGCTTAAGTGAGTAACTTGATACAATTAAGGTATTTAAATCAGAACTCTTCACACTGAGCTCTTAGGAACTGTTATTATGTTTACAAATGATTTAATAGTATATTTATTGGTTCTCTGGTTTACTCACCCCAGTGTGTTTGTATTTTCTTGCCTTTTTTTTTTTATTCCAGAAAGACCTGTTCTGCCTTATTTCTTACAGGGAATCTCTATTGTAATGCAAACAAAATGTAAAATTATCAGAAATTTTCCAATCAAAAAAACAAATCTATCAACTATACTCCAGTGGAAAAACTTTATGAAAAAAATTTATCATGTTCTTAGTATGAATCACAAGGATGATTATGACACCTCTTGGATGAGGGACAAAGTCTTTAACAAGAGGTGCAAGGTCTTCTGTTACCTGCCCACCTTGCCTCCTCACTCTGTCTTCAGCCACACCGAGCTTAGTTTGCTCCTGGAAGTCAGTGTCCTTCACCACCGGGCCTGCGAATATGCTGCCTGTTGCCTTGGCTTCCCCTTCCTCTTAGCTGACTTCCTACCCTTCGGGTCTCAGCCGCTGTGGTCCCGTGCCAGGTGCTCCCACAGGGCCATCCCATTTGTATTTATTGGTGTCTCTCCCTTCCCACTCACCCCCAAATTGTCAGCTCCATCAGGGCGGACCTGTATGTAACTTCTTTACCACTGTATTCCTATGCCAGCACAGGCCACAAACTACACTGGGCATTCAATAAAGGTTTGCTGCATAAATTGAATGAATCTGCCTGGAGAAAAACAGAATTTCCCTAATTATACTTTGGTACTATCAGTTGACCTCACAGCTCTCAATGTTCACGTGCAATAGCATTAGCTGTGGTGAACCAGGGCTCAGGGAGGACAGAGTTAACACAGTGGTTTGTTTTACTCACTTTTTATCTCTGGGAACACCTACAGTCATGGTGATGAACCTTAACCAAACTCTGAGCACTAAACTCCTGAAATGTTCACTAACTAACGATGTTACTTTGTACCCCCAAGTCAGGGGGTCAGGACACACCAGGCTGAAATCACTGTGTAAAGTAAACATGAAGATCCACGGGGTGCACCTGGTACCTTGTGTGGGTCTGGACCCTGGCTGGTCACAAGCTAGGAAGAACCCCAGACTGCCACGTCTTGGGTGGGCTTCCCTGGGCAGAGGGACAGTTCAGCGGGGAGATACGTGCACCTGTGGGATCCTCACAGAGGGAGAACACGGATGCTGGCCTCTCTAGTCTGCCTATGTGTGTCATTATCCTGTTGTTCCTACACTGGACCCTTTGCTTAATACATCTTAGCTGTGAGTATGATTTTATGAATTGAGTTGAGTCATGAATCCTTCCAGCAATTCATTAGTGGGTGCTTGTGGGACCTGAAAGCAGCCTCCTTCTTGAACTGCTGCTCTTCCTCCATGTCTGTGACAACTCTTCATTTGTCCTCCCACCTCATTGCTGATTTCTTTGGCTTCTCCCTCTACCAGACTCTAAATGGTCGGGTGTCCTGTAGCTCTCTTCTGGCCTTTCCCCATCTCCATTCTCTTACTAGATTATTTTGTTAGATTCATGGCTTTCAATGCCATCTATATGCTGATGACTCTCAAGTTTATTTCTCCAGCCAAACCCCTCCCCGACACTCCACACACATACCCAACTGTCTATTTGACATCCCCACTGGATATCTATTAAGGACTTCAAACTTGTAAAAAATTGTCTAAATCAGCTGTTGCTTTCACCCCAAACTTGTCATCTTCTAGTGTTTGCCACCGTGGTAAATAATGCTTCACACACTCAGTCGCCCAATCATGAAACCTAAAGGTCACCCTAAATTGTTTTTACCCTGATCCCCACCCCAACTTGCAATATACTAGCAAGTGTTGTTGGCTTTGTTTCTGCAACGAATCTCTAATCCTACTTCATTTCCATTTCTAATACAGCGCCCTCATCCAAACACCATCATCACCATATGCCTGGGTTATAATTGGATTATTCGCCCTGCTTCCATGCTTGCCCCTTCTAATCAATTAATTAGAACTCAAATTAATTCTAGTTGATTCTCTTCAGCAGCCGAAGTTATCTTAAAAAAAAAAAACCCTACATCAGTTTATATCACTCTGCTTAAAACCCTCCAATGGTTCCATTCTCAGACCTGAGCTCTCTGTGTGTGAACTGGCTTATGAGGCATGGTGTGATCCGTCCCCTGTACAGCTCTCCAACTGCATCCGATTCCACACCTGCTTTGCTCACTGTGCTCCGGCTCCACACGTCTTGTCTCTATTCCTAGAATACAGCAAAAACCTTCCTACCTCAAGTCCTTTGCACCTGCTGCCCACCCCTACATTTTGAACTAGTGTATGCTGTACAGTCTGAAAACACATTTTGTACATTTAAAGATACATGTTCTTAAAACTCAAAAGATAACCAAGCCCAGCTAAAATGTTTGCTAAGGCTAGAAGTGCTATATCCCAATTTGTCTGTTTCTTTTCTTCATAATTAGAAAGGAACTTACCAGTTACAAATGATAAACTAGCTAAGCTTATCTCTAGGTTATCTTTATTATAGTAAGATTACTCAACTGAGCCCCTAAGAGTGGTGGAAGAAAAAAGAATGTGTTCCCCAATTGAGTAACCTTTATGTGAAATTTAATTCCATATCCAAATGGTTAATTATGAAGATATGAATCAAATTTTAAAATAATGGGTAACTTAACAGATATTTCTCCAAAGAAGAAATACAAATGGCCAACATAAGCATGTAAAGATGCTCCACATCACTAATCACAACAAACGTTGGCGAGGACGTGAAGAAAGGGGAACCCTCCTGCAATGTTAATGGGAATGTAAATTGGTGCAACCCCTGTGGAAAGCAATATGGAGGCTCCTCAAAAAACTAAAAATAGAAATGCCATTCAATCCAGTAATTCCACTTCAAGGAATTTATCCAAAGAAAACAAAATCACTGATTCAAAAAGACATATGCACCCCTATGTTTATCACAGCACTATTTGCAATAGCCAAGATATGGAAGCAACCTAAGTGTTCATCAATAGATGAATGGATAAAGAAGATGTGGTACATATACACAATGGATTATTATTGAGCAATAAAATGAAAAGAAATCCTGCCATTTGCAACAACATGGATGGACCTAGAGGGTATTTTTCTCAGTGAAATAAGCTAGGAGGAGAAAGACAAGTATCATATGATTTCACTTTTTGGGGACTATAAAAACAAAGCAGAACAGATGGAACAAAACAGCAGTAGACTCATAGACACTGGGAAGTGGCCAGTGGTTACCAAGGGGGAGGCATTAGGATGGATTGGGGGGAAGGGTGAGGAGGATAAAGGGGCACAATAATTCACACTCACAATATAAGATGGTCATAGTACAGCATGGAGGATACAGTCAATGATTCTGTAACATCTTTCTATGGTAATAGATAGTAACTGCACTGGAGAGGTTGAAGATGTAATAATATGGGTAACTGTTGAACCACTGTGTTGTACATTTGAAACCAGTATAACATTGTATATAAAGGATACTTTAATAAAAAATATAATGGGAAAATCCTGTAGAATTGCCACATGTTAAAATAATCTGTGCTCCCCACAAATCCCCAGGGGTCTATACTTTCACAAGAGTGAATACTCTCCCTTAAAAGAATTTTAATGAGTGGGCTTGATTGAGTTACCAGCAATAATACCTATCAACCTGTGTATTTCCAAAACCTGTGCCATTCTGAACCACCCACAGCAAGAAAAATTAAGCATGTCAGCTGACTTTATCTTAAATCTGTTCAACATTCCTGAGTATCCAGGGAAAAAGACACAAAAGTGAGGGGTTTCAAATCTTAACTTGCCTGGGGGCAAGGCTCCACCACATGATTCTTTTCTCTTTCAAAATTTTCTAAATAGACACTTGAATGATTTTTGCACTGTTCAAATAAAACCAGGAACATTTACTTAAACTCTTAACAGAAGTGTGTGTGTGTACGTATGTGTATCTCCTATGTATATTGTCTCTTATACATGTTTGGTTAGTGTTTGGGGGGCCACGGGGCAGGGGGACAGAATAACTCAATTATGCCCTTTCCTGACTGAAAGACACTAACTCCCCTGCTGCCTCCAGTGACCTGAGTTGTGGCATAATGAGGTCCCCCAATTCTACCTTTCCAAGTTATTACATTACTTCCCATGAAATAATTTTAGCCAAAAAAAAAAAAGGTTATACTGCAAGAAAACTATTTCATTTTCTTGGGACTAAAGTCCTTACTACATACAATATATGTAACTATATGAAGTTATATAATAGTTACATATATATTCTTATATAGTCACATATACATATAAAATACACATCTTATATTTTATACAATAACATACTTACAATATACTGTATAAAAGTGTATTTACATTTATGTGTCATTTATTACACATGGAAAAGTTCTTCGGCTTCAGCCTTCAGAGTACCCAGCACATGTAATAAGCTCATATTCAGGCCTAGGGTACAAAGATGAATGAAGCCTGGGCCCTGCCCTCCAGGGGCACCACTGGTGAGGTTAGCGGAAGATGCTCGGGAAAGAGTTAAGGAGATTTGGCTCTGCTCATGGGACTAGAAAGAGGCTTCTAGGAGGAAGTAACACTTTTAACTAGGCCTCTATTAACTGACCAAAGTATGGAACAGTCTCTGACATCCATCCCTGCTAAAAGTGTGACATGCTAAATTTCACCAACTATTCCTCATATACCTGTGCACTTTGTCAGAAAGGGGCCCCAGGTGGGTAGCTGGGTAACTGTCTGTGTGACTCCAGTTGTGCTTCTTATCTATGGTTCTGGTTTCCTCAGAGAGATCCCTAGCAGAGAATTCAACTGCAAAAGCAACTAATTAGAAGGGTTACTTAGTTGGTTTCTTCTACTGAATTCTGTGATAAGGTGAGCCCTGCAAATATGTAAGCACTATAGTGAATGCCTTCATATTCCACCATGAAAGCTCTTATCTTCACCTCCAGGTAGGTTCATGATAAGTGTGTGGAGCCAGTTTGAAGGTCTTGTTTGAAGTTGGCTGCGTTTTTTTTTTCTGGTGCAGTGAAGACTAATCCCTCCAGCTGAGCTTGATGAAGCTATGTATGCGAAGGGTCACTGACTAGAAAATTTGCACTTCAAACATCTGACATCCAACAACCCTTACGAAAGAGATGAGGGACATTTTTATGTGAAACTCAGGTTTCTTTCATTTAACATAAATTCAAATTAGGACTTACTAACCTCTCAACAAATCACTATGCTATATTCCATTGACTTGCTAAGGAGCTAGGAAGAATACCATTGTTTTAAATCACTAGATAGGAGGATTTGATTTAGTCTCCTTCCCCTAACCCAAAGGCATGTTGGTATTTGATATAATCTTTTAAAAAACTTTTGCCTTAAGACTCTTTTTATCTTACATTCTTTGTACTCCTAGAGAAAAGGACATTCTAAACAAGCAAACTGAAAGAAGAAAAGGGGTCAGTGGCAGTTACCACCTCCTAGTTGATACTGCTGTCACCATGGTGTTACCTCCAGACACGAGTTAATTACAAACAGAAACCAAACACCTTTCGGAAGCTGGCCACGTAAACTTGAAGTGGGTCCCCACCAGCTCCATGTCTGTGATCTTAGACCAATAGTCCCTAACCCTATCATCTGATGCCTCTTTTTTCATGTCCAGTATTTTGCAACTCTTCCTTTAACATGCTGACATAAAATTCTTAGAAAATATTACATATTTACATATAAAATTTCAACGAGATCATTATAATTCTCAAACTATATAAAGGAGAAGTAAAAGGCAGGCAGCTTATAATAAACAATGGTACCAGCATGCCAACATCTGGGCAGTATGTAAACATGACAGAGGACATGAAACAGTCAGCTGCTTCCACCCATGCTTGAGAGTCACCCTAAATGCATCTCTTACACAGTCAGACCAATACAGCCATGTGGTCACTAGTGCTGGGATTTTATGACTATGAAATCTGTCTCAAGTTCAGAGCAAAGCAAAGCAGAATTTTACCTCAATTTATCTACAGATACCTTCCTGGAAACTGGAGTATCTATTAAAACTGTGGGAGAAAGTATTTTTTGTTTGTACATAAAACAGAGTTTGGTTTTAGGCTCAGATAATTCTAGCTGGTCTTTCATCCAAGGAGGGCATTAGAAAATATAGGCGACAATTTTCTACGATGCATAACTATTCCGTGTGTTGCTGAAAAGTAAGATCAAGAGGCATCAGGTGGGTCCCCCTCCAAACACTTTTTAGTTACGCCCTAAATGTACCCTCTCACATTTTCAAAATCCCCCCTAGGGAATGAGTTCTGGGAAGATGGTGGCGTGAGCAGGGTGGCGGAAATCTCCTCCCAAAATCATATATATTTGTGAAAATACAACAAATACAACTATTCCTAAAAGAGAGACCAGAAGATACAGTACAACAGCCAGGCTACAGCTACACCTGTGAGAACTCAGCACCTCACGAAGCAAGTAAGATACGGAGCCACGACCCGGCGAGACCCGAGCACTCCCCCACCCCAGCGCACCAGCGGGAGGAGAGGATCCAGAGAGGGGAGGGAGTGGAGGCACAGGCCCACTAAGTAACCAGCCCTGGTGATCTGCACCGGGAGCGCTGACACACATCACATGGTGTACTGGAGATTAGAGAAACGGAAGGGCAGGATCCTAGACGGAGACTGCAAGCGGGTCCCCTCAGCCAGCTCCCCTGGGACAAAAGAAAAGCGGGCACTTTTTTAAAAGTCTTAAAGAGACAAGGGCCCAACAGTGGAACAAAATC
Organism: Smutsia gigantea; assembly: GCA_032199065.1. NCBI lineage: Eukaryota > Metazoa > Chordata > Mammalia > Pholidota > Manidae > Smutsia > Smutsia gigantea. The sequence goes on from JAVSCE010001111.1 coordinate 103,434, forward strand.
GTCCCAGCGCACTCAGCCCAGCAGGCTGGGAGTCTTGGAGAATTTCCAACCCCCTGGTTGTCGGCCAGGCAAAGCAGACATGCCGAGGCTTCCCACAGAGATCAGCAGCCTGCCATTTGTTCCTCCCCAGCCAGTGCCGCAAAGGGTCCAGTGGATCCACCACAGCTGTGGAACAGCAGAAGAGTGGCCACGCGCACAGCAACCTCACAGAATCTCCTCCCAGCAGGCGCACAGCTAAGCAGGAAGGGTCCCAGAACCCAGAACAAGGTCTGGAAGGCACCAAGGGGACCAGAACGCACCCAGCGAGACTGCAAACACCCGCAGTTCTATAGGCTAGGGTGAGGCGGCTCACACACAGGCAGCTCATGGGATTATCCCAGAGACTTCCTCCCAGTGTGTGGGGAAATCAGCTCAGCCCCTGGAGAAAGGCAAGGAGAACAACAAGCAGGAAGGGACTTTGTTCTCCCAGCTGACACACGTGGCACCTACCAGCGACCACTTCTATCGCCATGAAAAGACAGAGGAATATGATCTAGACAAGGATCACCCAGACAACCCCAGAGAGAGGGCCTGATGGGATAGATTTACACAATCTTCCTGAAAAAGAATTCAGAATAAAAGTCATAACTATGCTGATGGATCTACAGGGAAATATGCAAGAGCTAAGGCAGGAAGTGAGGAAAGACAATGCAGAAATCAGACAAGCAATTGACGGGCTTAGGAGCAGACTGGACGAGATGCAAGAGACTGTTAATGCAATAGAAATCAGAGAACAGGAATACAGAGAAGCGGAGGCAGAGAGAGATAAAAGAATCTCTACGAATGAAAGAATATTAAGAGAACTGTGTGACCAATTCAAACGGAACAATATTCGCATTATAGGAGTACCAGAAGAAGAGAGAGAAAAAGGGATAGAAAGGGTCTTTGAAGAAATAATTGCTGAAAACTTCCCCATTCTGGGGAAGGAAATAGTTTCTCTGACCATGGAAGCCCACAGATCTCCCAACACAAGGGACCCAAGGAAGACAACACCAAGACATATAATAATTAAAATGGCAAAGATAAAATATAAAGACAGAGTATTAAAGGTAGCTAGAGAGAGAAAAAAGATCACCTACAAAGGAAAACCCATCAGACTATCATCAGACTTCTCAACAGAAACCTTACAGGCCAGAAGAGAATGGCATGATATAGTTAATGTAATGAAACAGAAGGGCCTCGAACCAAGACTACTGTATCCAGCACGATTATCATTTAAATTTGAGGGAGGGATTAAACAATTCCCAGACAAGCGAAAGCTAAGGGAATTTGCCTCCCACAAACCACCTCCACAGGATATCTTAAAGGCACTGCTCTAGATGGAAGCACTCCTAAGGCTAAAAAGATGTTACCAGAGAAAATAAAATCATAGTAAAGAAAGCAGACCATCCAAATACTAACAAAAGGCAAAAAATAAAATCTACCATCCACAAAAATAGTCAAAGGAAATGTAAAAGAGTACAGAATAAAACACATAGTATATAAAGAATGGAGGAGGAAGAATAAGAAGGCAGAGAAATAAAGAATCATCAGACTGTGTTTATAATAGCTTAACAAGAGAGTTAAGTTAGACAGTTAGATAGTAAAGAAGCTACACTTGAACCTTTAGTAACCACGAATCTAAAGCCAGCAATGGAAATAAGTACATATCTATTGATAATCACCCTAAATGTAAATGGACTGAATGCACCAATCAAAAGACACAGAGTAATAGAATGGATAAAAAAGCAAGACCCATCTATATGGTGCTTACAAGAGACCCACCTCAAACCCAAAGATATACACAGACAAAAAGTAAAGGGATGGAAAAAGATATTTCATGCAAACAACAAGGAGAAAAAGCAGGTGTTGCAGTACTTGTATCAGACAAAATAGACTTCAAAACGAAGAAAGTAGCAAGAGATAAAGGACATTACATAATGATAAAGGGGTCAGTCCAACAAGAGGATATAACCATTATAAATATATATGCACCCCTAACATCATACTTAACAGCGAGAAGCTGAAAGCTTTTCATCTAAGATCAGGAACAAGACAGGAATGCCCACTCTCTCCACTGTTATTCAACATAGTACTGGAGGTCCTAGCCACAGCAATCAGACAAAACAAAGACATACAAGGCATCCAGATTGGTAAAGAAGAAGTCAAATTGTCACTATTTGCAGATGACATGATACTGTACATAAAAAACCCTAAAGACTCCACTCCAAAACTACTAGAACTAATATCTGAATTCAGCAAAGTTGCAGGATACAAAATTAACACACAGAAATCGGTTGCTTTCCTATACACTAATGATGAACTAACAGAAAGAGAAATCAGAAAAACAATTCCATTCACAATTGCATCAAAAAGAATAAAATACCTAGGAATAAACCTAACGAAGGAAGTGAAAGACCTATACCCTGAAAACTACAAGACACTCCTAAGAGAAATTAAAGAGGACACTAACAAATGGAAATGCATCCCATGCTCTTGGCTAGGAAGAATAAATATTGTGAAAATGGCTATACTACCTAAAGCAATCTACAGATTCAATGCAATCCCTATCAAAATATCAACAGCTTTCTTCAATGAACTGGAACAAATAACTCTAAAATTCATATGGAACCACAAAAGACCCCGAATAGCCAAAGCAATCCTGAGAAGGAGGAATAAAACAGGGGGAATTATGCTCCCTGACTTCAAGCTCTACTACAAAGCCACAGTAATCAAGACAATTTGGTATTGGCACAAAAACAGACCCACAGACCAGTGGAACAGAATAGAAAATCCAAACATTAACCCAAACATATATAGTCAATTACTATATGATTAAGGAGCCTTGGATATACAATGGGGAGATGACAGCCTCTTCAGCAGCTGGTGTTGGCAAAACTGGACAGCTACATGTAAGAGAATGAAACTGTACTGTCTAACCCCACACACAAAAGTAAACTCAAAACGGATCAAAGACCTGAATGTAAGTCATGAAACCATAAAACTCTTAGAAAAAAACATAGCCAAAAATCTCTTGGACATACACATGAACGACTTCTTCATGAACATATCTCCCCGGGCAAGGGAAACAAAAGCAAAAATGAACAAGTGGGACTATATCAAGCTGAAAATCTTCTGTACAGCCAAGGACACCATCAGTAGAACAAAAAGACATCCTACAGTATGGGAGAATATATTCATAAATGACGTATTCGATAAGGGGTTGACATCCAAAATATATAAAGAACTCATGCACGTCAACAAACAAAAAGCAAATAATCCAATTAAGAAATGGGCAGAGGACATGAATAGACAGTTCTCCAAAGAAGAAATTCAGATGGCCAACAGGCACATGAAAAGATGCTCCACATCACTAATCATCAGAGAAATGCAGATTAAAACCACAATGAGATATCACCTCACACCAGTGAGGATGGCCAACATCCAAACACAAACAACAGCAAATGTTGGCGAGAATATGGATAAAAGGGAACCCTCCTACACTGCTGGTGGGAATGCAAATTAGTTCAACCATTGTGGAAAGCATATGGAGGTTCCTCAAAAAACTCAAAATAGAAATACCATTTGACCCAGGAATCCCACTCCTAGGAATTTACCCTAAGAATGCAGCAGCCCAATTTGAAAAAGACATATGCACCCCTATGTTTATGGCAGCACTATTTACAATAGCCAAGAAATGGAAGCAACCTAAGTGTCCATCAGTAGATGAATGGATAAAGAAGATGTGGTACATATACACAATGGAATATTATTCAGCCATAAGAAGAAAACAAATCCTACCATTTGCAACAACATGGATGGAGCTAGAGGGTATTATGCTCAGTGAAATAAGCCAAGCCGAAAAAGACAAGTATCAAATGATTTCACTCATATGTGGAGTATAAGAACAAAGAAAAAATACTGAAGGAACAAAACAGCAGCAGACTCACAGAACCCAAGAACGGACTAATAGTTACCAAAGGGAAAGGGACTGGGGAAAATGGGCGGGAAGGGAGGGATAAGAGGGAAAAAGGGGCATTACGATTAGCAGATGTAATGTTGGGGGGGCACGGGGAGGGCAGTACAACTCAGAGAAGACAAGTAGTGATTCTATAGCATCTCACTATGCTGATGGACAGTGACTGTAATGGGGTTGGTGGTGGGGACCTGATGAAGGGGTAGTTTAATAACCGTAATATTGCACATGTAATTGTAGATTAATGATAATAAAATAAATTATATTAAAAAAAAACCACAATGAGATATCACCTCACACCAGTGAGGATGGCCAACATCCAAAACACAAACAACAGCAAATGTTGGCGAGGATGTGGAGAAAAGGGAACCCTCCTACACTGCTGGTAGGAATGCAAATTAGTTCAACCATTGTGGAAAGCATATGGAGGTTCCTCAAAAAACTCAAAGTAGAAATACCATTTGACCCAGGAATCCCACTCCTAGGAATTTACCCTAAGAATGCAGCAGCCCAATTTGAAAAAGACAGATGCACCCCTATGTTTATCGCAGCACTATTTACAATAGCCAAGAAATGTAAGCAACTTAAGTGTCCATCAGTAGATGAATGGATAAAGAAGAAGTGGTACATATACACAATGGAATATTATTCAGCCATAAGAAGAAAACAAATCCTACCATTTGCAACAACATGGATGGAGCTAGAGGGTATTATGCTCAGTGAAATAAGCCAGGCAGAGAAAGACAAATATCAGACGATTTCACTCATATGTGGAGTATAAGAACAAAGAAAAAAACAGAAAGAACCAAACAGCAGCAGACTCACAGAGCCCAAGAACGCACTAACAGTTACCAAAGGGAAAGAGACTGGGGAGGATGGGTGGGAAGGGAGGGATAAGAGGGAAAAGGGGGCATTACGATTAAGAGGCATAATATTGGGGGGGCACGGGGAGGGCTGTACAACTCAGAGAAGACAAGTAGTGATTCTATAGCATCTCACTACGCTGATGGACAGTGACTGTAATGAGGTAGGTGGGGGGGACCTGATGAAGTGGGGAGTTTAATAACCATTATGTTGCACATGTAATTGTAGATTAAGGATACCAAAAAAAAATTCCCCCTAGGGGGCAGTACTGCTCTTAATGAAAACCGCTATTCCCTAAGGAGATGGCAGTTTCATGGGTCAACGTTCCACAGGTGTTCAAACTAGAAATTCAGATTCCCTTTTTTGCCCTATTATCAAAGAATTTTGGCCTGTAGAAAAATTAATTAGTTCTGCACCAAAAGATGGAATTCAGACTGCTTTGTATAAAACTGACTACAAAAAAAGTATCAAGAATTCCACTGACAATCGTCACTCAACACATAAAAAACATCCAATAGAGGCCTATGCTTGGGTGGTACAGGGTGCCTGTCAACTTTTCAGAATCACAGGGGTATGGGGTGGAGGCCGGGGCTGCGGGGCAGGGGAGTACGGGACAAGAACAGAGGAAAAGGTAACTGGAAAAACTTTTCTTGAGAGCAAAGAGGTTTAAGGGTTCTACATTTGGCACGAGACAGACTTTGGTCCCATTCACCTCTGTCATCTACTACCAATCTGAGGATAATAATGGTATTTCAGACCACTGGTAAATGATCAAGTGAAACATATTAAAGTTCCAGACAAATAGTAAAATTCACTTGATGTTGGATGTCATTATTTTTTTTTTTAAGTTTCAAATGCCACTTGCCCCTGGAGTATTGCTGTTTAGATATATTTGAGATTTGGAATAAAAATGGTTACTAGATATAAGAAGCAGAATGAAATCCTGTGCTACTTTTTGGATATTCTCTGTCTCAATTTCCTCTTTTAAAATATCATATTACAAATAGAGGGGAAATCTATTTTCCTTGTCAGAAAAAGAAAAGCAGTGTCTTGAAGACACCCTGAATGAATATAAGCAAGGCTGAAACCTATGTTTCAGAAAAGGACTTTGCATTTCGAGTTAAGATGGGGAAAGGCTTACTAAACCAATATAACTTCAAGTCACAAATGTGTATTACAGCTGGAATTCCTAGATTTTAGTGGTTTTCTTGGTATTTGGTTCTCAATATTTATATCATAATAAGCATTTTATACAGGATGTCTAGCAAACTGTACAACCACAGCTGAGAAATGAAGAATGTGACAGAAAATCAAATGTTGTCCTAAATTTTACACACAATGATCTTTTCTGAAGACAAATCACCAGGTAAATCCACCCAGTTAAGGGCAGTAGACAGCAAGGGATCTGTGTAGGAGAACACAGTAGATGCCTCTTTGGGGCAGAAATCTTAACCAATGACAAGGAGATTTCTGAGTACCTGAAGTGATTATGAAGACTCCTGGCAGAGGAATTCAGTAAGCATTTTTTGAATGAATATATGAAGGTGAGGGTTCTTGGAGAAAAAGCATGAGAAATCATTTCTTCCTTACACTTTAAACATAACAATAGGAAATTGATACTATGGTAATCTTTCTATTATGATTATTACTATAAAAAACAACATAAGAGTCGCATTTGTAGGCAATTTCACAACAGCCCCCAGTCCCAGCTCCTGAAGATGGCAGCAGGCCACTGCATGCCTAACCCTCCAGGCCATAGTAGCGCAGAGTACTTGCATAGGCAGCATACCCCACGTGTAATCACAACTCTGTAATAACAGCCTCCCCATCCCCAATGGGGCCAGTTATCTAGTTCCCCCGGAGAACACGAGGTGGGCCTGTGCCAGTGGACTAAAAAAAAGAAAGAAAAAAAAAACAACCTAAGATCTATCCTCTTAGGAAATTTTTAAGTATACAGTACAGTATTGTTGCCTATAGGCACTATGCAGTACAGATCTTTAGGACGTATTCCTCTTGTATGACTGACACTTAGTACCTTCTGACACATACTACAGTAATCTTTCAAACCACTAATGCTAGTACCAACTTATGACTTATAAGAGTTAGAAGAGTTTTTCCTTAGCATAGGTTTCTTGTGAGAAAAATCAATACACTCTTCTGGGAAGGCAATTTGGTCACATATATCAAATATATAAAACTGTTTAAGATCTGGCAATTTCCTTTTTGGAAATGTATCCCTTAACAGCAGCTCCTAGAATAACTCCTGGTGGGTAGTAAATGCTAACAATGGGATCACACTGATACAAAGTAAAGGATATAGAATTTGATCTTGGGCCCTGGTTCCAAAGCCTGCGGCTCTGACGACTTTTGCTCTCTTAGCTACAAAGATGTTCACCATGGCATTGTTTATAACATGGAAAGTTTAGAAAGAAACTACATGTCCATCAGTGAGTATAAGTTAAATAAACAATAGTATATTCATTGATAGGACACAAAACAGGCACAAAAAAATCGAGTTTTAGAACAACTTTGCATGGACAAACCAGATATTTGGTTCAGTTCTGGCAAAAGGCATGAAACAGCGCATGCTTTTAGCTATTCTGGTCTACTAAATGTCTCCTTTGGATGGTGAGATTTTCATTTTTCTTCTTGGTGCTTTGTTGTTTCTTCCAAGTTTTCGAAATGAACTTGAAATCCTTTTGTACTAAGAAAAAAATGACTAATAACAAATTTTTCTCTGCATCAGCGTAGCCCACTCAAAATATAATGCAAGTCATATATGTATCTTAAAATGTTCTTGTAACCATAACCACATTAAAAGTAAAAAGAAACAGGTGAATTTAAAAATATTTCTTATTTAACCTATGCAACTAAAATATTATCAACATGTAATCAATATGAAAATATAAAGAAGTAAAATATTTCCTTAAAAATGTTAAATCTTCAGAGTCACTTTTGGCACATATCAGTTTGGTCTCACGTTTCACCTCAGTAGCCAAGTGGCTAATGGCTACTGTACTGGTGTTCACTTCCACAGCACATATACGAATGGCTGCAGATCCTTGGCAGAAGCTACACTTGCAGATCAAATGTGCCCAAATCATGACTCTGAAACCCTCCACTAACCTCAGTCTCCATGTAACCATCTACATCTGTGCCCAGCTTCTTCTTTAAGAGAAGAGATGTGTTTGGGAGACACATATGTGGATCTGAGTTTGAATATTCCCCTTAATACTTATCAGCTGTGTGATCTTCATCGAGTTTATTAACTTCTCTGTGCCTCATTTGACCTGTTCTGTAAATGAGGATAACACCTACTTTTGAAATAATGTATTAAAACGCCTAATACATGGAGAGCACCTTATTGCAGATTTTTATTGTCTACCCCCTGCCCTGTACAACCTTACATAAAATAAAGGTTAGACTTAGCAGGAGGCAAGACAAGATTCTTAAAACAGATGGTAGGAAATCTCACTTAAAGTGGTCCTAGAAGTAATTTTTTGGCAGGGAGTAGAGAGCCTAGTTGGGGGAAATCCACCTGTGTATTTTAAAGCGGGCTACCTGAGGGAGGGGCATGAGTGGCATATATCTTTGCTTGCTTCATACAACAAAGATTCAATCCATTAAACAAACAGATATAAATTATTGAATATATGCCAGGTATTCTGCTAGACGAAAGGAATTTGGAGTATTTTTTTAAAAAGGAAAGAAAAAGGGAGGTATACCCTTAACTTAATGGAGGAAAGAAAGAAAGAAAGAATGAAGGAATGAATGACTACTTTCCTTTTTCTGATTTTTCCCAACTCGGTTGTCCATTCTTTGAGTTGCTTATTTCACCTAAGATTTTCTTTACCACATAATTAGGTAGTGGGTTTCTTCCAAAATGCTCAACTGAAATATGGTCAGTCTATTATGGCTGAATCTAGGTGACTAGTATATGTGTATTCAACTTTACTGCAGGTTTCAAACATATCAAAAATAAAAATTGAAAAAAAAATCACCAATTATAAAAGGTAATTATCATGACATGTATCAATGGTTTTATAGCATCACTGTTTATAACAGAGATCAGAAACTATACAAATGCCCCAAACAGGTGAATGTCTAAGAAAATCCTCGTAACCAAGAGGATGAAATACTCTATAGCAACAGATTCCCACCTGCAGACTTTGTCAATTCACAGAAACATGTAATAATGTGAACTGGGGAAAGAAGCAGAATAGAATCCTTAATGAAAACAATGAAAATATATGAGATACACATTTACAAAAACTATACATCTGTTTGACCAGGTAGGAATTTTACTTCTAAGTAGGTTGCCCATGTTCATAATAAAAAGGAAAATAAATAACACATATGGCAAATGCTGTTTGCTAAGCAAACTTATCCCACACTAGAGGGGCAAGATGGATGGGGAAAACTGCCTATCTAGTGAAAGAGCACCAGCAAAGGAGCGTCACCTTTCGTTGCTTATGTGTGGCAGCCAAGGGCAGGCAGTCCCACATGTGCCATTGTGACAGGTAGATTGTCAGAGCTGAAAACAAGGCTGAGATGACTCAGAAACTTTGACCTTCCTCTACTAAGTGCATAAAAGGATTTAGATGAAGCAACTGCCCCAGGAGAGTTATCACCATAGCTAGCAATGTTAATGCGAGAGATGTGGTAGATATGTCTGTCAAAATTCACAGTATGTCCCATTGTTTCTGTGAGGCCCACCAAGCATTTTGTTTACCAAACATTTACTCTTTCATATTCCTGTGAATCGCTCCCCTTTTCCCTTTGAGGTCTCAGACCCCTCCCCCTTCTCCTTAGTTCAGGATGACAGACACACCTCATTGTCCCTGACTGTCTTTGGAATCGATGTCTATGGATTCTCTGTACTTAACACTGTAATTAACCTTTGGTTTTTGTCCTCCTGTAAATCTGTCTCATGTCAATTTGATTCTTAGACAAGCCAAAAGAACCTTGAAGGGCAGAGGAAATGTCTTCCTCCCCAACGCACACTGACGGGCAGTAACACTTCGGCAACTGACTCCCAGGTAGAGTTAACCTACCACTTGGAACCTCACAGCCCATCTGGGATTTTTCTGAATCTGAGTGGTTATTCTGAACAACATATCCAACACAAACACTTGACTGCTAGTGTCAGATTTTATTTTTACATAGTAACTCCTCAGTGCTTTAACCACAAGAGCGCATACAAGGCAAAAAAAACTAAGTCTGCTGTTTTTCACTGTTACTGTAGTCTGACATCATGCAGGGTAGATCAAAATAGCTGGTCCACATTAAGAAAGAGATCTCCCAACTTTCACAAGCACTTTGTGCTTGAAAACATAAACTTGCCAAGGTCATTTAGTACTTTAAAGTAACAACATCCTCATCATCTTGTGATTTAAATGATGACTGAACAATAACTCAAGTAGTTGTGTTCTATATTTCCTTTATTAATATAATTAGTATTCTTAGCTCTTTTAAAAGTGTGCCTCTCTAGCTCTAGGGAGAAATGATTTCAAAAGGTTGAATACATACATATGCTGATTCAAGATATGATTTCTCACACATCCAACCTCTATAACTTTGAATTATAGAGCAATATAGAGTAATTCTGGCACCAACTCTTTGGCAACGTTGTTTTAAAACAAAGATCCCATTACACACACAGCTCAGGATTTTTATTTTGCATTGCACATAAGTAAATCTATATACTACTTCTTTAACATAAAAACCATGACCTTAGTGTTTTTTTTCCCCTGGAAAGTGATTAAGAATATGGTAATTGATACTCCCAGTTGGTTCAAAAGCTCAGAGCTAAAATCCAGAGTTTGAACTCCTTATAAAGAGTTCAGATATAAACTGCATTGACAAAATTTGACTTAAGCATTAAGTTTTCAGGTAATCTCTTTGGAGGGAGCAATATAATAAAAGATTAAGAAATTATAATATCTGATAAAACTATTTGCCCTGTCCCCAAAATGTCTAAGCCTTTAAGTAGAATGATCTGAGTGCCAATCCTGGTTATAAAACTCACCATCTGGGTGATCTTGGGCAAAATAATTTCCCTATGATTCAAATTATCTGTCATAAAAATGAGAATTACTAAGTACACAGTTAACATTTGTACTTAAAACTTAATACAATTTCTAAATTAAAACAATAAGGCAGTTAAATGATAAACACAAAAAAGCTAGAAATAGTACAAATCACTAACGTGTATTACCCAATTGTCTTATTCAAATGATAATTTTAAAAACAGACTTTAGTATCAGAGCCACATTTTTTGCATAACTTTGAACCACAACGTTAATTAAACATGACACAAATCTTCCTAGCAGAACTGTACTATTTAAGATTAAAAGAACAGGTAGAAGTGATAGTTTGCAAAACATTAAGCCGCAGGGCTAATAATACATGACATAGAATCTCACCAACAGAACTACACTATTTTAGCTTTAGCGACTTGAAGAAATAATACTAATAGTTTGAGCCATATTTAATGAAGCCAACAAAAAGGGAAACCTGATGTGAATAAACGGACTCCCCTGGCGGTTTATTTTAGAAAAGGAATTAAAACACTCATCCCAGGCAAGCAATGGCAAGATTCAAAATGACAGAACTCCACTAACACACAGGACTCACTGACGCCCAATGACAACAGAGACACTGAGTAAAATTCAGGACTTCCTAGGCTACCCTGACAAAACAACACACACACAACAGCAGAAAGCAGCCAGGACGTGAGGCTCTGATTTACCTGCTCGGAGCCCGTCGGTGCAGCTCAGGAGAAGGGACCCGAGGCTCAGGCATGCGTAATGAATGAAAGCGAGGAGAGGGTTTGGGAAAGTGTACGATGAACCCTACCTTCTACAGACTTCCCAATACTGTGTAAGTGAGTGATGGAACTGTAGTCTTGGGCAATATTCTTCAAAAACGCTTCCATCTCTTCCTGGTGGTGGTAGCCGAAATCAAGAGCGGCCACCGACCGCAGCAGCAGCCCTAGCCAGAGTCGGGCGAAGTCCATGTTCTAGAGGCGAGTAAGAGCAATAATAAGGCTGAGAACACATAAGGAAGCGGGCGTGGTGGACGTGCCTAGCGCCAGATCCGCGCTCTCGTGTCAGGTCCCCTAACGCTATCGCTCCCCGCTTCCTAAGGAGGTAAAAGTTGGAAGCAACGCACTCGGGAGTTTGCGCCCCAGAGCACGGTCAGCCCCGGGCGCCCTCCATCCTGCCCCCCGCCCTCCGGGTCCTCCTCCCCGGACCGCAGCCCGCGGACCCCAGCGACCGCAGCAGCCACGCGAGCCCGGGGCGCCCCGAGCCTCACCCCAGGCCAGACGCACACCTCCACCCGTCCACCGCAGCCCAGCGGGGCGCGACCATATAGCCCGGCCAGCGGGGCGGGCGCACCCGGGCTCCGCCCCCGGCGCCTGACTGACGTCTCGCTGGCCCACTCAGGCGCCACGTGGTCCCTCCTGGGCGGGGCGGGGCGGAGCCGCGCGGCTCGGGCGCCTACGTCCCTTTGGCACCTCGGCGAACCTGTCCCGGCTGCGCGCCGAGTTCCAGGTGCTGCGCGGGCCGGGGACCGGCGGTCGCGGGAAACCGCGTGGCCCATCACGGTTTCAGTTTTTGCCGGCGCCGCAGGTGGGAAGTGTGTTCCTGTTTCGGCCGCGGCTCTGGCCGCTGACTGGGTCCAGGGCGCTCCGCCGAGGGGCTCTCGGGCGTTTGGGTGTTTCCGGCAGCAGCGAGTGTGGAGATCTTAAAGGCGCGGCTGCTTGCGCGCTGGGCGGTGCGGGGGCCGCGCCCCTGGCTCACCTGGAGCCCCGGGACGCGCGGTCGGCTCCGCGCGGGCCCTTAAGGGTGTCTGTGGCCGGAGTCGTCTGGGCCGGCTGCCGGCCCTGCTCTGCAGCCTGGTGGGATTTAAGAAAGAAAACCCCAGGCGTATAGAAGTTTTAACGGCCGTCAGTGTGCAGCCCAGGAAAATTTCCGACCTCTTCATATGGTGTATGGGATTTGGCTAAATCGGGGTTGAATTTAAAACTGGAAATTAGGTGGAAGAAAGCAGAGCCACTATTTGTAAATCCAAGGCTCCCTCCACCAATGCTTACTTCCTACGCCAGTTTTCAGTTCTCTCTTCCTCAAACGTTTTTCTGGAAGGACGGGGTGCTGTGGGTTTGCGCTAGGGAAAACAAGGACTTCACTTAAACCTCAAGCGGTTTGTGGTGCGGGCAAAGTCGCACGTTACCTGTCAGAGTAACAGAAACTCGTGCCAAGGGCCCAGGGAATATAAAAGTGTGAAAACCAGTGATTCGGGATAACATTCCTCTTCAATAGATAAAAATAATGGCACCAGGGCTCCAATCCCCGACTAACTGAACAGAATTCCTCTCAATGAGCTACAGGAAAGGACATTTTTTTTAAGTGTCTGTAGTGAATCGAATGTGCCCTCAAGAGTTAAGAACCGCTAATGATGACGGCCTGCCTGTTCTTTGTTAGAGATACTGATACACTGCTGTAGAATTGGGCTCTTAGGAACCCTGAGGCCTCTTGTGATTCCCAGGCATTAGAGAGGAGATGTTTAAGACCTAAGACTTCAGCGTCCCCATAATTTGGGTCAGAATCATTCCTTGGACTCCAGGAGTTGGATCACTGTGCCTTAGTTTCCCAGTCTGTAAAATGGAAATAATAATTATACCTCCTTATACTCTATATAAGTAAGGTTGGCAGGCACATTGTAGGAACTGTGTGATGTGTTTATTAAATAAATAATCTCCTTTAATTCCTAAGTCTTTAAGCATGATTTTTTTTAATTAGGAAAATCTTAATATGCCATTGTTTTTTTTGAGTGGATTTAAAAATAAAGTATATGGCAGTTACTATACAATTACATCTGTTCTACTAGATGGCTTTAAGAGGCTCTTTTATTGTTTTTCATTGACTTAAAGGCCTGAAAGGAGGTGGAATGGGGTTGAGGAGATCAGTTACAGTTAGGATAAGGAATAGGAAAGGAACAAAGTGAAAATTTGCTCACCTGACTTGACAAAGTATACATTTGCTGTAGAAGCAAGTGGCAGTTATTTGATTCCCTTTATGGTGCTGTGGCTAGAGACTGGAGGAAATGGTGGCTTGGTCAATACTGGGATGGAGATTGCAAGGGTTGTTACAGAAAAACGAAGGGGTGAAATAGAGTTGAAATTACTGCCCATAGGGTTCATACTAGTTAGGAGGGGAAGCAAATTCAAAAGAGAACCAGTCAGGATGGACGTAGGGCGTACAGAGGATTGAGGGCTGAAGGTCTGGAACATGGTACTCAAAAAGTGTGGTCTGGCATTAACATCACCTGGGAGGTTGTTGGAAATGCAGACTCCCTTGCACACCTGTGGGCAATACATGGCTGTTGACTCTATATAAAGAGCTCCACCCAGTGCTCTGGGCATGACACGGTGGCATGGCTGCAGGAGAGCAGAGCAGAGGCTGGAGTGGTGGCAGTGCCGAGGACGGAGGCCCAGAGGATGACTGTGCGGGACAACTGTGCAGAGAGGCCCAGAGGACGGCTTTGAGGACAGAGGGCCCAGAGGCAGAGACTGGCTTGCTGCATGCAGACTTGCTCTGAGTGAACAGGATTTTAGTGACTGACCTGCCACCCTGGAAATAAAGTTGGGTATAACCCTTTCACTCCAAAGAATGTTTTGCTGTCAATTTCTTTGGTCACATTGAATCCATAGAGAACTTGCCTGGGGCTGAACCCATTGGTAAGACAATTTGACAACATAAAAATGTATACCTTCTGTAATGGGAGACTCAGCATAAAGATTCCCAGAAAAAATTACCAACTGGGAGAAAGAATTAATAGCTCTTAGAAAATCAGGAGTGGGCAAAGGACATAGGCAGTTCACAAAAGCAGTAATACAAATGGCCAATAAACACAGTGAGAATTGCCAACCTGGTTAGCAATCAAAGAATTACAAGTAAAAATGACACAGAAATATTTCGTTCTGCTTAGCACTGAGGAACAGTGTCAGTACTTGGAAATAGATCTGAGAAAATGACATTTCTGCTGCTTTAATGATACTATTAATTGATACAGCCTTTCTGGAGGATAATCTGGGAATAGATATCAAAATTTTAAATATGCTCTTCCTTACTAGGAATTTAAGGTATAGAAGTTATTTGAAAAGTGATGAGTTTATATATATTAGGATCTCTATAAGCACCACTGTTTTTAATTGTGACAAAGTCGATAAATGTAAATGTCTGATTGATTATGTTAATGGTTCTCACCTGGGGGCAATAGTGCCCATAGAAGACATTTGGCAATAGCTGGAAACATTTGTGATTGTCATGACTAGGGGAATGGTGCTACTAGCCTCTGGAGGGTAGAGGGCAGAGATGCTGCTAAACGCCCTACAGTGGACAACACGCCTCCCACAATTATCCAGCCCCAAATATCAATAGTGCTGAGGCTGAGACATCCTGGATATCTTGCTAATGGGTTTCCGCCCTGGGCAGGTTGACTCTTGATTTCAGTTAGACTGAAAAATGACAGTGGAACAACTTTATTACCATAGTGGCAGGTCAAGCACAAGAATCCTATCCTCCTCTGAGCAAGTCTGCATGCAGCAAGCTTGTCACTGCCTCCGGGCCTCTCTGCCCCCGCAGTCGTCTCAGTCTCTATCCTTGGCTCTGCCACTGCCCCAGCCTCTGTTCTCATGCAGCCCTGCAGCCCAGAGCACTGTGCGGAGCTCTTTATATAGAGTCAATAACAACATATTGCCCATATGTATGTAGTGAGCAAGCCGACCAAGGACAGATGAGAATCCTGGCCATAGGAACTTTCACTTTCTCTACAGTGGGTTAGATAAAGAATATAATGGCCATACAATAAATTATTTTTCAGCCATTATAATGATGATGAAGAATTGCTTTTATTGGCTTGGAAAGATAAATCATTGATGGTAAATAGCAGATTATAAAAAACAAAAAATAAGACCCCATTTTGGAACACAAACAAAAAACTATCCCTAACAAAAAGTTTAAGCTTTGCAAAAATGCTGAGTCGTAAGCTCTAGGTTGTACTGTTTTGATTTTCTTTTTGAATCTTTCTGTATTTTCTGAAAATTTTTCTAGTAAACATCTGTTACTTGTCTTAATCAAAAAAACAAGGCATTTTCATCTAAAAGCAAACCAGAGCAAAAGTATAGGAATGTCAGATATGAACAGTTCTGGATGAAGACAGGGTCTCAGATTTCTTTGGAGTGAATTACAGAAGTGAAGAAGGTCACTGGGAATGAGATAGTAAGGAACTGAAAAGCTAGGATGGTAGATTAATCCTGCTCAAAGCCTGAGGTTCCTGAGATAGGGGTAGGAATTGGAGCAGAGGGAAAGACTGCACCAGAGCTAACTAAATACTTCAACAGAGGTCAACAAGAATGGAAAGAGCAATGAAACTAGACTTCGTGACCTTCAAGCTTTCTTTTTTCTTCTTCCAAAAATGTCACAAGAAAATATGAACAACATAAAAGAAAAATTTAAAGCTTCAAGTTGGCCTTACCCAGAAACAACCACTCTTAAAACAAATTTAGGTATTAATCAGTCACCTAATATTGCACAGCTGTTTTTGGTATTTCACTATTACATACAGCACATTAATAAACATTCTTAGAGCTAAATCTTTGAGCATACCTGTCTCCTTAGTATCAATTCTTAGATATGCAATTGCTAGGTAAAAGAGTGTGTGCATTTTTAAGACTTTTAAAATATTTAGCCAAGTTGTACTCCTATAAAATGTCAAAAATATAATTTCAAAATGTTAAAAAGGTATTCTCATGCACAGTAAACACAGATCAAGTTTTTATTTTAACTCATTACTGGGAAACCAGCAGTAAACAAAGTCACTTCAAAGAAAGATATGAGAAATAATACATATAATTTTTAAGAAAAAAATATTGAAATCATTCTAAATTATTGCTAAATTAGATATAAATTTGCTTAATATCCTAAAGAGCAATAAACTATAATCTTTGGTGCTGTTTTCTTTACAAAGCAGAAATCATTTTTATCATTACAGAACAAAAATTATTTATATCTCTATTAGACAAAAATTTTAACATCTTACCAATTTTCTGTAAGTTAACATCTAAATTTATTTTTTTTTAAAGACAGGTGTTAGCCTATATCTCTTGTTAAAGAAATTGAATCCATAATTAATAAGCTTCCAAGCCAGAAAGTACCATATCCAGATGGATTCACTAGTGAATTCTACCAAACATTTAAAGAAATTATACTAATTCTCTATAATCTCTTTAAGAGGCTAGACACAGAGGGTATACTTCCTAACTCATTCTATGAGGACAGCATTACTCTAGTACTAAAACTAGACACAAACATTGTAAGAAAACAAACTACAGACCAATATCTATTGTGAACATAGATGCAGAAATCCTCAAGGAAATATCAGCAGATAAAAATCTAAAAAAAGTATAAGAAGATTATACATCACAACCAAGTGGATTTTCTTCCTAGTATGCAAGGCTGGTTCATTATCAACAAATTATTTCATGTTATCCATCACATCAGTAGACTTAAAAAATAAAAAAACACATGATCAGATCAGTAGATGCAGAAAAAACATTTGACATAATCTAATCCCCATTCACGATAAAACCTCTCTGAACTAGGAACAGAGGGGAATTTTCTCAGTTTGATAAAGACTATTACATACAAGCAATAGCTCACATCATACTTAATGGTGAAAAACTTGAAGCTTTCCTGCTAAGGTCAGGTATGTGGCAAGGATGTCCTCCTTCGCTACTCCTTTTCAACATTGTACTGGAAGTCTTTGCTAATGCCATAAGGCAAAAGAAGGAAAGAAAAGGTGTATAATTGGGAAGGAGACTTAAAACTATCTTTGTTCACAGATGGCATGATCATTATATAGAAAATCCACAACTGAAAAGAAAACTCTAGGAACTAGTAAGTGATTATAGAAAGACTGCAGGATATGAGGTTAATATACAAAAGTCATTTGCTTTCCTATATACTAAAATGAACAGTGTAATTTGAAACTAAATACATAATACCACTTACATTAGCACCTAAAAAAATGAAATATGTTTAAGATCTAGATGAGGAAACCTTATAAAACTCTGATGAATGAAATCAAAGAAGAACTCAATAAATGGATAGATGGTCCATGTTCATGGATAGGAAGACTCAATATTATTAAGATGTCAGTCCTTCCCAACTTAATCTATAGATTCAATGCAATCCCAATAAAAATCCCATCAAGTTATTTTATGAATATCAACAAATTGATTCTAAAATTTACATAGAGAGGCAAAAGACCCAGAATAGCCAACACAATATTGAAGGAGAAAAACAAAGTTGGACAACTGGCACTACCCAATTTCAAGAATTACTGTAATGTTACCATAATTAAGACAGCATAGTACAGCTTTTCCTTAATATCCAAAAATAGAGTGTTTCTATGAAACATTTCATAAGCCAACATGGCATAAGGCAAAAAAGCAGTTACCATTAATTGACATGGAAAATTTTTTGAACATTCCTAGACCCCAAAAACAACCTCCTTTAGACTTTTCTGATATCTTAAGACACATCTTGCTAACAGATGTACAAAATAAATTGAGATAAAGCACAGATGCTTTTACAGTTCAAAACTATGGTGGCCTGATGCTGAGTTGCTAAGTGTAATTCCCAGGGAAGGAATGTGGTGGGGCCACTCTCACTGCTCAAGGTGAGTGCTGCCTCTAGAAGGGTTTGCTGCAAAACAGATGCTGAATGAGCGTTATTTTTTGTAAAAGTGAAAATCCTCTGCAGATTTCTTTCAGTTAGCAAAAACAGTACTAATGTTGGGCTTTTGTAAATGTGAAGTGGTGTAATGTGAACTTTTGAAAAAGTGGGGGATATCTGTATTGGTGAAAGAAAAGACATAGATCAGTGGGACAGAATGGAATCCAGAAATAGACCCCTATAAATACAGTCAATTGATCTTTGACAAAGAAGCAAAAGCAAAACAATGGAGCAAGGTAGTCTCTTCAACAAATGGTGCTAGAAAAACTGGACATCCATATGCAAAATAATGAATTTAGACACAGACCTTACACCCTTCAAAATGGATCATAAATCTAAATGTAAAAACAAAACTATAAAATCCTAGAAGACAACCTAGGAGAAGGCCTAGATGACCTTAGGTATGGTGATACCTTTTTAGATACAACACCAAAGACATGAATCATGAAAAAAAAAAACTGATAGGGTGGACTTCATTAAAAAACTTTTGGTCCCAAAAAAGACAATATCAAGAGAATTTGAAGAGAAGCCACAGATTGGGAGAAATTATTTGCAAAAGACACATCTGATATAGGACTGTTATCCAAAATATACAAAGAACTCTTAAAAGTCAACAATAAGAAAACACCCTAAATAAAAAAATGGGCCAAAGACATTTCATCAAAGGAGATATACACATGACAAACATGTAAAAAGATACTAAAAAAAAGGAAGATACTCCACATCATATGTCATTAGGGAAATGCAGATTAAAACATTGAGATACCATTACACATTTATTAGAAGGGCCAAAATCTGGAATGCTGACACCACTAAGTGCTGGTGAAGATGTGGAGCACCTGGAAACCTTATCACTCTTTCCATGGTCCCTCTTCAGTACTGTGTGATTGTGGGAATAAACCCATTTGCTTCTCTGTCCCATTCTCTTATTTTCATTCATTCATTTCTTTATCAATTATGAATTGCTTCCTCTGTGCCAGGCACTGTGCTATCTCCCAGGGAATACAGCTGTGACCAAGACAGGCCAAATCTGGGTTCTGAGGTAGCTTACATTCTAGAAGAGCCACAATTCTCCACTAGAGACTCTCATATGTTCTAAGAAACCCGTGATCTTTTTTGACAGCTGGCTTGACATTACTTTCTGTCTCTTGTGTCTTATCATCAGTGGTTTGGACCACATTCTATACTGCATAGCACTACCTTCTTGGCTCAAAATTTTATCTATCTCCTGACAGTGAAGCAAAATTAAAGTTTAATCAGATCAAAATGTATTGGGACACTCCAGTATGTCCTAAAACAACAGCTGAAAATCACTGTCAGGAAAAATCCAAACAAGCAAAAAATTTAATTTAGTTCAGAAAGACACCCCAGCTAAAGTGAATGAAGCATCAGGTGCTATATTTTTTTGTTTTCCTCATGGCATCTAGGTCAGTGTCAGTACATGCTTGCTGATTTATAAATGTTACTCCAGAAGGATAAAGCATCAATAGACATAATAAGCGGTAAATTGCTAAAAGCAGTCTACGGAGCCAGGACTATCAGAACTTAAACCCTAGCTCTGCCGTTTACTGTGTGTCCTTGACCATGTTACTTAACCTCTCTGTGTTTTCATGTCCTTATCCATAAAATGAGGCTAATCACGGTATTGATCTTATAGGGTTGTAGGGATTTTATAGGGTTGCATATTTTAAATGAGTTAACACATGTAAAGAGCTTATAAACAACAGTGGCATATTGTGAATGCTTTATAAGCCCCAAAAGGAAACTTATTATTGCCACCTAGAGAAAATGAACAAGACAGAAAGGGATACAAGGTATAGTATAAGTTTCTGTTTCTCTTTTATTTCTACAGTCCCAACTTCATCCAAAATACTCCCAATAGTAGAAAAGATCTTTGTCAATCATGCTAATTTTCTGTCAGGGAGCGATTGTTAAAACAGTGACTTCTTCTCTTAAAAAGATGGTCTTTGAGGGTCATTACAATTAGCATGTATAATGTAGGGGACGGGACATGGGGGAGGCAGTACAGCACGGAGAAGACAAGTAGTGACTCTATAGCATCTTACTACGCTGATGGACAGTGACTGTAATGGGCTATGTGGTGGGGACTTGATAATGGGGGGAGTCTAGTAACCATAATGTTGTTCATGTAATTGTATATTAATGATACCAAATTAAAAAAAAAGAGATGGTCTTTGAGTGCAAAAAAATGCCCCCTTTCCCTGCTATACTTATTTATGTGGGAGATACGAGAGAAAGCTTCCTGGGCTTCATAAGGCAAATTTCCAAAGCGAAGATGAAACATATAACAGCATTTAATTGGGTCAATAGATTATGTAGATATCAAACCATCTGACATAGAGCAGATGATAAATGTACTCTTGTCTCTTTAGGAAAGAGTGTAATCACTGAATTCCATTTTTTTCTCTAGCTTTGTTTTAAATATTGAGAAATAGCTGGCTTTTGACTCATTTAAAGAAAAGACCTGATATTTGAGAAACAAAATCCCTAACTTTGTTAATATCCTATACCTGCCATGAAAAGGAAAGAGGAGGGAAAGAAAGAAAAGGATGTACATATATTAGAATGACAAAGAAGAGACTGTTTGAATGTAGTTGATACTTCAGTTTCATCTAATCACTTACTTTTCAAGGATCTTTTTGAAAACAGCCTAGATCATGTCCATTCAACAATGACCTCCACAAAATCAAATTTTATTTCAACACTCAAAACAAATTATTCTGTCTTCTCATAACTGATTCATTTAGTCTGTCAATAATTACTTACTGAACTTTGAATAATATGCCGGCCACTATGAATGCCATGGTGGAAAGGAGAAACAGCTTTCACTTTAAGAGAGTTCATTTTCTATTGGGGAAGACTCAGAGATAAACAGCCACTTGATTACAGAAAGGATATTAAAGGATATTTGAGGATATTATGACACGGACTAACAGAAGGTGCTAATCACATCAGGGTGGTCATGAGTGGAAGTCAGAGAAGGCTTCTCGAAGATGTATCTGTTCAAGCTGAAACATGGAGGGTCCAGGCAAAGAGAACAGTATGTTTTATTTTACATGTTCATGTAGTTTTTATTACATTTCTTCACACACATTAGAAACAATATTGAGGTAAGTAGGGTTTTTTTTATATAGATCTATATATACTGTCATGCTTTCTGTCTATGTGCAGCATCCCCACTCTGCAGACAACTCTCACAGCGGTTCCCCATTCAAAGGAGTTTTGAACACCCAGCAGCAATGTGTCGGGTGTGGGGCAGGGGAAGGCTTTCCCCCACCGACAAGCAATTCTCCAGACGCCAGCTGGGTGTTCTACCACTCAGGTGAACTCTGACACTATCCTCCTGGAGACAGCACAAGATTCCACAGGCTAAGGGTTCAGTCCTATAAGACTTTCCCCCAATTTCAAACGCCAATCACAAGTCCAGGTTAGCACCTGGGGTTCCTCAACAAGCTATAGATCAGAGGTTCCCATGACTCCCTCCTTGGGTTTGATTAATTTAGTGAAGCGGCTCACAGAACTCAGAGAAACATTTTACTTATTAGATATTGGTTTACTATAAAAGGCTATAACTCGGGAAGAGCTAGATGGGAGAGGTGCATAGATCAGGGGTACAGAGCCTCCATGCCCTTTCCAGTTGCCACTCTTCCCAAATCTCCACTTGTCCAACAACCCAAAAACTCTCTGAACCCCTTCCTTTTGGGTTTTATGGAGGTTCCATTTCATGACTGATTATATCATTGGCCATTGGCCTTTGATTCAATCTCCAGACCCTCTCCCTCCTTCTGACTGAGGGGGTGGGACAGAATGTTCCAACCCTCTAATCACATGACTGGTTCACCTGCCAACCAAGAGGGGTAGTCCAAAAATCACTCCTATACCATAGTAACAGACACCTTTAAGTTCTCATCACTAAGGCAATTCCAAGGGTTTTAGGAGCCTTGTGCCAGAAACAGGGACAAAGCCTAAATATACGTCACAGGTACCACACCATACCACAGTGAACTCTCAAGGCTCAAAATAGAAGCCAGCAAACAAAGAAATAGGAGCCAAACCTTTAGGAGCTCTGAGCTTTTGCTGAGTTAGGCCTTTATTTAACTCCTATTGGAACTCATCTTCAGATGACAAATCAACTATTTGTGTCACCATTCTGCAAAGGTGAAATATCGAAATATTGAAACTTGAGTTTTATCATTGTCCCCTTGATCTGTGCCCTCAAATAGCCCACGTTACTCTTTGAAAAAATCAAGACCTAACACTTTCCTTTCTGGAGAACATATAGAACTGTGTTGGAGGACCCAATTCAACCAGAGCAGCCATTCCATGTACAGTTTTGGGGAGAGAGAGTCCCAGAAGAACTAGACATGAGACTGGATAGCTGGTGTAGGCAAGGACCCCCTCACCCCCACCCACTCCAGAATTTTGGGAAGCAGTTAGCATGGAAATAATTACTGAGGACATGCCTATACTACATAGTGTCATATACATATTAATGTTATAAATAATGGATTTCAGGAAGTAGAGACCTTGTTTTGTAACTCGTAACAGTAAAATAACTAGGAGAGGGAGTGACTATAGATCTACAGTGGGCAGGGCAGGGCAGCCGAGCACCAGCTGCAGCTCAGATGCACTTGCTTCTCTGCTGGCTCACTGGGTCGGCGTGGAGCAGCAGCTGGGGGCCTTCTTTAGCTTCTGTGCCCCCGGGACCAGATGTGTGTGTGTGTTTCCCCAATAAAAGTGCCCATTGCTCCTGGAAGTTGGAAGCCTGAGGCAAGAAGATACTAATGAGGGTGCTGGTCTGTCCTGGAGGGTTCCAGCTAGTCCCTGCAGGCTCCAGTTTGTCCTTACTCTCTCCTGTTTTATGTTCATCTTTCCTTCCCACTACCTGCCTGCAGACTGCAGGCCCCAACATCAGGTGCAGAAGCAACAGCCTTACATGTACCATTTTATGAGCTCTGACAATTGCTCTCTTGAGGTCTAATCCTTGAATCCCTCCCTCATGCCTCTCCCAGTAGTTCTGCTTCTCTGACTGAACTCTGACTGGCACAGGCAGTTAACCTTGTAGACTTTAAGGTCTGACCTGATGGCACCACTCTGACTGTGACTTTAGGTAGCTTAACCTCTCTGAGCCTTACTTTCCCCATCTGTTAAATGGGAACACTAATTCTTTCCTCTGAGCATTGTTTTGAGATAATAAATGAGATCGCTTAATGGTGCCTAGGGGGAGCTACCAGGTTTGGGGAATACCGTGGAGAATAAGGCATACCGTCCCTGTTCTGATCATGCTTGAGATTTAGTGGGAGATACAGGCAAGTTAGCAAGAATGTAGTGTGGCAATTATTCCTATAAGGGAAGAAGAAATCAGCAAGGGAAGACCAGCTTAGTCTTGTGGTGAGTGGGGAGTGGGGTATGTCAAGGAAGGATTCCCAGAAGAAACGGCATCTAAACTGAGGCCCGAGGACAGGTAGGTGTCCTTAAGCATTCTGAGAAGTGGGCACTGTGGGGGCAAACCTGAGCTGTAAGAGAGAGTCCAGTGGCTGTCGTCACTGCTCGAGTTCTTATCACATATGCTCAGGGCTGGCCCCATCACCTACGCATCTGTGTCCAGAGCCGGAAGGCGGACAGAGACTGGGAGTGGGTAGAGCCCAGGACTGCAGAGCCTCGCCAGGAGCTGGGAGGCCTAATCGGAAGCCGACTAGTCTGGCTGAGATGGCACCTCCGGGCAAAGAGGAAATACAGAGCAATTTTAAGACAGTGTTCTTGAAAGCAAATGTGACTTTATAAGAAGAAAAAAAGGAAGAAGGGCAGAAAAAAAGGAGCCAAGCCCATGGGTTACAAAATGTGCCAGGAAAGGCCACAGGAACCATGTGAGGAGAGAGGAAGTCAGAGTCCCAGGAGGGGGTGTTTGCTGAATCGGACTTTGCCTCGCCTCTGCCCGACCGACGTGCCCCTCACTGCTGCATCTGGGAAGCTCTTTGGGCAGCCAGAAGGCCTTCCTGTGCAACTGATAAAGAGGATGTAAAGTGTCACTCTTATTTAATGACTATTATTTGGGGAAAATCCTATCTTATTTTCAAAATGTTTCCAACAAATATATTATAAAACAGAAGGCAAATATCACTTTGTTTTTTAAGGGTAAAATAGGAGCCTTCAAAAACATTTCAGTCGAGGAGAGCGGTTTCCTGCCCTTCCCTGGGACCCAGACTACTGAGTCCAAGGTCCCTCTCTTCTGACATCAGCGCACTTGGGAGGAGAAAACTTGACAGAAACTGCCCAAGGAATGTCAGTTCAAGGCCCAGGGGAGAGTCAGGCCTGAGCTCGCTTTTCCCTGGAGGCTAGTTCTTGCCGGCTCCCACCTCCAGGACTGGCCGCACAGTTTGTGGGGCCCTGCACAAAATAAAGAGGTGCGGTCCCTTGTTCAAAGATTATTATAAATTTCAAGACAGGGAAGCCAAAGGCCCTGAGTGAGTGTGCAGGCCCCACAGCCATGGAGCTGCCTCTGCTCACTCCATTCCCCTCTTCCAAACACTCATCTCGGACGTTTCTGAGGCAGAGGATCAGAGACCCGAGAGAAAGAGGCTTTCCCCCCATTTGTCCTATTTAGAATCTTTTCACACCTCGCAGAGCCTTTGCCTTCTCCAAATCTGGGGAAGAAGGGGGACAGGACAGGATTCTGCAGTGGCTCCTTTGGGCAGTCAGTCCGGCGGGTGCCCTTGAAGCCTGCCTGAGATGCCCCGTGAACGTAAGTAGCGAGGAAAACCATTTGTGGCTGACCTTGCACGCCACCTCTGTGCGTCACCCACCTGCAGGTGGGTCAGAAGAAAGTGAGGCTTGAGCTCTGTGACCTGTATTCTATCTTGGTCTATTTTCATGATTCTGGCTGAGGTGGATGGCTGATTATCTTCATGCCAAACTTATAGATAACCTAACCCAAACCAGTATTTCTTAAGAAGATAGGGTCAGGCAGGGGAGGTAGGTACCAGTTCACAGAAAACAGCTTTCTCTGTAAGTTGTCACTGTGGGCTCCAGGCCAGGACATGGATACACGCTGTCCCTACAGAATATTTGGCTCAGTGTTAGATAATGAACTCAAGGCAGTACACTTCATGTGACTGGGTAATGAAGAGCCTCCTTCAGCTGTCTTTCTCTTTTCTTTTCTCTCTAAATATCTCCTTTTGAGGCTGAAAATCTTACAGAAACAGTTCTGTCCTGTTTCCATACCTGGAATATTTCTCCTTCCAACTCTGCCTATTAGAATCCCATCTAGCCTTCAAGGCCTATTTCAGGAGCCACAATCTTTTCAAGAATTTCTCCTTTATCTCTTTCTTTATGGTTTTCCTACTTCTTTGGTAACTATCCTAAAATGATTGTTCAATAGATATTTACTGAACACCTACTATTTACCAAATATTCTTATATTTCTCTATTTTGAATTCATTCATTTCTTTACAAATACTGACTTGAGCCCTCCTACGGCCTGAAAATCCGTATGTTGAAAACCTAAGCCCAAGGTGATGCCATTAAGAGGCGGGGCCTTTGGGAGGTGGAGCCCTTGTGAATGGGATTCATGCTCTTGTGGAAGAGACCCCACCAAGCTCCCTGGCCCCTTCACCACGGGAAGACACAGCAGGTCCTGTCTATGAACTAGGAAGCTCTTGCCAAACACCAGATCTGCCAGCACGTGATCGTGAACGCCCCGTTCTCCAGAACTATGAAGAGCAACAGAAATTTGTCAACTATGGTATTTTATTACAGCCACCCAAATGAATGAAGACAAGCACCTTCTGAGTCTAGGTATTGGGTTATTACATGGTGACCCACACAGACTCAGTCCCTGCCCCTGCTGGGTGCCAGCCTGTTGTCAGGGAGGCTGCCTGGCAGCTTTGCAAGGGCAGAGGCTGCTTATGATTTGTCTTCGTGTCTCCTCGAGCAGCAAGCACAGCCCCCTCCCTTTACTATTTGTTCAATGAAAAGATTTTTTGAATCAAACAGACCGTGATACAATTTCAGCAGCACTTCGTGACAAGTGAAATAAAAGCCTGTTGCAATTCTCAACAAATGTTTTCCTGGTTGTGGGATTTGTTCTAATATGAATGCCTTCATCACAGAAGTCAATACCATGTGTTTATGGTAGCTTTGTTAGTATTACAACATAGAAATTCATCAGGCATGAGTTATCCCCAGTCTGATTTTCTATTTTTGTTAGACTTTTTACAGTTGCTTTTATTAGTTATTTCTTCATGAGCTACCCCATAAAATTCTTAATGCTGGCTATTTAGGAGTTCTTTCTTTCATGGCATTTCAAGGTTTATGGGCTATGTAGGTGGCAATGAAAACTCCACAGCATTTTTTTGTTACATATTTTTCTGTGTGCCACATAGTTTAGAAGAAATAAAAAACCTTTAAGAACATCGTGCTCCTGGACCAGCCCAACTTTGGGGGTATTGCCCAACCTTGGAAGAGCATGGCAAATATGTTTTCAGTCCCCTCACTCTGAAACTGCCCTGCCAAGGTGGCCAAAGCCCTCCAGTGACCACGTATCTGACTGCCTCTTCTGCAGCTTCTCACCAACATCCAGCACACTGTGTCCTCCCTATCCTTGACACACTACCCTCTCTTAGCTTCTGAGATACGCACAGTTTAGATTTTTATCTTTCTCAACAGCCCTTTTGCTGACTTCCCGGCTTATCCTCTAAGTCGTTGTGCGGTTGACCCCTCACCTCTTCATTTACCCTCTCATTAGTGATCTCATCCTACCCCATGGCTTTCACTTCCATCTGTATGCCAGTTACTCCCCAAATTTTTATCCGTGACCTCTCTTCCGTGCTCCAGACTTACATAACTAAACGCTCACTTGACCATTCTACTTGGGTGTCTAATAGGCAACTCAAACTCAATATTTATAAAAAATGTGATTCTTGATTTCCTCCTCAAAACCTGTTCTACCAAACTACCTCCCCATCCCTGCTTTTCCATCTCAGGAAACGACACCATCGCACATTCAGTTACTCAAGCCAAAAACCCAGTCATCCTTGACTTCCCTCTCGACAATTGGTAATACATCACTAAATTCTACTGAATCTATTTTTAAGATATATCCTGCCTCTGTCTGTGGCTGACACCTCCACTGGTGCCATCCTGGCCCAAGCCACCATTGTCTTCATCCTAACCACCTTCCCTGCTTCCTTTCTGGCATCTATAGTCTAGTCACCACTCAAATGCCAGAGGGTTGTTTTAAAACATATGCGGAACTTGTCATTCCCCTTCCTAAAACATCCCAGTCAAACCCAGATTCTTTCTGGCCTCTATGCCCCACAGGAACTGGCCTCTGTCTACCTCTCTCCCATCATCTCCCTTGGTAATCCTACATTCTAGCCACAATACTCTTGAACACATGGAGCTGCTTCTCACCTTAGGGGACTTTGCACTAGCTCTTCCCATGAACCAGGCATGTTCATTTTCCAGGCAGCCAATGTCATCCTTCTTATCATTCAGGTCTCAACTTCAATGCCATCCCCCCAGAGAAGTCTTCTTTGACCAGTTGTCTGTAGCTCCCACCCCATGCCCCAGTATTCCCTTCTTTTCACATCCACATTTTCATCATGGTACTTATCACTAAATATTTATTATTTGTTTATACATCCTCTAGATCCATATGTAAGAATGTAAGCTCCCACATGCCTAGAATGTAAGCTTCATGAGAACTGGGACGTGCTCATTGTGTTCAGTGTTGTATGCCCTGACACAGACTGTCCTCAGTACATGTTTGATGGTTGAATAAAGAAATGAGTAAGTATCTTTTAGAAAGAGCCAGTCCTGTCTATGGGCTGCTATCTAAATTATGAGACTCAGAGGTGTTTCAAAATCCTAGTTGCCTAGCCAGAAATTTCAACTTTTATAGTCCCTCCATTCGCCACTGTCTTGAAATATCACTGCAAAAATATTACCTAAGAGAGAACAGAATTCCCATGCTACCTTGTTAACACACGAATTTATCAAAACTTGAGACTTCCTAAACGGATTATGTTCACTGTGGGAAATCAGAAGGCATGGGACCATGGACGAGTACATTGTAATGCAAGTGTGAAAGAGAGAATATGGAAAGTTGACTACCTGGGGGCACTGCCCTGTCAGGGCAGATAGGGGTGAAAAACTAGCAGAAGGAAGGAGATAGTTCCCTGAGAGGCCAAAATTGGAGGAAGGGTAAAGAGAGGATTTGCCGAGTGCCCTCCCTGTGCCAGCCCCGTGTTCAATGCCTTAGGGAGAGGAGGAAGTGAAACACAGACTTTGGACGTCAGTACCTTCTGAGAAAGCTCACTCAGTGGTGATTTCTGGCCAGAAAGGATGATCGCTTTTAATAAATAAGGCACAAACTTTTCAGTTCTGCCATATCCCTGTCTTCTGTCCCAATATCAGTTGATACTGCTACAGGCAAAAGTCAGGTAGTTTCAGGGTTTATAAAATTCACTATAACACACAAATGTAAAAGTAAATGTTACCCTGCTGATTTGGAATGGATTCTGGCAAGAATTCTCAGATAAAGATACAAACACATTCTTTGTTCATTTCCATGAACAGGCTTTTGAGATCTAGTGCAAATCAGTAACCGTAAGAGTTAGCGTTTCTGATAGGTGTTGGCCTTGTAAAACTGGAAAAAAGGAATCACGTTTTTTATAACACATGAATGCACAAATGGTTCATTCTTTGGCTCGGGATGGAAACATGTATTTTTGGCATTCTTGATTCTTCTTTCCCCATTGGTTTCACAGACTTTTCTCAATACGATGTACATACTGGATGGACTTCATTCACAAGGAAACACCAAGATAAATGGAGTGACTAATATCCAACAATTTGAAACTTGTAAATATTTATAAGAAAATTATATCCGTTTTAGTGAGGATGTCTGTGGGAAACTTGCATGTAACTATTATGTGCTGTCGCATCTTTTTAGTTGTAGATACTAGCGTTAGCATTGCAAAGCTACAAGGCAAAACCAGTATAAAAATTTTGTACAAAGTAGCTACACTGAATATTGAATATGAAAGACAATGCTGCTTCTTTACTTATGTGACCCTTTCCCCCAGTTGGGCACAGAGCCTCCCATTTGGGAATCAGTGATCTAAGTCCTCGACTAGCTAGCTCATTGGAAAGGCCCAGTGCAAAATGAAAATGTGGGGCCTCTTGTTAAAAAATTATTAAAAATTTCAAGATGGCAATGAGAGAACATTAAACCAAGCATGGGGCTCTAAGTGTGGGTCTTGAGCCCAGGAAGCTGGCCCTGCTTAAGTCTCTGTTTCAGATACATTTAGTATGACTCATTAGGTGAACTGACCATTCTGAACATACCTTTCTCTATAGGCCGAACAGGTCAGAAGAATTATACACTTTCAATTAAGCATATTGAATACCTGTAATAATTGAGGGAGGAAATCAAGTTGTTTATGTAATTAGGATCTTCAAGTAAGAAAGAATAAACATGCAAAACCGTATTTTAGTGTAAGCATTTCTCCTGAAAAAGATCTTTTAATTTAAAGTTGGAACCCTTTTAGTAAGAGCTTCAAAATCACTTTGGAGTATTAGTCCCAAATATTTGCCAGTCCGTACAAATATTTTAATGCTTCCCTTCTAGTCTGGTGGTCCCCAAGCCTGGTTGATCATCATAAATACTTGGGGACCACTTAGAAAACATAGATTCCTTAGCTCACTTCAGCCCTATGCAGTCAGAATCTCTGCGGCTTGGGTTCCCAATGAGAAAGTATAAAGTTGACCCTTGAACAACACTGGTTTAAATTTGCCGGGTCCACTTATATGTGGACTTTTTTTCTCAGTAAATATATTGAGACATTATTTGGAGGCTTGAGACAATTTGAAAACAAAATTTTCTCTAGCTTACCTTATGGTAAGGATATGACATATAATATAAAATATGTATTAATCCACTGTTTATGTTATTGGTAAGGCTCTGGTCAATAGTAGGCTGCTAGTAGTTAAGTTTTGGGGGAATCAAAAGTTATATGTGGGTTTTTGACTGTGCAGGGGGATAGTATCCTTAATCCCTGTGCTGTTCAAGGGTCAGCTGTGTAGAAAATAAATAAGTAAATAAAACATCCTTTCTGGTCTACATATTTTGACTTTTTACTATTCCCAGTCAGACAGGTGAAAGGCTATTTGAAAGGCCATGCAACTCACTATTGGGAACTGTCATCCTCTGTAAAAATTAGGGAAGTTTGTTCATTTCAATTTACTGGGCTGACACAGCCATTCCCAGATAGGATGCTCTGGGACAGTGGTCAGGAGGACTGAGCTGCAGGACTGTCAGGAGGACAGAAAGAACCATGAGAAAAAGAATATAAATAAATGTAGTATTCAAAAAATTATATTACATCTTTATTTAAAAAAACAACTGTATAAGCTGGAAAGCCATCATAAGTATATTAAAATCAGCAAACTTTAAAAATGTTAGATTATTTTAAACATTATGTTTCACAGTCTCTTCCATAGGTTTTTAGAACTTTTAACTGCAGCAAAATACATAAAATCTACCACCCTCATCATTTTTAAGTCTACAGGTCAGTGGTGTCAAGTACATTCACATTGCTGTGAAACCAATTCACAGAACTTTTTCATCTCCTAAAACTGAAACTCTGTCTCCACTAAACAGCTCATTTTCCTCTCACCCAGCCCCTGGCAACGACCGTCTACTTCCTGTTTCATTGAATTTGATTACTCTGGATTCCTCATACAAATGGAATGACACAGTATTTGTCTTTTTGTGACTGCCTTATTTCACTTAACACAGTGTCCTCAAGGCTCATCCAGGTCACAGCCTGTGTCAGAAGAGCCTTCCTTTTTAAGGCTGAAGAACAGTCCATCCTATGTACATACCACATTTTATTTATCCATTCACTGTTGCTGGACTCCTGCGTAGCTAGTCTTCTGTTTTACACTCCCAAAAGCCTTATCAAGACATTCCTTCAAAACAAATGCAGTGTTCTCCCCCAAAAGATTTATATCGAATAAAATGTTTCCATTGGTACCAACAGCAAATTTGTGTTTTGGCTGCCAGGTTAAAAAATAACAAGTCAAGCCATCCTTAGGTAAAGTATTGCTATTGTGTGAGAAGTAACATCATCTATCTGAGAGTTCCAGGGTCCCCCTTGGTAGATGCTGGCCAATATGGTGGTCTGGACATGTCTTTGCAGCTCATTTGCACATGGTAGCTTGAAACCAGAAGAATTAAAGGAAAGTTCAGCAAAAAAGGACTTGATTTTGAAGACCATTTATCTTGCCAATATACTTTGTGGAAAAAGGAAGTTCAACAAACAAGTTCACGTAAACTCAGCTGGAACCTTTATATACATGTGGTAGAGTTGAGGAAGCCCACGAACCTTCCGTAAACATCCTGAATATGCTGTGCCCTTCCTGTCGGTTCCCTTGGCCCCGTTTTCCTACATTTCATCCACTTTGGTCATAAATACATGTGACTTCAATCTTGTATAAGGCTTCTGCTTGCTTTGGGTAAAGGAAATGTACAGGACTTGTCTTATGTAGGCAGGTCCTGTCGTAAATAAGAAGAGACAATGTGGCTTCATTGAGGGTAGGAGGACAAGGAAAAGTGAGTGAGAAATTCTCAGAGATCCACAAGGAGCATGTTGGAGACTCAAGGTTAAGTGAATAGACATAACTTTTATTATTTTTTTTATTATCAAATGCACATCACAGTGGTTAATGTTTGAGTTGATAAATGGGACCAAAGAGACTGTCAAAGGCAACTAGCAGAAGTTGGAAGCATACAATGGGAAAACATAGGGCAGATAATCAGCTTTTTGCTTCTATTTCTTGAGGTAGCTCACTTGGACATAGATCTGCTCCTATGAGTCTACAAACCAATGTGGAAAAATTGATTTAAAAAATACAATGAATCTAGAAACTCCCAGACCTCTCTTCCCACTCAGTTCCCAGAATCTGACAGTTGGCCAGACTTTACCTTTCAGGTAGGAGATTGGAAGACTTTTCCTAGGAAAATATCTGGCTAGGCCAAGGGAAAATACTTAAAAATACTAATGTGGTAGACGGTGGAGAGGGGGAAGGCAGTCAGCAAATAATCCACCCATATAACACTGGACCTAGCATGAAGATCAAAGTTAGTAAGTCTCCTTTTTGAACTCCCAATTAGTTTTTAGTCTCCCATTCTTAATCAGGGGAGTCAGTAAGCAAAACAGACAGAACAGACAAATACTGTTCTCCATGAGCTTAGGCTCCAGTGAGGAGGGAGCAGAAAAGAAATGGGTACAGTACATAACATTTTAGAGAGCAATAAATGTTTTGGATAAAAATTGGGTGGTGGTGGTTATGAAATGCCAGTTCAGGAGGGTTTTGCAATAGAGCAAGCTCAGGCTAAGGAGGGAAATCACACACATCCAGGCAGCCCACCGTCTTCACCTGGAAGCTTCCATCTGAACGACTTTCAGTTTCTGAAACCAACTTGCCTGTGCTGGCCTCCAGTCTTTGGCTGTATTCGGTTTGCTTAACCTGGAACACGAGACTTTGCTCCACCTCATGTGCTGACTTCCGTGGAAGAACGAGATTTAGGGTTGTGCTTAAAATTAATTGGTTTAGCCTCACCTTTGTATTTTTATTAGTGTGATGTACACAAGAAGGAAAAAACTTCAGCTATTTTCCTTACATCAAGAAAACCCAGTCATTTTTGCTGGTTGAGTTCATTAAAACAGCATCAGTGAGGCCTTAGCGGTTAATTATCACAGTGTCAGTGAACTCACTTAATTCCCATGACAGTTTACAACCTCACTGAAGAAACACAATTCTATGCAATAACATTCTAACGTGTAGAATGTAGTTCTGCAGTACGAACGTTCATCATCTCTAGGTCATGCATCAGCAGCTATGAAAACTATGAAAACATACCTCAGAATATTATAGGAACACCCTCTGCCTTTCTCAGTAAACAGAAACCTAACTTTATGGTTCCAAGATAAAGGATCAGTATAGATTTAACTTAAATTTAATGGAAACAGGTGTGTAAATGTGCCCTAACCCCTCCTGCATTTTTTTAAATGGGGTAATGACCAACCCAGTGGGCTCTGTGAAGTTGAAAGCATTTCTGTCACTACTCAAAGTTCTCATTAAGTCCCAGTCAAATGCCTATGGTCTCAACTACCATTTTAACCCAGGATGAGTCAAAAAATTTGGAACTTATAATAATTTTACTTTACCCTCTATATCTCACTATAGTCATCATTCCTCCAGGAAGCCGTCCCCAGTCCCCGAAGAAGGGAATTGCAACCTGTTCTCCCTCCTACACACTTCGCACGTTGTGATTGTCTTTGCCTATTTCCTTGCTTTGAATTTCCTGTAAAGTGGACACTTTTGGGAGCAGGAACTAAGCTTATCTCCCTCTTGGTTCAATCCCCAGGGCCCACTACAGTGGCCGGCCTTCGATAGGCACAAAATAAACGTTTGTTGAGCAAATGACTGATATATATACATGAACAAAAAGTTAAAACATCGTAACAAGGAATGAAATGGTTTGTGTATTCTAAATCTCAGCAATTGTTCACTATTATTTATAAAGATGTTCATGTGAATTTAAAATAACATTTAAAATGCTAGATAAAAAAACTAAATGTGGAACTCCACTCCAAAGTCACCTTCTCAGTGATGCCTCCTCTATCATCCTATCTAAAATTGCCCTGACTCCCTCGGCCTGCCTTTTCCCGCCTTCTTTCCATGGTGCTGATAGAACTGGGAGATGCTGTACCTCACCTGTCTTCCCGTTCTGTGGAAGCTCTAGAAGGGCAGGGAGCTCATTTATTACCACTGCAGGCTCAGGGCCTAGGACAGTGCCTAGTATATGGTAGCAGCAAATAAATGAGCCTCTTTAAAACAAATCTAAGTTATTAAAGGCTAGTGGTAATTGAGAGCAATTATTGGGGTGAGGATAGAGCTCATGAAGGACTTTTTTTGTAATGAGAAGAACACTGGCTATTATCGAAAGTCCTGTGCTTTTAGACCTAGTAGGCCACAGTCGAAGTAGGGATGCATTTGACATAGCAACCCAGCATGTAATATGAAGTAATATTTTTTTAAAACTTGAAGTATGTAGTTATATACCATATTATATTAGTTTCAGGTGTACAATATTGATTCGACCTTTGTATACACTACAAAAGGCTCACCACAGGTATGTTACCACGTGTATGATAAATGTGGATGCCATACGAAGTTCTATTTACCTTTGTTACATGTAATGCTCTTACTTTGTTTTTTCTTTTCTTTTCCCTTCTATTTCACTTAAAAAAAAGCCCATCTGACCCACTTAACTACTTGTATGGCACTCATAGTTTGAAAAACACTGATCTAAAGTGCTTTTACTTAATCAAGTACCTAACGCATGAAAATAAAATAATGACTTTCTTCACTATGGCACTACAGATATGTTCTGAAAGTCTCATGCTAGCTCTGCTGATTGCTGAAAACAAACCAAGAATTAGTCCCAGCTCAGTAAGCTTATTTTTTTAGGTCTGTGGGACACAATATAGTTTTTTTTTCTATACAATTTTATTTATTCCATGTTCATAAAGAAACTTTTTGTTGTGTAAATAAGAATTTCTTAAAGTAATGGCCCAAATATTAGTTAAAATTCCTTTCTGGGGCATCTTTAGAGGGGAAAAAGGAAATTTAAAAGTCATTATATTTAAATTAAATATAACTTAACATGTCTTAATATTTTATTTAAATACTTAAAATTCTTAAGCATAGATGAAAATATCTTTGACAAGGAATGAATTTGTAACGCATATAGTTCCTTAGATATCTTAAAACTTTTCTTCACTTTATGATAAGGTAGGACTTTAGATGGGAGAAGGTTTTAGATCCTGAGTTTTGATATGAGATTATATAATAATATGTTCTCTAAGAGTGAAAAAAGTTATGTCATAGTAATCATCATGGTGTTAATGTTGGTTATTACTCAAAAGGAAATGGTCCAGGCAGAAAGCATTTGCAACAATACACAGAAGAGGAAATACAAATGACTAACATATGGAAAAGTGTTTAACCTCACCAGAAAAAAGAGAAATACAAATTAAAACAGCAGTGAAAAAATGTTGGCCTATCAAAGTAGCAAATATTGTTTTAAAATTTTATGTCTATTCTTTTAAAAATGAGATGCCTAATATGAGTAAGGGTACAAGGAAGTGGCCATTCATACATTACCCATAGGAATAAAAATTGCTATGACCCTTTTAGAAAATTTTTTTCATAAAGTTAGTAACCATATTATTTACAGTAGCAAAATTTGAAAATAAAGTTTAAGTTAAAGCCCTTTGTTAATATATTGATGCTTGTCTGTCCTATGTTTTTTCTCTGCCTTTATATGCATATTTCTTTTTCTTTCAATGAGGTAATTCTAGTAAATTTTTTAGTTACCAATATATTATCAACAGCTTTCCGTACCAGTAAATATAGTTCTACCATATTATTTTTAATAGCTGCATATGTTCTGCATTACGACTATGCTGAAATATATTTAACCAAATTACCCATTTTTGATGTCTATAAACCAGATTTCCTCAAACTGCAGTTCATAACCTTTAGAAGGCCATGAAACAAATTTAGGAGGTCATGACTAGCAGTCTTATATATGTCTTACAAGTCCTTATCGTAAGTCTTATTTAGTATAATACTTAAATATTAAAACTTTATATTATGTTATTTTAGATAATTGATAGGACAAGTTCTTTCTTAACCGTATTCTCCTGTTTTTCTAAAATATATTGGTTATTCTTATAAGTTTAGTCTAAAAAGTTGATGCTTATAACTATTTTGACTAGGTCCAAGAAAAATACTGTGCAAAATTTCACATTAAATTATAAATTAATATGGGAAATTGATGCCTTTATAATTATGACTCTTCTCATTCATAAGAGAAGTGTGTCTCTTACTTTCTTTTATGTCTCTGAGCCAAGTTGTTGAAAATCCCTCACATAGCCTTCATATTTCTTGTTAAGTTTATTCATTGGTGCTTAATGTTTAGCTTTGCTTTTGCAAAAATATTTCCATCCTTCCTTTCCAACTGAACACAGCCACCTGTAGGAAAGATACCAATGTTTATACACTTATTTTGTAATGAGCACACTGAATTCGAAAAA
Source organism: Smutsia gigantea (assembly GCA_032199065.1). NCBI lineage: Eukaryota > Metazoa > Chordata > Mammalia > Pholidota > Manidae > Smutsia > Smutsia gigantea. The sequence continues at coordinate 140,288 of JAVSCE010001111.1, forward strand.
CATTTTCCCACCCATGTTGTGGAAGCCAAATGAGAATGACAACTATGAAATGTAACTGAAAAGGTCTGTTCCTCTCCTTCCTTCCTCAGTCACATTTTATTGGAGTAATTTTCGTTTCATTAAATATGGGGCTGACCCAACAAAAATAAAAGTGTAAGGACATCTGTATGACCACATCTCCCTCTTAAAGAGCCAAGTGAATTCAACAACATGGAACAGGACACACCTGCAGTTGCCTCATCTGTCGCCCTTCTGTTGGCAGCTGCACATCTGGAAGCCGGGCTCCCGCTGAACAGGAAGGACATAGAGGACATGGGGTAGTTAAAGCTCCTGCAGTTCCAGGCTGGCTGCCACCTGTACACATGCATCATATTGAAAGCTAGTATGATCCTCATCTTACAAATGAGAAAATTGGGCTCAAAGAGGAGAAACGCTTCATTCACCCATCAATAAGTATGGAGCATCAACTATGTACTAGGCCCTCTTCTGTGGCCATAAACTGAAGAAAGTCCTCTGAATTTTAATGGGGCAGACATGCACACACGGAGATGCACCTTGTTCAAGGTCATGCAGCTGAACTGTAAGTCTGGCTGCAGAGCACGGGTCACACGGCCAGATGAGAACATGGGTCTGTGAGGTCATCTGCCATCTCCTGAAAAGCCTCTGGGGATGGCATGGCTTGAGTGAATAGACCACAGCCCAATGTGTGATCTTATTCTACAGCTTCCTCCCAGGGAGAGGATTTCTGTCTCCTAGTGACTCTTGCTTTTTTTTTTAACCACCCTTTGGAAACCATTTTATGTATTCTTTTTCTAACCCCTCCACCCACCCTAGCTACCCAGAATTCTAATTCTTGCCTTCACATTCTTGCTAGCTCAAATGCTACTTCAAACTAAAGTATTAATGATGGATAAATTGATAGTCTGCTAACTTATTTTAGCAGAGCCCAATAAGCTAGTAGACCAGTGTACAGGGAAACAGTTGATTGGTTAGGCAAAATCTTTCAATATTATTCATACTTACTCTTAGAAATAGAGCAGTTGATTAGAGAGTTGTCACCTGAAGCTACATGGATTAACTTTTTATTAAATCATTGATGAGCTCTTACATAAAAAATTTTTATTTGCCAGCTTCATTAATGAAACAGAGGCTCTTCTGGCCTTACCAACATAGATATTTGATAAATGTAGATCTTTTCCAAATATCCATAATTAATCTACATTTCCCAGCTCCAGGATTTGTCTAGATTTAAATTTTTTATGAAAAATATTTGCATTGTTTAACTCCTTTGAAATCTTTAGAGTTAAGTAGGTCTTTGTCTTAATCCAGGGTTTATTTGAGAACCCTAGAAAGTTTATGAAGGATTTAAGTCACCTTTTATTAAATTCTGTTGGTAGTTTAAATACAGGGGAAATTTTTTTCTCTGCTATTAATTTAGCTTCATGTCTGATGTTGCTAGTGCCTTGGAAATAAGCTTCAAATTTTCAGTTGTAATTAAAAAATAATTTGTGGGTTTTTTGTTTTGTTTTGTTTTGTTGTTTTTGGATCTGTGAAAGCTAGGGAGGAAAGAAGATACCCCAAGGAAAAAACATCCAGACATCCTGTCGGTTTCCCATTAGCACTGCACAGAAGTGTGGTTTATTCCTCTGAATTCTCTGTAATTAAGTGGTTCACACAAATTTGGTGAACACACTTGCTATGGAAAACTCTACACGCCTTTTTTTAGTACATCATGTGAAATCCTTGCAAACACAAGGACCTTTCATTTATGAACAAAGGGAACAGTGATTCTAGACAAGCGGCTCTCTTGTCCTCAGAAATTAAAAAAAGAGAATCTGTTCTGGATTTTAGTGCATAGGAACCAGAAGGAAAACTGCATGTTTGTGTTGTTTCTCCTGTATTTCGTGAATGCTTCCTATCCAACAGTAAAAATTATTCATGTAAACTAGCTCATGCTTTCTGCAAATGACCTGAAAAACTGAAATATTCTTCAGTTGTTCATGGTCGAGTATTGCATTACTGACTAAACTGAACAAGGAGTTAACTTACCTGGCCTTGGGAATTTGAGAGAAAAAAGAAACTGGTGGAATGATTTTCTTACTTTCATACATTCCTGGATGGGCCATTATGTATTCAGCTTAGAGCATGGATTAAGTGTCCTCTGTGTGTTGGGCTGTGTGCTAGTCCCAAGAATCAGATAGGGTCCCTGCCCTGGCACAGCTATTTCTGTCAGAGAGACAGGCAGTTAACCATGTAATTGTAAGGCTAGAAGACTCGTGTTCTTATTAGGAACACCTGGCTGGCACAAGGGACTCCTTCGCCCAGAGACCCAGGAAGGTTAGAGAAGATGCAGAACACAGACAGACAGTGCCCTGGGTTGAAATCTTTCCTGATTCCAACCAGCCCTGCACAGACCCTTAGATTGTTGCCATTCATTGCCTGTGAGCATGGGTGGCCAAAGACCACAAAAGGGGGACTTTAGGGAAGGTCCCTGATACAGGCAACTTCCTGAGGAAGTGCTGTATTCCTGCCCTTTCATCATTTGGTCTGAGCCTTAGGATACAGCCAAGGATCGCTGCCTTCAAAGACCACATGGATTAATAATAATTATATCCCATAACGAATGTCCAATTCGTAATAATTTACTGAGTGTCAGTTAAGTGATTTTGGCTTCTATGTCACCTCCTTAGAGAGTCCCTTACTGATGGAGGTGGATTTTAGATGAATGTATCAGAGCCCGTCACTAGCGCGGGCCGTTTCTAAGACCTGGGAGGCACCCTAGGATCTATTCATGTGACTGAGCATTTTTGTAAATGCTGCAAAAGTAAGATATTTTAACAACAGTTAAAATGCAAACCTTCTCTCTCTTTTTGCCCCAACTGCCCCTCTCTCATTCCCCTGTCGGGCCACTGGAGCGACTACGGGCATTTTGGGGACCTGGCAAGGGGAAGTCACCTCAGGGATTTGTTTCATTGGAGTTTATGAAAACTATTGAAGTAATTTGCAGTCACCTCCTGGTGTGGGTACTTACTGCTAGATGGCCTGGCACAATAATGATTTCCTGATGATCATGTCCCCGGACACCCAACGACCAAAACATGAGGGTAACATGGCAGGAGAGCGAGTTTGAAATGTGCGGTGATAGAAGCCAGACTGGTGTATCTTTCCAAAGCTTATAGCTCATATATGAAAGAAACTTAACAGAGGTTTGCCCAAACTTGACAAAGAGCCTAAAAAATCACACAAATAATAAGTTCTGAAAGCTGAATAAACTAAAAAAAAAAAAAAAAATCAGTGACAAAAATTGTTTTTTGGTCTACCATTTTAGGGCAAAGGACAAAATATCTTTATTCTCTTAATAGAGAATGTATTACTAAACCATTATCACATGAGGAGGTAATCAAAAAGTAGCCAAAATGTATAAGAAAAGGTGCTGTAGAGGTCTGTCAAGGAGTTCATACAAATGTGTTATGTTTTTTCTGGATCTTTGTGATATTTGAGGCATTTGGTAGCTAATAAAAGCTAAATGAGGAAATTTGCAATTTGTCATGACTTCTCATTTTGAAATCTTCATATTTATGCTAGTTTTGTATTCCTGGTTTTATATTCTTACTACTTTAAAAGTTTTCCCTAAATTATAAGCTTCAGATTCCACACGATCTATATCTACCCGTTTCAAGGCCATCCATTCTAAAGTAATCACACAGTCTTCTCATGTTACTGAACGTTCATTCTCTTCTTGAACTTGCCACTATGTGACTTTCTGCCTTACGAATATATGTGGATGGTGCTGACGCTCTGCCCAGAGCCGAGCCCCTTTCCCAGCCAGAGCACTAAAGCCCCCTTCCTGCGCCTGCGGCTGCCGACGACTTCCTCGTGGGACCTCTGAGAGCCCTCCCTAGTCTGAGGAGCCACTTTGCCTGGCGTGGCCGAGGACTGACAGACAGAGGGGTCCAAAGGCTTCACCTGCTTGCCTCAAAGAACAACTCTGAAGGTGCGGGTTGCGCCCCAAAGCCCCCAGCGATCAGGCCAAAGCGAGGCTGTGTCTGAGCACCCCCTCGCTCAGCCCCTTCCTCATCGCCATCCAGGTTCCCAACCCTTAACAGGCTTTTCCGGAATAAATCACGTGCACCTAAATCAGGCTCTGACAACGCGTTTATGTGCTGCTGATCTATCTCCCCTCCTCACTGGAATAAACAAACGTCCAGAGAGCAGGAACTTGAACTGTCTTGCTCACTGCCCCACTCCAGTTGCCTGGGGCTTGGCAGGTAGTAATTACAGTAACCTGGGATGAGATGAATAAACATTGAATGAGTATGTAAATTACAGCCACTCCCCACATACGTCTCTTATCCTCATGGCACACATTTCTCTTACCCTGTACCTAAGAGGTAGACGTTGTTTCTTTTCATGTTACATGTAGGGAACTGAGACAGCGCTTTGGTTAAGTGTCTTCCTCCAAGTACCGCCTTGGAGGTGCCTCAGCAGCAGGGGGGCCCTGTCATTTGCTGGCGTTGTCCTTAGACCTCCAGGGAGGGACCCAGCCTTTCCCTGTATCACTCTGACCCAAGCACGGGTGTGGACCCTTCTCTGATCTAGTGTAGGACCCTCTGTATGAATGATGAGAGGACACGTGGTACAGAGAATGATTCAGAAACAGTCAGGGCCTGACCTGAGGCCCTTTTCTCCGCACATTCCCTGCCTCCCTCCCAGGTTTTCATCCCGTGATGGGGAGCACCCTACCCTGAGGAACGCTAAGACAGCCCAGTGTTAGCCAGGCACAGAGCACAGAAAATATCCTCCCTACCAAGTGGGCTCCTACCCCAGAGTCTACTCCCGGCTCGGAAACTGACCTCTTCCCCAGGTAGCTGATGGGGGTTCATGCCCTCCAGGGGTACCCTAACCTCCATGGGGCTGACAAGGTAAGTTCATAATATCCAGCAGCATATTTCCAAAATCTGTGTTATTCTTTATTTTCCTTAAACTTTTAAAATTGAGATATAACTGACATAACATTTTGTAAGTTGAAGGTGTGTTGGTTTGATACATTTGTGTATTGCAATATGATTACTGCCATAGTGTTAGCTAACCCCTCTTTCATGTTACATTATTATTTTTGTGTGTGTGGTGAGAACAATTAAGATCTAGCCTCTTAACGACCTTGAAGTTTGTAGTAAGTATTGTTGACTGTAATCACTAGGCTGTGCATTAGATCTCCAGGACTTATTTATCTACCAGTTGCAAGTTCGTACCTTTAAATAGTATCTCCCCAATCTCCCATCTCCCAGCATCTCATAACCACTATTGTATTGTTTTTACATGTTCAGCTTTTTTAGATTCCACATATGAGATTATACAGTATTTGTCTTTCTCTGGCTTATTTCACTTAGCATAACGCCTTCATGGTGATCCATGTTGTTGTAAGTGACAAGATTTCTTCTATCTCATGGCTGAATAATTCATAAATATATATATCACATCTTACCCATTCATCTGTTGATGGATACTAGGTTGTTTCTGTATCTTGGCTAATGTAAGTAATGCTGTAATGAACACAGGGGTGTAGATTATCTCTTTGAGATACTGATTTCAGTTCTTTCAGATACACCCAGAAATGGGATTGCTACATCATATGGTAGTTCTCTGTTTAAGATCTTGAGGAACCACATACTTTTTCCCATAATGGCTGCACCATTTTATATTCCCATCAATGTGTATAAGGGTTCCCTTTCCTGCACATCCCTGCTGACATCTACAATCTCTTGCTTTTTGATATCTAATTGTTATTTTGATTTTCATTTCCCTGATTAGTGACTGTGGGTAAAATTGCGGTATTTCCAGAATCTCTCCCTGGCCTTAGTGCATCTCCATACCAACATGCATTTCCAAGGGGTGGAGAGAAGTAGTTAATCTCCATATCAGTGGGTAATTACATGGGCAACCTAGGGTTTATCTGGACCTGAGAGGTTGGGGGGAGTATTCGCTTGTTTCTGCTGCAGTAGGAGAGAGAAAGAGATGGAGGACGACTCCTTGTAAGCAATAAATGGATTTTAAACTTTATTTCTCCCTTTGATTTCCACTTCAAAGGCATCTGCCCTAGGATTTTCCCCTCCCTGGGTTTACAGTGATGTGAAGAAAATTTTCATAAACCTATTGGCCATATGTATGTCTTCTTTAGAAAAATATCTATTCAGGTCCTTTGTTCATTTTTTAATTGGATTATTTGCTTTGTTGCTGAGTTGTATGAGTTCTTTATATATTTTGGATATTAACCCCTTATCAGATATGTGGTTTGCAAATATTTTCTGTCATTCTGTGAGTTGTATTTTCAGTTTATTGATTATTGTGCAGAAGCTCTTTAGTTTAATGTAATCCCAGCTTGTTCTAGTTTTTGTTGCCTGGGCTTTTGGTGTCTTAATTCAAGGCCAATGTTAAGGATCTTTTGCCCTATGTTTTCTTCTAGAAGTTTTATGTTTACAGGTCTTACATTTAAGCCTTTGATCCATTTTGAGTTAATTGTGAGTAGTGAAAGCTAAGAGTCCTGTTTTGCTTTTTTTGCATGTGGATATGTAGTTTTCCTAACAGCATTTATTAAATATATTAAATATGTTTATCATATATATTTATTTATATTATGTATCAAAGAGACTATCTTTTCTGCATTGTGTGTTCTTGGCATTCATTGACCATACATGCATGGGTATATGTCTGGGCTCTCTGCTCTGTCCTATGTTATTTACTCTTAAAACAACTCTCTCTATCCCAAGTTCTGTCTAGCATTCTTCAGTTTCTTTTATTAAATTTATTTTATTATTTTATTTTGGTATTGTTAATGCACAATTACTTGAACAACATTATGGTTACTAGACCCCCTATTATCAAGTCCCCCGCATATACCCCATCTTCAGTTTCTTTTTAGAAAGGTTTCATGAAGTTAATAATGTGTTCCCATCCATGACCAACTTCTTACTGGAGAGTAAACCAAGGTACATGGACTGAGTGTTTTATTTCTGATTATGGGGATGAGATGAACCCATATGAGACAAATATTGGGCAGGACAAAATTAAATTATAAATCATATACAATTAACTTGGACACAGAAGGCTGAAGTGCTTCTGTCTGCAGCTGTCAAAGGTGAGGGCAAGATTGTGTTGCTAGCTGCAGTTGTGGGTAAGCCCCGGAAAGACACCTGTGCTCTCAGTGCTGGCTCACACGTCACCCGAGGCGGACAGGGCAAGTTCAGGGCGGGCGCCAGCTCTCCAGCAGCCGGTGGTGCGATGGGATTGGAGGACTCTCCCGCCCAGCTTCCCCCGGCTGCTCTCTTAGCCTTCCCTCAGCATCTGACCCTCTTTCCTGTCTTCCCCTCCCTGTCTTCTCTCTCCCCTTTCTATTCATCTAATCCTTCTCTTCTTCCCGTTTCCTTTAGAATTTAAGATCTGGTCATGTATTCTACTTTTGAAGCACTGCAATTCATAGATGAGAAAGGGCTCTGGAGCCGCACAGACACGGGTGCAGACTCAGATCTGTGCCTTTTGGGCAAGTTATATGACCTCTCAAAGCTCTGTCTCCTTAACCATAGAAGTGGGGACACTAATCTCTCATTACATTATTTGGAGGAATAAATAAGAGGATATATGTAAAGTGCCTGGCACATAGAAGGCTCTCAGTAAATGCTTATTTATCTGCTATTTCCTTTTTCCTTATTTTGTTTTACATACTATGCATACAGTAGTGATTTAATACATGCCTACTGAGTAGTTAGAATTTAATTTAATAGACTTTCATATACTTGGAATGATTGAGATTGGGAGTAATTTAACAATTATAACAACCGATTTATTATTTTGTGCTTGGCACTGGGATTGGGGAAGTCCTTTTCATAAAGTACCTGACATGAGCCCTGCAACTGGAGGACCATTTGTTTCCTGAGTGCCAAGTGAAATCATCCTTCTTAAAGAGAGTGTTAAGTAATGTGCAGTTCCACAAAATGTAAAGATTTGAGACAGGGTCACATTGTTCTTCTAGGACAAATTTTAAGGAAAGATGACTTTTAAGGCATGGGGGAGATAGAAGAGATAAGGCTATGGGAGGAAAATATATTGAAAGAGACTTTGGAGGGCAGCTCAGAGCTGGTAGATAACAGAAAGGTCTAATGGGGAACTTTATTAGGTTGTTTGCAGTTTGAGATGCAATATAAGACTGTGCTTGGTTGAGGATGTGACAGACTGAGCCCTGTCTCCAAAGCTGGGGAAGCACTGCTCACAAGGATCCATAACACCTGGGCTACAGATAAATTAAATCCAACCACCTTTTCCTTTTTTTTCCCATAGTTTTCCTTCTCTTCTACATCCACAGCCTCATCTTCCAGGCTTGTACCCTTATTAATTCACTTTGGGCTACGAAATAATTTAATAGGCCCTAAAAAGGATCTAGATGTGACTAAGACAAGGTTCCTTAGGAGTTCACTGGAATCTCATTTATCCTTTACATGAAGCAAAGAGATAAGTTTCTGCTGTTTCAACCACCCAGTGTGTGGCACTTTGTTATGGAGCCCTAGCAAATGGACAGTCCACACATCTCAGGAGCTGAAGAAATGCCACGTGCACTCACATGACCAGCTGGGTGGAAGCTGCAGCCTTCTGGGAATAGGCAGAATTAAACAGTGTGAGTCAAGAGACCAAAACCCTTTCAACACTCTGCAAGCCATTACCCCATGTCTATAAAAAGACAGTCTGACCTCAAGAAGAACCGCTCTGGATGTCTGTCTGGGGCTCCGGGTCTCAGTCTGCCCCAAATCTCTGGTCTTCAGAACCCTCTAATCATAAGGGTGGTAGTTGCCATCCTCGGCAGCTAGGCTCCCGCAGTTGGGATAGCAGGACTCTTCCCAGTCTTCCCATCCCAGGAAGATCAAGAATTAGGTATAGAAAGGTTTAAGAGATTCAAACCCAAGGTATTAGTATGTTTTGTATTAAGAAAGGGCCTATATATTTGATATGTACTAAACATCCTTCATAGAACTTAACTACCATTCAAGCTGGAGAGGCTCAAAGCCTGTGTTGACGATGAGAACAGATTGTTACTTTTTCAGGAATTTTGCAAACTATTACTAAGCTGTGTTCCCATCCTTGCCACTCAACAAAAATTGAACCAGAGGGCTAGTACAGTTACAACCGATGGTGCTGAAGCTGAACTGGGTGCCCATTTTGTGAACAAATTTGCATGAGGCTGAGAAATAGTTGAATAACAGATGACATACAAGATTTGATGGCAATACTTTGGTTAGGAAAAGAGTTAGCAGATTGGGATGCAATGCTCTCTACAAATCATGGCTGTACTGCAACCACAGTTTGGCTATAGATACAAGAGTTTGGCAAAAATTCTCAAAGGCATTCTGTAAGAACCAACTGACTATTTGAAATTCACAATGAAGAGAACTGTATATTTTATTATTATTTGGAAGTTGTGTGCTACATGTAGTTACCATCATTCCCTGTCCCCACATCCAGTTGTTAAATGTTTACCACCACTGGAGAGACAGACTGCTAAGAAATACTTAGATAATAATGAGGTAAACTTGGGTGGTGGTAAGAGCCAGGAAAGCTTTAAAGCAGAGTGGTACAGTGGAGAGTGACCAGTGTCTGAGGACTCGAAGCAGCAAGCCAAATGACCACTGGCAAGTGGAGGGGGGTGTTCTGGGTAGCAGGAAGAGCAAGTTCAAGGGCTGTGAGGGAGAAAACAATAGTGTTGGTAATACTGCTGCTGTGAGCAGAATCCTGAATTCAAGGTCTCAACTCATTCCTTTCTTCCCTGATCTGTATGTGGGAACCGCTCAGAGTCACTGTCTTTTGGGCCCATGGAAACATCTGTGGTTCCTGGCTTCCTCCAGAAACTCTCAGGGTTCTGTGTGCTTTAGATAATAATTGTACTATAGTACAATATACATTCCTTGCTTGCTTCTCTTCTTTGGTGGAATTCAAAGGCAGGGAACCTGTATTTTTCCATTTTCCCTGTTCTTAATGAACTTTCTTACACAAGTCTAGACTAGATCCTACTGAAGCCTCGGGTCCATCTCCCTGCTCTCCCTAACTGTGTAGTTGGGATCCCTCAAGTGCTTCATTGCTGGGCTGCTTTAATCATGTGGGTGAAGGCCAGCACTTCTTCTTCGATGCCTTCTAAAAAATATTTATTCCCCAGTTTGACTTTGGAATTTGACAGTTCCTAAAGTAAAGGAGACAGTTTGGGGCAGACTTTTTTTTCCCCATACTTTCAGTAACCCCACTTATTTAGTCATTCCTGGTTTCCAAAATCCAGGGCATGCTTGGGCTCTGGCCAAATGCTCAAAGGATGCGTCTATTTTGCGTAACAGCACGCTATTCAACTCTTTGATGCCACGGCTCTCATTCATTTCTTAATGATGGTGCAAATGAGCTGCATGTTTCACACCGCAGAGTTTGAGAACTTTCCAAATGGCATGAAACAAAATTATTAGAGTGATATGTTCAGTCCAGCAGATAAGTGCTCGGGCTGCAGTATGAAATAGATAGCTAGTAACTCAAAACATGGGGCTGTCCCTTTTTCCTTTTTGGTTTATAAAAAGGGGAACTTTCTCTTCTGCCGGCTGAGGGGCTGGTTCTTTTCAATGGCTGTCGTCTGTGGGAGGGCTTCCCTCATTGCCGCTGCTTGTGAGCAAGGCTGGAGCGCTTAACTTAGCTTGTGAAATCATCGGCGTCCAGTCGATGGCTGATATTAGAGCCAGCTGCTGGAAGTGTCAGGGCAGCTGCTTTGTGAGATGAGAGCAAAATCTCACCACTGCTCCTGTTCTAAGGCTGGGCTACAAGAAAAGGCCAACTGTGAGCCAATGGGCTCATCACATACTCATTTTTGCTCCACCAGCTCAGATTCCTGTATGATGAAACCTACTTTCAACGATCTGGAAGTAAAAGCAAAAATGTACACCTGGTTCTGAAAGAGTGCTCTATCATTTTTATTCATGGATTTCAGGATCTTGTGGGGTTTTTTTTGATTGTGTGACTCACAGTTTTTAAGGAACTGCCCAAGAGGGCCCATTCGCCTGGACAGTCAGGCTTCCTCCTGGGTCAAGAACAACAGTCCCCACTTCCAGAGGGCTGCAGATTTCAACACCGTGCCCAGCCAGAGCGACCCCATCCTGCTGTGAGGCTTTGCTTCACCCTGTTCTGGTCTGCATGGACCAGAGACTAGGCTACAAAGATGCTTAAAGTGGAACAAAAGGAAGAATTGAGCAGGCCTGAAGGCCATCTCACCAACCAGGCAGGAGGCGACACCAGGAAGGCACTCGGTAAGCCTACAGATCCTTTAATCCTTTTTAGCCTGGGCTCTGACTGGCCATTGTTTCTTTAACATCCTGCATGAAAGCATTTGGTGCAAACGTAACTGCCTGTAGGCAAGGGAGTATAGATATTTGTCCAATGTGTAATTAAAAAAGAAAAAGCTATGTATATGAAGGGAACAACCATCACTTCTTCCCTTCTCTGTCCTTCCCTCCTTGTTTTTTAAAGATCAAAAAAAACACAACTCCCCACATTTTGGCCTGGGTATGTAGTTTCACAAACTCCCCCCTGTGCCAATGTCTCCCAGCTGTCACTCAAAGCCAAGCAACAGAATCTGCCATAATTTAAAAAGAAAAAATGTCTTTTATGACATTGACATGTGTTGGATGTTTCAGGAAGAGCATGGTTCCTTGTCTCATTTTCTAAGACTTCCTGAGTTCATTTTCCCCTCATTTTTCATCATTTTCATGGGCATTTTCTCCTAAAGGCCAAAATACACCAAGTGTATTTCACTAATTGAGCCACTCTGGCCAGTTAGTCTTCAGATAAGAAAATGGCAAAATAATTTTTTCAAGAGGAGACAGAGGTATTCCTGTGAAGGAGATGAGCGCCTCCTGTGCTCCGAGAGGCTGGGGGACACAGCATGCTCACGGGACCCCACAGGCTATTTAAAAATGTTAAGAGCAGCACAACCATATTTGCCATCTGCCAAAGGTAAGTTCAAGGTAGGCCACAGTATCAGCGTTAGACTGGGCAGCGTTTCCTTCTGTGACATCGGATACTGGTGAGGCTGGGTTCACCGCTGCTGTGCAAAGCAATGTGAAATGCTCAGCTCATCACGCGGGCATTTCACTGTCTCACGTCATCACAAGAAGGGTGAGTCCAGGACAGTGAGATTATTTTGAGAGAGAGAGAGACCCCATTCACACAACTTTTATTACTGTATATCGTTATAATGGTTCTATTTTATTATTATTGTTGTTAATCTCTTACTGTGCCAAATTTATAAATTAAACTTTATCGTAAGTGTGTATGTATAGGAAAAAACAGTATATATAGGGTTTGGTACTATCAGGGTTTCAGGCATGTGTTGGGGGCCTTGGAACATATCCCCCCACCAATAAAGGGGGGGCAGGCAAAGGTATGTTTAGCTCCCCAAACGGTACATGAACTCTGGGCTTCATGCTGATTTCCTGTTCCTTATTCGTTTCCTATTTTTTCTTTTTCTTGTTCCTTATTCTTTGCCCTGTAAAAGCTTCTTGCCTTCTGCCCCATTTTGTGGTTGCTTGGACCCTTGGAGGCTTCCTGCTTCAGCAAGTGTTAAATAAAATTTGTTTGCATCACCTAATTGTCTCACTCATTTTTAACAAGTCTGATCCCGAGGCCTGCGGAGCTACAAAGGACCCAACAGGCTACATATCCATTAATAAGTAATTTTGTTTCCTTAAGAATGAAATCAAAATGTTATTTTTCTTTCAATATATACATACACTTTTTTCAAATAGCTACTAAGTTGCTCATAAATATTTATTAAGTTTTTTAGACCTAATTAATAAATGGAGCTTCTAGGGATGACTTTTGGACTAGGGACACTGTAAAAAAAAAATCACCAGGACACTAAGAGCTGGTGGAACGGTGGCAGCGGTGGTGGCCCTGGCAGCTCAAGACTGAATGCAAGTCACAGAGTCACCGTGATTCTTCAGAGGCTCTTCAGGTTCTCCTCTCATCCAGCCTGCAGTCTCAGTCCATTCGAGGAGGAATATTGGTGCTACAGCAGTGGCACTGGGGGAACTTGATCCTATACAGAAACTCTTCTTGGACAAGATTAGAGAATATAGAACTAAGCGACGGTCATCGGCAGGACCTGTTGATACTGGCCCAGAGTATCGATAAGATCTGGAGAGGGAGCTTTTTAAGCTTAAGCAACTGGATGGTAAAGGAGACATGACTACATTCCCTAACTTCAAATTTGAAGATCCCAAATTTGAAGTCATCAAAAAACCCCAGTCCTGAAGAAATACATAAAATCTATCTGGTAATTTGTTCTAGATTAGTTGTACAATTGGTCAGAAGGTATCAATAAACATAACATTTCACAGCTAAAAAAAAAAAAGATACTAAGAGCTGTTTGTTTGGGAGTAAGTTTGGGAGTCTTTGTACCAAGTTACTGAAGAAATAAATATGTATAAGAGCATGAGAAAAACTGGAGGATATAAAATGAAACTTATGTTAGAGATGAACATACAAGGTGTTGGAAATCAAAGGCCATGAGGCAGTAGGTTATGGACATGCCAGCTGATCTTTGAGGTGGGACCTCTCCATGGTAGTGTAATTATATAGTAATATAGGGCTCTTAGGCCACCCCACACTTCTGCCCAAAAATATTGGCAGGTGCCACGGACCTACTTGGACATACTTTCCTGTTGAATTTAAATGCATCTTCAGAATCCTTCTCAACTCTGTGCTCAGGCAGCCAATGGTCTGAGTGAACACATGAGATAAAACCTACCTGATCTCCCTGTTCTAAGTCTAATCCCCAGCCTTATAGTTTCAAAAACTCAAAATTTCTCATTCTGAGCTATTCCAGCACCAGTGATTAAAACTGTCCTGTGCACACAGACTCATGCTTAAATAATGAGGGGGAATCACTGTAGGAGCTAAACCCCATCTCCAGAATTTCTCCAGAACCACTCCTCTCCCCGCTGCCTGACTTGAGGGATATTCTTGCCCTTTCCCTCCCTGGTTTCGGGAAATCTCTTTCAGTGGGAGTCAGTGTTACAGCTTCTCCTTTCCTCCCAGCCCACCTGATCAGCTCAGGATCCACAGGCAGGTTTTGATCTCAGCAGCTGTCCATTCACAGCTCTAGGCATCTCTGTCCTGTTTTCCTTGAGGTCTTGGAAACCCTCTCAAGCCCCTCTGGATCCCACTCCCCTCCCATGAAGGTTAATTTTGTGTTGGGAGATCTGTGGGCTTCCATGGACTGTGAGACTATTTCCTTCCCCAGCATAGGGAAGTTTTCAGCAATTATTTCTTCAAAGACACTTTCTATCCCTTTTTCTCTCTCTTCTTCCTCTGGTACTCCTATAATGCAAATATTGTTCCCTTTGGATTGGTCACACAGTTCTCTTAATATTCTTTCATTCCTAGAGATCCTTTTATCTCTCTCTGCCTCAGCTTCTCTGTATTCCTGTTCTCTGATTTCTATTCCCTTAACAGTCTCTTGCATCTCGTCCAGTCTGCTGCTAAGCCCGTCAGTCGCTTGTCTCATTTCTGCATTGTCTTTCCTCACTTCCCTCACTTCCTCCCTCAGCTCTTGCATATTTCTCTGTAGATCCATCAGTATGGTATGACTTTTGTTCTGAATTCTTTTTCAGGAAGGTTGTGAATTTCCATCCCTTCAGGTCAGCTGGGCTCTTTAAGACTTAAAAAAAGAAAGAAAGAAAAGAAAAACAAAAAAAACAAAAAAACGCCAACTGGGAGTAGATTCTGTGGAGATGCTATGAAGGTTAATTTTGTAAGGCAGGAAAATAGATATGAATGGGGTGGAGAGAGAGAATTAAGTCCAGTAAAGCCCACTACAAGGGACTCAGAGTTAACCAGTTAAAACTAGAAAGCCAGAAAAGACCCAGAGTTAATAAGTTAATCAGTTAAAACTCAAAAGGCCAGGAGCAACTTGGCCTGGAATGTTTGAATATTCCCCAGATAAGAAAAAGTATCTGAGCACAGCCCATGTCTTCATTGTGTCACTTAGATCATGCCATTGTAAGATTTACTTTAGCCTGCTAAAAGGCCCAGCTATAAACTGCATAATAAAGACAGGAAGATTCCATCTTACAGCTAAAATTGCATTTTAAAACCCAAGAAGCTAAGTAAGATTCTTAACATATTCTTTAGCAGACAATAACTCAGCCCACCTTGGGAGCAAAGCAGGCAGTCTTGATTGATAAGCTCCTAGACCAGGAAGCTGCTATCCTGGGAGGAAATCAGAGCAGAAAATTTCTTATGTTAATTTTGCAGAACTTCCTGGAAGACTGATAAGAAGAGACTTAATGTCTCAGCAAGGATGAACATTCTAGGACCACTAAACAAGTCCACACCCCTAGCCCTTTGTCACATTCCTGAAAATCCTCAACTGCCCGTAAAACCCCAGACCCTAAACCTTTCAGGGCACACCTCTCTCTGAGGTCACCCTCACTCTTTAAGTGCATGGACTTTTCTCCAGACTTTCAGGGTGCTCCTCTCTGAGGTCACCTGTACTTTCTAAGTGCATAACCCTGAATTTTTTCCCAATCTTTCAGCGCTTCTCTCTCTGAGGTTGCCCGCACTTTCTAAGTGTGTAACCTTTTAACCTTAAACTTTCTCTCTTCAACCTTTCAGGGAACCTCTCTTACCTGAAGTCACCTGCACTTTTCCTCTCTTTAAATAACTTTAAATAAAACTTTTACTCTGCTTCACTACTGTGTCTCTGCCCTTCAATGCTTTGTTGCGGCAGGGACAAGGACCAAGGAAAATACACAATGCCCCCTAACAGTTTTATATGTCAACTAGATAGGGCTAAAGAATGCCCACTGTGGGTAAAATTGTAATATTTCCAGATTCGCTCCCTGGCCTTACTGTATCTCCATATCAATAGGTGCTTCCAAGGGGTGGAAAGTAGTCAATCTCCATATCAATAGGTAATTACAGGGGTCACAAAGGCATGTCTGGACCAGAGAGGTTGGTTGAGGTCCCATTTTGCAGCCTGGTGGCAAGAGACAGGTGAGCAGAAGTGACGACTGCTTGTAAGCAATAAATGGCTTTCTCCCACTTTATTTCTCCCTTTGACTGATCTTGGTTTCAAATGTATTTTGCCCCGGGTTGGGAAGGTATATTCCCCCAGGAGTGACACCACATAACTGGCAAATCATTATTACTGGGTGTGTCTGTGAGGGTGTTTTTGGAAGATACTAGCATTTGAAGAGGTGAATTTAGAAAAGCAGGGTTCTCCCCTCCAATGGGTGATCATTTTACAATCTGTTGAGGGCCCTAAATGGGAAAAAATGGTGGGAAAAGGATGAGTTCACTTTCTCTGCTTGAGCTGAGACATTCCTCTTCTGCCCTTGGACATTGGTGCTTCTGGTTCCTGGGATTTTGGACTCAGACTGGGACTTGTACCATTAATTCCCCAATTCTCGGGCCTTTGGAATCAGACTCCAGTACAGCACCAGCTTTCCTAGTTCTCTAGCTTGCAGCGAGCAGATGCTTGGGAGGAAACCCATCCTCTACCCTTCAAGGTTCTTCTAGCTAGGCCAATAGTCAAATAGGCATGAGACAGATGAGCAGGAGAAAAAAAAAATTTAAATAACGAACAGTAAGTATGAGGAATCCACAGACATGAGATTCCAAAGACATCCAGGGACAATGAGGTATATTGAACTAAGGAGAAGGGGGTAGGGGCCTGGGGAACAATTCAAAGGAATATGAAAGAGTAAATGTTTGCTGGGCCACACAGACACAATGGAACCTAGAGAGGAATTTTAACAGGCTTAGCCACTTGCCTCTCTAGCCACCACATTATATCTAGCTAGTACTGTAATACAGCTGTCTAAGGCGGTATCTCTCCTGCTGCGCTGTCCCTCCATCTAAATCATTTTTATGCAGTGGGGAGTGGGGCTGTCTATCAAAGTTCCTAAGTCTTTTGGGCTTTCATTGATTTCATCAAGATAATAAAATAACTCTCACTTGGCTCACTGACTATAAATCCCCAGCTGTTTTTGCTGAATTTGAAGTTGAGCTGAATCTCTGTCCCCTATTACAGTATCTCTGTTGCAATAGTCCTGAATCAAATTTCCTTGTCATTTTAACAAGTGTTAGAATAATGTTTTCTTTAGCAATGGATACACTATAAACTGTCCTGAAAGAGTGACCAAGCAGTAAAGGGTGTTGAAATCACATTTCTTGGGGCACGGTTACAAGGTATAGGGTATAATTACAGAGATGTAATTAAAAACATAGCATGGATTATGCTCTGGCTGTATTTAGGTTACTGGGCAGCAGGGGTCCCATGTCAAGAGTCTAAAGAATCAGGCGTCAGACACATTGGGTCCTATCTAGAGGTGTGGTGGGGATTCTCGTCATCGGGAGGGGATCATAGGATGGCCCACAGAGGCCTCTGGGGGGAGACTCAGGCAGAGGGAGCTGTGGGGTCAGCCGGTGAAGGGCAGGGGGTGTGATGCTCCCCATACTCCCTTCCCCAGACACTGCTGAGAGAGTCCTGGGGAGGGAAAAGGTAGAAACACAGTTTTATTGGTGTATAAGTTGCTGGAAGAGAATGGCCAGTCTCCTTGGGGTCCTCATGGATGGAGTCTCCTTTTCACCACTCCTGTGAGGCATTTATGTGGGAACTGGGGAATCTCACACTCTCAGCTGGATCAACCCCAGCAGAGGGACAGGTGATGTGGGAAAAGGGGCTAGAAAGCAACTAGACTGAGGAAGGAGTGGAGATTTCACTTGGTGTCAGGAGCTCTGCTTCTGCCAGCAGAAGAGTGGAACTTCCTGCCAGGATGAGAGGACATGTTGGCCAGCAGCAGAGGCAACACACTGAACTTAGAAGGCATTTGAGAAGAACTGGGCTCCTATAAATGGGTTGGTGGGGCAGAACCTAACAAACAGATTTCTAGGTCTGTACCTTTGACTCTTTATCCCCAGGCTGGTTTTTCCAAAGAAAACAGGATTACCTTTTAAGATGTGGCTAATGATTTCTAAGAGCACGGTAACAGATTTGTGCCTATCTTCCAGTCCTACAAGTCCCTACCTACTGCAGTGCCTAGTACATAACAGGGGCTTGGGCAACATTTATTGATTTAAAATAGATTTCAGAAAACATTATAGGATAGTCATTTGTCCTTAAGTCCAATTCAACAGCATTAAAAATAATCATAGCCAATGTTTGCCAAGCATCTGGCTACTTCCTGTGCACTGTCTCACTTAATGATCTGACCAACCCTGCCTGGTGATCACCACCTCCCTTTGACTGAGGAGAAAACAGAACCCCTAAATGCTGCATGGTGGGGTGGTACACAGGTGTTCCACAGAGAGCAGCCCTCGACTGAAAAGCGGAGGCTGAGATCTGGGGCCAAGTCTATCTGACCATAAGAGCGTACAGTTGCCACCACTCTTTTTGGGAACAAAGCCTTTCTGAGCTTCCTCTAGTGTGCCAAGTCCTCCATGGTGGAGGGAAAGAAAGGGGTTTCTTTCCCTACAGGCCCACTGAATTGGGCTAAAGATGAGCCAAACCCACACACAGGGTAATAGAGGATAGCTTCTGGGCTATAGAGCCTGCTCAGAGCAATTTGTTCATTAACTTAGCACATCTGTGTGGCAGGGGCTAGTCAGGTTACAGGGAACCCAGCTGCAAGGCCCAGCTCTGGGTCCAGACCCTTAGTGCCTCAGGCCTTCAGTTACGCAGCTCGGGCAAATGCTTCTGGAACGATCTGATCGGCTTCTGGTTCCCAGACAAGTCAATCTGAGTTGAATGCTTCTCACTCATGATTTCCTTAGAGTTTGGTGTATCATGGGGGCACCATGAAATAATAAAGGATATTATACATAACATCTGTTTTTAATTATTTTTTCTTTTTTTAATTTTGCTATTATTAATGTACAATTATATGAGAAATATTATGGTTACTAGACTCCCCCTATTATGAAGTCCCCACCACATACCCCATTACAGTCACTGTCCATCAGCATAGTGAGATGCTGTAGATTCATTACTTGTCTTCTCTGTGTTATACTGCCTTCCCCATATGCCCACCCACCGCTATATTACGTGTGCTAATTGTAATGCCCCTTTTCCCCCCTTATCCCTCCCTTCCCACCCATCTTCCCCAGTCCCTTTCCCTTTGGTAACTGTTAGTCCATTCTTGGGTTCTATGAGTCTGCTGCTGTTTTGTTCCTTCAGTTTTTCCTTTGTTCTTATGCTCCACAGATGAGTTAGATCATTTGATACTTGTCTTTCTCTGCTTGGCTTCTTTCACTGAGCATAATACCCTCTAGCTCCATCCATGTTGTTGCAAATGGTAGGATTTGTTTTCTTCTTATGGCTGAATTATATTCCATTGTGTATATGTACCACTTCTTCTTTATCCATTCATCTACTGATGGACACTTAGGTTGCTTCCATTTCTTGGCTATTGTAAATAGTGCTGCGATAAACATAGGGATGCATCTGTCTTTTTCAAACTGGGCTGCTGCATTCTTAGGGTAAATCCCTAGGAGTGGAATTCCTGGGTCAAATGGTATTTCTATTTTGAGTTTTTTGAGGAACCTCCATACTGCTTTCCACAATGGTTAAACTAATTTACATTCCCACCAGCAGTGTAGGAGGGTTCCCCTTTCTCCACATCCTCACCAACATTTATTGTTGTTTGTCTTTTGGATGTTGGCCATCCTCACTGGTGTGAGGTGATATCTCACTGTAGTTTTAATTTGCATTTCTCTGATGATTAGTGATGTGGAGCATCTTTTCATGTGCCTGTTGGCCATGTGAATTTCTTCTTTGGAGAAGTTTGTGTTCAGCTCCTCTACCCATTTTTTAATTGGCTTATTTGTCTTTTGTTTATTGAGGTGCATGAGCTCCTATCGCATATATCATTTATGAATATATTCTCCAATACTGTAGGGTGTCTTTTTGTTCCATTGATGATGTCCTTTGCTGTACAGAAGCTTTTTAGTTTGATATAGTCCCACTTGTTCATTTTTGCTTTTGTTTCCCATGCCCAGGGAGATATGTTCATGAAGAAGTTGCTCATATTTATGTCCAGTAGATTTTTACCTGTGTTTTTTTCTAAGAGTTTTATGGTTTCATGACTTACACTCAGGTCTTCAATCCATTAAGAGTTTACTTTTGTGCATGGGGTTAGATAATAATCCAGTTTCATTCTTTTACATGTAGCTGTCCAGTTTTGCCAACACCAGCTGTAGAAGAGGCTGTCATTTCCCCATTGTATATTCATGGCTCCTTTATAGTATATTAATTGACCATATATGCTTGGGTTTATATATGGGCTCTCTAGTCTGTTCCATTGGTCTATGGGTCTGTTCTTGTGCCAGTACCAAATTGTCTTGATTACTGTGGCTTTGTAATAGAGCTTGAAGTCAGTGAGCGTAATTCCCCCTGCTTTATTCTTCCTTCTCAGGATTGCTTTGGCTCTGTGGGGTCTTTTGTGGTTCCATATGAATTTTAGAACTATTTGCTCTAGTTCATTGAAGAATGCTCTTGGTATTTTGATAGGGATTGTATTGAATCTGTAGAATGCTTTAGGTAGGATGGCCATTTTGACAATATTAATTCTTCCTATCCATGAGCATGGGATGTGTTTTCATTTATTGGCATCTTTAATTTCTCTCATGTGAGTCTTGTTGTTTTCAGAGTATAAGTCTTTTACTTCCTTGGTTTATTGCTAGGTATTTTATTATTTTGGATTCAATTGTGAATGGAATTGTTTTCCTGATTTCTCTTTCTGCTAGTTCACCATTAGTGTATAGAAAAACAACAGATTTCTGTGTATTAATTTTGTATCCTGCAACTTTACCGAATCCAGATATTAGATCTAGTAGTTTTGGAGTGGATTCTTTAGGGTTTTTTATTTACAATATCATGTCATCTGCAAACAGGGACAGTTTGACTTCTTCCTTACCAATATGGAGGCCTTTTATTTCTTTGCGTTGTCTGATTGCCATGGCTAGGACCTCTACAACTATGTTGAATAAAAGTGGGGAGAGTGGGCATCCTTGTCTTGTTCCCGATCTTAAGGGAAAAGCTTTCAGGTTCTCGCTGTTAAGTATAATGTTGTCATATACAGCCTTTATTATGTTGAGGTACTTGCCCTCTATACCCATTTTGTTGAGAGTTTTATCATGAATGGATGTTGAATTTTGTTGAATGTTTTTTCATCACCTATGGAGATGATCATATGGTTTTTGTCTTTCTTTTTATTGATGTAGTGGATGATGTTGATGGATTTTCGATTGTTGTACCATCCTTGCATCCCTGGGATGAATCCCACTTGATCATGATGGATGATCTTTTTGATGTATTTTTGAATTCAGTTTGCTAATATTATGTTGAGTATTTTGCATCTATATTCATCAGGGATATTGGTCTGTAATATTCATTTTTTGTGGTGTCTTTGCCTGGTTTTGGCATTAGAGTTATGTTGGCCTCATAGAATGCATTTGGGCGTATTCCCTACTCTCCTACTTTTTGGAAAACTTTAAGGAGGATGGGTATTAGGTCTTCACTAAATATTTCATAAAATTCAGCAGTGGAAATCATCTGGTCCAGGGTTTTTGTTCTTAGGTAGTTTTTTGATTACCAATTCAATTTCTTTGCTGCTAATTGGTCTGTTCAGATTTTCTGTTTCTTCCTGGGTCAGCCTTGCAAGGTTGTATTTTTCTAGGAAGTTGTCCATTTCTTCTAGGTTATCCAGTTTGTTAGCATATAATTTTGCATAGTATTCTCTCGTAATTCTTTGTATTTCTGTGGTATCCGTAGTGATTTTTCCTTTCTCATTTCTGATTCTGTTTATGTGTGTAGACTCTCTTTTTTTCTTGATAAGTCTGGCTAGGGGTTTATCAATTTTGTTTATTTTCTCAAAGAACCAGCTTCTGCTTTCACTGATTCTTTCTATTGTTTTATTCTTCTCAATTTTGTTTATTTCTGCTCTAATCTTTATTGTATCCCTCTTTCTACTGACTTTGGGCCTCATTTGTTCTTCTTTTTCTAGTTTCACTAATTGTGAGTTTAGACTGTTCATTTGGGATTGTTCTTCTTTCCTGAGGTAGGCCTGTATTGTAATATATTTCCCTCTTCGCATGACTTTTGCTGCATCCCACAGATTCTGCAGTGTTGAATTACTGTTGTCATTTGTCTCCATATATTGCTTGATCTTGTTTTTATTCGGTCATTGATCCATTGAGTATTTAGGATCATGTTATTAAGCCTCCATGTGTTTGTGGGCTTTTTCATTTTCTTTGAGTAATTTATTTCTAGTTTCATACCTTTGTGATCTGAGAAGCTGGTTGGTACAATTTCAATCTTTTTGAATTTACTGAGGTTCTTTTTGTGGCCTAGTATATGATCTATGCTTGAAAATGTTCCATGTGCACTTGAGAAGAATGTGTATCCTGTTGCTTTTGGATAAAGTGTTCTGTACATGTCTGTTATATCCATCTGTTCTAATATGTTGTTCAGTGCATCTGTCTCTTTATTTATTTTCTGTCTAGTTGATCTGTCCTTTGGAGTGAGTGGTGTGTTGAAGTCTCCTAAAATGAATGCATTGCATTCTATTTCCCCCTTTAATTCTGTTAGTATTTGTTTCACCTATGTAGGTGATCCTGTGTTGGGTGCATAGATGTTTATAATAGTTATATCCTCTTGTTGTACTGACCCCTTATCATTTTGTAATGTCCTTTTTTGTCTCTTGTGACTTTGTTTTGAAGTTTACATTGTCTGATACAAGTACTGCAACTCCTGCTTTTTTCTCACTATTAGTCGCATGAAATATCTTTTTCCATCCCTTTACTTTCAGTCTGTGTATATGTTTGGGTTTGAAGGGAGTCTCTTGTAGGCAGCATATATATGGGTCTTGTTTTTTTATCCATTCAATGTCTTTTGATTGGTGCATTCAGACCATTTACATTTAGGGTGATTATGGATAGGTATGTACCTATTGGCATTGCAGGCTTTGTATTTGTGGTTACCAAAGGTTCAAGGGTTATTCCCTTAGTATCTAACAGTCCAATTTAATTCACTTCATATGCCATTACAAACACAACCTAAAGATTCTTTTGTTTTCCTCCTTTTTCTTCCTCCTCCATTGTTTGATGTTACGAATCGTATTCTGTACTCTTTGTCTATCCCTTAAGTGACATCTATTTAGTCTTAGGAATACTTCCATCTATAGAGAGTCCCTCCAGAATGCACTGTAGAGGTGGTTTGTGGGAGGTAAATTATCTCAGCTTTTGCTTCTCTGAAAATTGTTTAATCCGTTCTTCAAATTTAAATGATAACCTTTCCGGGTAGAGTATTCTTAGTTTGAAGCCCTTCTGCTTCATTGCATTAAATATATCATGCCACTCCCTTCTGACCCGTAAGGTTTCTGTTGAGAAATCTGATGATAGCCTGATGGGTTTTCCTTTGTATGTGTCTTTTTTCTCTGTCTAGCTGCTTTTAAAAGTCTGTCTTTATCCTTGATCTTTGCCACTTTAATTATTATATGTCTTGATGTTGTCTTTCTTGGGTCCCTTGTGTTGGGAGATCTGTGCATCTCCATGGCTTTAGAGACTCTTTCCCCAGATGGGGGAAGTTTTCAGCAATTACCTCCTCAAAGACACTCTCTATCCCTTTTTCTCCCTCTTCTTCTTCTGGTACCCCTATTATGCGACTATTGTTCCTTTCAGATTGGTCACACAGTTATCTCAATATTCTTTCATTCTTACAGATTCTTTTTTCTCTCTGTGCCTCAGCTTCTTTGCACTCCTCTTCTCTAATTTCTATTCTGTTTACTGTCTCTTCTACTACATCTTATCTGCTTTTAAATCCCTCCCTTGCATGTTGAATTTCAGATATGGAATTTCTTAATGATTGAATCTCCATCTTAAATTCATTCCTGAGTTCTTGAATATTTTCTGTACCTCCATAAGCATGTTTATGATTTTTGTTTTGAACTCTCTTTCAGGAAGATTGGTGAGTTCAGTTTCATTTGGCCCTTTTTCTGGGGTTTGTGAGATTTTGGTCTGTACCAAGTTCTTCTGACGTTTCCTATTTCTGTGTCATGCCCTGTATTACGCAGAAGCTCCAGTCTCTGGAGCTTCTTAGCCCCCAGAGTGAGGTTGGGGGTCGTAGGGGAGTGGAGATAGTGCCTGAGGGGAGGAAAGATCTGTTTCTTGACTCCTATCTGCCCTGCCTGTCTCCAGCATCACAGCCAGTGGGCTGAGCACGCAGGTGTAAGCCTCTGTGCTTGGCCTCTCTGGCTATTGTAGGTGAGGCCTCTCTCTGGCTGGCCTGATGCCAGAGTAGTGACTGCCGGTTTGCGAGCCAGTGGTGCCCTCAGGCCCGTAGGAAGGCTCAGCAAGCTGCCTGTCACAGTGGGGGCGCGGGGGGGGGGCTTCAGAGCTGAGTAGCCAACCAGGGGGATGGAGCTCCTGAAGCTCCCCAAAGTTCCCAATCTGCTGGGCAGAGCATGCCCAGACAACCTTGTCCCCCTATCCCTTCTCCCACACAGCAAGCTCTGTGCAAACCCCGCCCCTTCAGCTGCCCTCTCGCTGCTAGGAAGCCTCTCAGACCGCCTGCTTTTCCCTTGTCTCAGAGTGGCCGGGTGTGGATCTCGTCTTCCACTAACGGCCGGAATCTGTCTCTCAAGCACTCTGCCTGTCCCAGCTCCCCATCCTCCAGAACACCACACAATGTAGATTTCTGCTCACAAAGCAGATCTCCAGGGCTGGGTGTTCAGCAGTCCCAGGCTTCCACCCCCTCCCCGCTCCATTTCTCTTCCTCCCGTTGGTGAGCTGGGGTGGGGGAAGGGCTTGGGTCCCACCAGATCAAGGCTTTTGTATGTTACCCTGTTTTGTGAGGTCTGCTCTGTTCGTGAGGTCTGTGTGCAGTCTGGTGCAGCCTTCCTCCCTGTTGCTGTTTTAGGGTTAGTTGTGTTAACTATATTTTCACACTATCTGTGGTTTGAGGAGGAGTTCTCTGTCTCACCTCTCATGCCACCCTGTTTTTAATTATTTTTGTAAAAAATTGGAAAATAATGAAAATGCAAGTAAACCATTGAAATTACCTGTAATCCCACCACCGGCAATGACTCCCATGCCAGTGACAAGTCAAAAATTCTAGAGCCCCACAGCTCTGCAATAAAAGGGCTTATTGAGCCTTTACAGAGCTAGCCAGACAAGAAGTGAGTCCTGGGACAGGAAGGTTCTGCTTCACCAGCAGCAAGACCAGCTAGCAAAAACTACTTGTCTGCCAGACTCAAGAAACAGGGCTCATTTATAAGGAGTTTCAAGGAAAGAAAGTTCTTTTAATTCACATTGGTTACAGATAAGGAAGGTGGGCTAACATGGAGTGGGGAAAGTCTGGGGAGAGGAGGTTAGTTCACAGAGAAGGCTATGGATGGGCTGTTGATGATATCAGACAGTGGTCCATGCAAAGGGGACGCGGTGGTCCTCAAGACCTTCTAGATAATTGTTGAAATAACTTCATTCAGGAACGTGGAGTTTCTGATGAGCTCTGGCCCACGACTATTGACTGACCTCCCCTTGTCTCTCTCTCCCTCCTTCTTTGGCCCTTAGTTGCTTCACTGAGGACATTTCAGCATTTTCCCCAACTATAAACAAAATTTGTGCACATTGCATGGCAACCAGAAAACACAGAAATGTATAATAAGAAAAGTTTTGCCTGTGAATCTAAAAGGAGAGTCCTGAAGGTCTGCCCCTATTTTGCAGGATTGAGGGAGGGAAAGAGGGATAAAAGAGAAAACCGCCATTTCTCTCTGTACTCCCAACATTGATGACACTGTTAAAAAACAAAACTCAGTCAAGTAAACTTGAAGAGCTACTGGCTTTATGAAGTGATTCATGAATCAGGCAGCATCCCCTCTAGCAGTAGAGAGATGCTCTGAAGGACAACACAAAGAAAGGTGTTTATAGGCAGGACAAGGAAGTCATAAACAGAGAAAAGGATCATTTCAGGTGCAGTCACCTTATTTAAAGCACAAAAGGGTCTTACTGGGTGGATTCCTTTGGAGGATTAGGAATAGAGAGAGCACATGTGACAGATCATTTTATGGATGCTGACCAGAAAATTCCTGACTGACTACATTTCTGGGGCAGGTGGAAACTGCAATTAGGTCAGTTGACTTGGCCTAGCAGAAGTGACACCATACTGGGCCTGTGTCTTTCTTTTTAACACCAAATGGGTAGGTTTTCTTCACCAAGGTATTCTCTGTGGACACAAATGGGGTGTCCTATCATTCATTTCAGTTCTGACACTATCTGCCTGGAGATAGCATTAGACCCCCTGGCTAAGGGCTCAGGCCCACAAGCCCTCATTTCAGATGCCAGTTCCCAAGAAGTGAGTCTCTGGGTTATGCACAACTTCTATGCAACCTGACTGCTAATCAGAGGTCCCATTACCACCTCCTACAGTTCAAGAATTTGCTAGAACGGCTCACAGAACTCATAAAAACACTTACATTTACCATTTTATTATAAAGAACACAATTCAGGAACAGCAAGATGGAAGAGAAGCATAGGGCAAGGTATGGAGGAAAAGACACAGAGCTTCCATGCCCTCTTCAGGTGCTTCCTCCTGGAGCGTGGATGTGTTCATCAACCTGGAAGCTTTCTGAACCCCCTTGTTTATGGACGTTTCATTAGGTAAGCATGATTGATTGGGCCAGAGGCCATCAGTGATTAGCTTCATCTCCAACCCTTCCCTGGAGGTTGGGGTGGGGAGCTGGGACTGAAAGTTCCAACCCTCTAGTCACCTAGTTGCTCCCCTGGCAGCCAGCCTCCATCCTCAGGAGCTTTTCAAAGCCACCTTATTAACATAAGCTCTTTTGTGGTTTGAAGGGGCTTGGTGGGAAGAACAAAAGAGGCTCCTTTCCCCTTTATCACTCCAGAGCTATTTCAGGAACTGGGGACCAAACGAAGTATTGTAACAAAAGATGTTCCTTTCACCTCTTATCACTTAGGAAATTACAAGCATTTAGAAGCTCTGTGCCAGGGACTCACAAGGGTTTTAGGAGGAAGACGGCACAAATATTTCTCATTGCATCACAATACTGCAAGGGCTGCAGCTGGGAGAGGATGTCCTTCAGGGTGTGCAGAGCTTGGTGTGGGTGGAACAGGCAGCACTTAGCTCTGTTTAGGGTGTGTCCCTCATCTCTGTTTCTCTGCCAGACTTGAGATCATTCTCAGACCAGAAAGAGGGACCTGGGGAGTGGTCAAGTCAGGGTGCTGCCTATAAACAGAAAAAGCGGGCAGGCCTCCAGGAGGGGAAGCAGAGGAGAGCTGCAGGCTTCAGAGGGCAGGTTCTGCTCACCCCTGTGACCAGAGACCTGAGACACCAGCTCAGGTGTGCGTCTGGAACAGAACCAGACCTCACTGTCCTTTAAGGAAGATGCTATAGGCTAGTGGTTCTCAAACTTGAAAATGCATTAGAACAACAGAGGGATTGTTCAAAGTGCCTGTCGCTGGTGTAGGGGTCAAGGGCAGGCTGCCCCGAGATGTGCCACTTGGCACGCAGATCCTGTCAGAGACGAAAGCAAGGCCCGGAAGACTCAGGAAAACACTTGACCTAACTTCTGCCTGAAAGAACTCCTCCAGGAGAGCTACCAACTTAGAGAACTACATTATAACATGGACTACGGTGGTAGACAGGGAGGGAGGTGGCTGTGACTGTTAAAATACCTCAGTATGCCTAAGTGTTTCTCTATAGCCCACCAAGCATTGTGTTTGCCAAATATTTACTCTTTCATATTCCTGGGAACTGCTTCCCTTTTCCTTGAGGTCTGACTACTGCCCGCTTCTCCTTAGTTCAGGACCCATATACACCTCACTGTCCCTGGTTGGCTTTGGAATCTCTGTCTATGGATTCCTAGTAGGTAAATAAACTTTGTTTTGTTTCTCCTGTTAATCTGTCTCATGTCAATGTGGTTCTGAAACCAGCTAGAGGACCCTCAAGGGGTAGAGGAAATATCTTCTTCCCGACACTAGGCTCTGAATGGGTTCAGAACAAGCCTCCCCAAAATGTGCCACTTTGTCATGTGGACAATTTTAAGGTGAAGGCAATCAAGAGAAACTTCTGCTTCTCCCTTAAGTACCAAAAAAGAGTTTAAATTGGGGTCTTTACCAGAATGAGAGTTTGTACCAGAGATAAATTTTATCTGAGTGACCTATCTGTATGGCAGGGTCAACATTTAATTACCAAATGTCTGCTCGGCTTTTTGCTCTGTGAATCGCCCTCCTTCCCTCTGAATCTCAGGCCCCATCCCATTCCTTAGCTCAGATGGCAAAGCTTTCTCATTTCACCTTTCTGTCTTTGAACCTTTCATACATATGAAAATTTGATTCTCTCCTGTTAATCTGTCTCATGTCAGTTTTCTTCACAGATCAGTGAGAAGAACCTTAAAGGGTACAGGCAAATTCCACCCCCTGCCCCCTATCCAGCCCCACCCTGATAAGGAAAAAATCTGAAATATCCTGAAATCAAGTGTCAAAGGAGCTGGAGAATAGCAGAGGGAGATAAGGGAAGGTAATCAGCCTAAAGCCACAGGCTGGAGCTAACCAAAGACTCCATGTTCCTGGATGGAGTCAGCTCAGTTATCTAGAAGGCCCCCAGAAGCGCTGCATCCCTCTTACGTGTGAACAGCCCCTGATGGTCACCCAAAACCAACCACGAGCCTTCTCTATGGACTAACCACCTATCCCTGGACCTTCCTCCTTTGTGTAAGCCCACTTTCCATAGCTGTAGTCAGTGTGAGTGTAAACAACTTTCTTCTGTTAACTGGCCTTGCTGCTGGTGAAGAAGAAACTTCCTTCCCAGGACTAAGTCCTTTTCCTGGCTAGCATCTGTAAAGGTGAACCCAGAAATCTATTTCTTTATTCGCTTATACCCTCACTAGGCTCTCCCTTCACTGCTGCCTTCCACACGGCACGCCCTTGCAAGGACCACTAATCTTGCCTTGTCCTTTTTTCTCTTCCCTGAAGCTGGTTACACGACCAAGGGAATGTTGGTTGACAACATCTGTGCTTCAGAGCTGACAGGTGTGGAGCCCACACGAACCTTGCCGACACCCCTCAGGTGGCACCAGGAAGATGGCATCGGTGCATAATTATGAAAAGTGGCAAGGCCCTTCCTCTTTCTGCCCTAATTCCCACATTTCTTTGCCAATAGTATATAACCTAGCCCTCAGCCTGACCAGCCCCACTGATCAGGTAAGGCAGATTTGGGAAGGTCCCTTGCCTTCTTGTAAGGCTTCCCTTCTGATATTAAAGTCTCTGCTTCAAACCCAGTGACTTGGAGATTGGCTTACTGCACATCAGCATGGATCTAGATTTGGGGGTTGGGTACCAGAGGCTCAGTAAGCCCATTTATTTCAGAGATCTTGGTTTCTAGAATTTTTGGTTTGTCAACCCCTTGGAGTTTCTGATTCAGTAAGTTGGGGGTGGGCTTGAGAATTTGCATTTGTAGTAAGTTTCCAGGCGATGCCATTGCTGCTGGCCCAGGGAACCCCCTTTGCAGACCACCGCTGTAAGTCGGAAAAGGAATCAGGAAATTCCAGGTAAACTCAAGGAGGTAGGCGACGGTTCAGGATGGCTTGATACGCAAAGAATGCATTTGGAGGCAGACGGTTGAGAAATAAGAACCTCTTCTCTTGGGGGTCTGCAGGCAAATCCTGGTAAAGCAAAGCATTTCAGCAGACCAAGGTCAGACTCCCTGAGGAGACAACCTGAGTGGTTCCCTCATCTGAACACCTTGGGGGGCATAACTGACCGATTGGCAAGGTGAGAATGAGGCTGACTGGGGGGGGTGCAACACACCAAAATAGGAGGAATGAGCCTGACAGAAGACTTGGATTTCTAATTCGTCCTGAACTTTGCTGTTTTATCATTGTCTCTGTAGTAGCTGAACCTCTTTAAGAGAGAGAGAGAGAGAGAGAGAGAGAGAGAGAGAGAGAGAGAGAGAGAGAGAGAGAGAGAGTGTGTGTGTGTGTGTGTACAGGAACACATGTTGTAGGTGGAGAGTGGTATAGAAAGCCTTTTCCTAAATCCGCAGTCTTTCTGACAGAAAAATTACTTTTTGAATGGCAAGAGGGGTGGTAACCAGAAAGTAGCAAATGGATTAAATGACTTGGTCAGGAAAGAAAAGACTAGAGGGAGAAAGCCTGAGGCAGAGAAACGGGTCCAGGAGCCCAGGTGGATACATGTCTTTAAATACTTTAAAAAGACATCTTTAGGTTTATTCTATTAGCTCTTGGGGCAAAATAAGACAAATAGGTGAAATTCTAGGGATGCAAATTTTGAGTTAATAAATGGAGTATGTTTTTAGTAATTAGCTATAAAATGGACTGCATAAAATAAGGAGCTTCCCTTGAACACATATAAGAATATTAATAATATTATTTTGCTAAGCTGTGGAAAAGGATAGCTTTCAAAAAAGATAAAATTATGACCATCTTTCAGATATAAAATGAACATGGATTAAAGATTCTATTTAACTCACCATTTACTGACAGAATCAGGCAGATGTCACAAATCGTTCAAAGAACTCAAAAAGAAGATGTCTTTCTAGATCAGGTATATTGAAATGAATTTTCAAATAGATATTGAACTGGCATTTGTCCCTCCTCCACTGGATAGAATTTATTTGCATGTCTATAGGCAAAAAGTATTTGTATTGCTTTCGATTTTCTATAACTTATAGAGTTGTAAAATTGCCTATTCAGAACAAGACACATGTTCTTACAGAATGAGACAGTTTCTGGAGGATCCAGCATTTTGTTGAAAGCATATCCAGTAGTCTCTTTTGCTTGTTTCCAAGTCTTAATTTTTCCCTACAGTGTCCCATTTTTGATTAAAAAAAGCAAATCTCAAAGATAATTTATCCTTGGCCACAGAATAAGACTAATCTCTTTAAGTTAGGCCTGATTATTTACTACAGTGCAGCAAGAGTGTTAATTCACCACAGAGGCCATGTTAGGTTCGCTTTGCTAGAAGTTTTCATAAGGAATTTGATTGGACTTTAAAAAGCCTGTATTTTTGGCTGTCCAAACACAAAAATACTTTCTCTCAGATTTTTCTACCTGCAGTAACTATGAATTTGAACAACCTCCTCTTTACCTGTGTTCCTGGGACCTGTAAACCAAGGACCAGGACAGTTTTTCTTGAAGGGCTTTGTAAATATTGGCTCCATAGAGTCCATCTTACTTCCCTAAAAATGCTTACAATATGTGATTAAATGAGTTTTCTCAGAAATGAATTTCCAGGCTTCAGTTGCATAATGGGTTTTCCCAATTATATCCTGGTGAAAGGACACATTCTTAAAGAATTTGTATCTGTCTCCTATTGTTGCTCTAACAAATGATCACAAATTTGGGGGCTTAAATAAAACAACATAAATTTCCTATCTCATGGTTCTAAAAGCCAGAAGTTTCAAAAGGGTCTTTTGGGCTAAAATCATGGAGCTGCATTCCCCTGGAAGCTCTAGGAAAGAACAAAGATTTTTGCCTTTCCCGGTTTCTAGCAGCTACCTGCATTCCTTGGCTCGTGGTCCCTTCCCTTATCTTCAATGCCAGCTGCCTAACATCTTCAAATCTCTCCCTCACCTTTAATTTAGCAAAAAATCATCAAATAATCATAAAAAAAGACTAACAATCACTAAAAGAAAATAGATCTCTCTAATCTAATAATCCCTTTACAGAAATCACTAAATAGCCAGACCATAAACCAAATTCCCAATCACTGTCTTCACCAATAAGGGGTAAACAATGGTGATAGCCATTTTAAACAAATCAAAACACAAAGTTAGCCGAGATTAAATTAAAATTAGAAAAATAGGGAGTAAGCAAAGCTCTCTGGCTCCTTGAAATTCACCTGTATAACTCAAGAAAAGATGTGCCTAGACTTAGGCTGCACATGAGGTGAACCATTCTGCTGGTGGAGTGTCCCTGGCTCTGTCAGGGGACTCTGTTGGTCATCTCATGGAAGACTCTGTAAGTCTGGCTGGGGAGGGTAGCAGGGCAGCGAATAAGTTCCCAGCTTGGGGCGCATTACCTTTGAAGTCAAAATCAGTCAAAGGGAGAAATAAAGTGGGAGAAACCCGTTTATTGCTTATAAGCAATCATTCACTTCAGCTCACTCCTGTCTCTCGTGACTGGCTGTAAAAGGGACCCCACCAAACCTCTCTGGTCCAGATATACCCTCACCCCTCCAACCCTTGCAATCACCTATTGATATGGAAATGCACTAAGGCCAGGTGAGAGATTCTGGAAATATTGCAATTTTACCCACAACCTCCAAAACTGCTAGAGGGAAATTTTCAAAAAAGGTGAAATTCTGACTCATTCAGATATCAACTGAATACATGTCAAAGATTTATCTACCTCATTATTTATGGAGGAAACCAGGCTGTTATTAAAACCAGTTCAAAGCAAGACCCAAAAAACAGACACATTTATAGATCAGGAATATTGAAATGAATATACAAGTGGATACAAAGTTGACTTTTCCACCATGGGGGCAGAGTTTTACCTCCACCAGATAGAATTTATTTGTGAGTCTACAGTCAAGAATCATTTGCAATGCTATCAGTGTGCTGTAACATATGGAGTTGAAAAATAGACTAGAGGCTCCAGCGTTCCAC
Organism: Smutsia gigantea; assembly: GCA_032199065.1. NCBI lineage: Eukaryota > Metazoa > Chordata > Mammalia > Pholidota > Manidae > Smutsia > Smutsia gigantea. The sequence continues at coordinate 173,007 of JAVSCE010001111.1, forward strand.
TGAAAGGATATCCAGTAGTCTTTTTTGTTTATTTCAAAGTCTTAAATGTTTCCTTTGTCAACTCGAAGAAAGGGCAAAGCTGCAAAACAATTAGTTGTGTTTATATGGGGTCTTAGGGATTGTAGTCTGGGAGCTGGATTCAGGTAGCAACTCAAATTGTGCTTGAATTGCTGAAGACGTTTATGGTTTTTTTAGAGGTAAATGGCAGGAAGTTTATCATTTACATAGAGTGTTTTGAACATTTTGTGACTGGAGCCTGCAGGGAAGTTTGTACACTGTTCAGTCTGACTGGTGGCTATGACTGAAGCTAGGTAAGAGTACATATAAATGCATAACAAATGGTTTCAGGAATGTGGTTTGGCAGCAAGGTACTCGGCGGAGATAGGAGACTGCTGAATATGCAGACCCCATTTCCTTAATGGCCTCCTGGCTCCATTTTAGTTCCTTCCCTTAGCCATGGTGACTCCATTTTTATTTTAGTTTATCACATTTCACACTTCACAGTCTTACTGACTCAATTTTCCAACAGTAACGCAATTCCAGAGCCATGTCACCTGGGTTCTGGGGAGAGTGGTATTCCTTTATCTCCCTCCTGAGGCAATACTAGACCCTCATGCCACACTGGGCTCTCCCAGTTCTAGCTGTGTGGCCTTGGGAAAGCAGCGGCATCAAAGGTCAGCTAACAACAGCCCAACAGCCAAATCTAGCCTGCTGCCCGTTTTTGTATAGCCCTCATGCTCAGAATGGTTTATATATATTTTAATGATTAAAAAAAGAATCAAAAGAATAATATTTAATGATGCATAAAAATTATACTAAATTCAAATTTTGGCACTCATAACAAAAGTTTTGCTAGGATACAACCCCATGCATTTGTTTACACATTGCCTACTATTGCTTTCGTGCTACAGCACAGAGTGGAGCAGCTGTGACAGAGACCATATGGCCTGAAGAGTCTAAGATATTTACTATCTAGTTCTTTACAGAAAAAAGGTTGCCAGTCTCTGCACCCTCTGTATGAAAGAAACTGCTCAAAGCTGTGGTTTGCTCATCTTTAAGATGAGGATAAAAATGGCATTTAGAATTGGAGGAAAGCTAATTGAGATATTGTATGGAAACCTCTATATCCAGGCACTATAATACTTATCAGAGCCCCTCTTCCAAACTGTGTGTATAGATACTGGGATGTAAATATTCCCTCTTTTGGGTAAGTTAGGATGTTATATTGGTAGTCATACCTATCTCCCCACCTTCTCCATTAAAAAAAAAAGCACTAATTTATTGAACACATTCCATGTGTCAGGCATGATTGTGATTTTCAACATTATTTCATTTGATATTTACAATAACCTAATAAAGTAGGTATTATTTTCCCCCCATTTTACAGATAGAAACTGAGACTCAAATCAGCTAAGGAACTTATTCTAGGTAAGTGGTAGAGCCAGATTCAAGCCTCTGCAGTCTGACAGAAGAGCCATCCGCCCAATCTGCCTCCCCCACGGAAAACACCTACCTTCAGAGGAGGGAACGAGGCCGATTTACTAAAGAGGCGGCCGACTCATGAGACGGAGGAAAGACAGTCCTAAGAGCTCTACCTCTGTTGGCCAGGCATTTTGCTTGACTAATTTGAGTTAGCTTGCTGCCACCACCAGAGACAGAAATACACCAAGGATATAAAACTTGAAAATGACATGGGCATTTTCCTGCAATAGCCCACAAGACGTGGGGGAAGATAGATAAAAAGATGCAAAGTATTATGGACTGAGATAAAAGTGTGTCTGAATTGCTGGGGGTGGTGGGGTCGTGGGGCCCAAATGAACACAGGGTCAGTTGAGGATATAGTGGCTGGTGCCCTTAGGTCTATCTCCTTATAGCTCAGTACAATGCAAAAACTTGCACCCTTCAACTCTTGGGTCTTGTATTTGTGCCTTTTCTATGTTGGCTGTAGAGTACCTGTGTGGTCTGGCTGGGAGCCATGGTTGGTCCATCTGTGATGTGGCCTTTTTAATTTACAGTTTAATTATAATTACACTATCCCAGTGACGTGTAGTGAGGCCCACAAATGGGCTAGGGAAAGCCCTTGTTAAAGGTAAAAATGTAATTTTTAAAAGTCATGGGTGTCTTTCCACAAATCAAATTATATACTTGCTCACATTTTAAACACTGACTTATTACAAGGGGGCCCATTTATATCTCCCTTTCACAGTAAAGGGAAACACAAATCCACAGGTATCTTTTAGTTACAATTACTGTCATTACAAAATTGCATGAATTGCTGAGCTCACATCTATTTAATTGCAGGCTGAAAATGAAGGGTAAGCAGTTAATTGTTTCTGAGGTGTCTACTGTTGCTGGTCATTAGCTGGCTGTGGCACATGTGACTGCACAAGGGCCCAGGTTACACCGTCCGCTGTCGGTGGACTTCAAGAGTAAAACCCCCTTCATGCCTCTGCTACAGTGAGCATTTCTCTGCAGAGACCTTTCACTTTCTGTATCACACAGCACTAATTACCTGCTGCTATGTCTCACTTCTTCATCTGTTCTGCTGTCTTCAAGAATCTTCTTGACAGCTTTTAGGGTGTGTATGTGTTTTTCACTTTATTCAGTTTCTGATTATTTTCTTCATCCCTTCAACTTATGTCACATGGAGTAAGATTGGGAAATATTCCTTTTTATGGGAGAGGTGAACATGGGCGAGCAATGTTGCTCTCTCAACAGGGCCGGTATGTTGAAATTAGAAAGAAAAAGTAAAAATCACTAATAATAGGGAGAAAAATCTTAGGGGGGAAAAAAAAGCAGGGGTGTGAAAATCCTATGTATTCCTTCAGCAGAGTTCCTGTAAGGGGTGTTTGTTTTTGTGGTGATGTCACTATTTATTACTCACCCACATGGTTGGGTGGGAAAATAGAGAGCATGATAAATAACAATAAAATAAATATTCTAATTGAGTACTTTGTTTTTTCAAGAATGTAATCAGTGGCTGGAAAAATGGGAGCAGGTCTCAGTGAAGTGACTTACCCAACATATAAATGGAATCTCGAGTTAGTGTTCTGAATTATTACATCTGGGTCTAGAGCGTTACCTCTTGCCCACCTGCTTATTGCCATCATCTCCAAGATGTGTTATCTTCCATGATAAACAATCACTTGCGTGATAAACAATCTTCTTTCTTTTGAGATACTCTTAGGGTTTCTGTTCTAGAAAGTTAGAGCACTGGAACTTAATTTTCTTTGCATTTTTCTCAGAAATATTTGTCTTTTTCTTTCAGTTGCAATTAAAATGTCTTAAGGATTGAGGTTTCTACAATCAAATATGCTGTTTCAATTACAATTTCTCAGAGTTTAATTTTTTATGTCTGATTTTGTGTCTCTTCTTGGATAATCTCTACTTCCTTGTGATTTATAAATTCCATTAAATTGGTTTTACAAATATCGGAAGGTTATGGGCAATAAAAATTGGTAGAAAAGTCACAATTAGAATTAAGAGTTTCTCACAAAACAATCTTTTGAGGATTACTGAGTATAATATGATTGTCATTACTGATGTATGTCAGTCAGAGTTCTGAGGTCACTCTAGCTGTTGAAGCAGGAAGAGATTTATTAAAGAGATATTAGATTACCCACAGATTCTCCAGAGTAAACAGAGTAGGATTTGGTGCTGCTAGTCAGGGACAATGAGGCCAGGGAAAACAGAATACCTCGACACACCACAGGACGTTTCCAGCAGGACACCACTGTAGCCATCTTCAGTCACTTAGGACTTCTGATGTTAGGAATCAGTTGCCAGAAACCTCTGACAACTTCACTGAAATAACTAAACACCCCACCACTTCACTTACCAGAAAATATGAACTCTCTATGAGTGGCTGCCTCTCATGACTCATTTCCCCCATGCAAATCTGTGTGCATTAATCTGATTTGTGGAAAGTGAGTCCCTTGCCTGTGTCCTAGCTGTGAGAGAGTTTGAGAAATGCTTTCTATAGATTTTCATTCTCTACCAATAGCAGGGGTTGGCAAACATTTTCTCTAAAGGGACCAGATAGTAAATATTTTAGAATTTGCAGGAATATGGTCCCTGTCATAACTAACTCTGCTGCTATAACACAAAAGCAGCCATAGGCAATACAGAAATAAATGAGGGAAGATGTGTTCCAATAAAACATTTTTTATGGGCACTGAAGTTTGAATTTCATTAAATCTTCACATGTCACAAAATATTATCCTTCTTTTGATTTTTCAGCCATTTAAAAATGTGAATAAACCCTCACATATATGATCAATTGATTTTCAATAAATTGAATGACATAGGCCATTTGATGGGAAAAGGATAGTCTTTTCAACAAATGATAGTAGGAAAAAGAATATCCACATGAAAAAGAATGAAGTTGGACACTTATGTTTACATAATAGACAAAAATTAACTCAAAATGGATCAGAGATTTAAATGTAAGAACTAAAACAATAAGACTCTTAAAATAAAACATTTGGAAAAGTCTTCATGACATTGAATTTAGCAATGCATTTTTAGATACAGCACAATAAGCATAAGCTCCAAAAGAAAAAATAGAAGAATTGGACTTCATCAAAATTAGGAAGTGTTGTACAAAAGGACAATGTGAACAAATTAAAAGGGCAACCCAGAGAATAGGAGAAAATATTTGCAAATCACATCTCATAAGAGATTAATATCCAGAATATATAAAGAACTCCTAAAACTCAACAACAAAAAACAACCTGATTCAAAAATGGACAAAGGACTTGAGTAGACATTTCTCCAAAGAAAATATACAAATAGCCAACAAGCACAACAAAAGATGCTTACCATCACTAGCCATTCAGGCAGTGCAAATCAAAACCACGATGAGATACTGCCTCACACCTACTAGGATGGCTACTACAAAAAACAAAAACAAAATAGAAGATAACAAGTATTGGTGAGAATGTGGGGAAGCTGGTACTCTTGTTCACTGTTGGGAAAGGAAAACGGTGCAGCTGCCATGGAAAAACAGTACAATAGTTCTTCCAAAATTAAAAATAGGATTAATATATAATGCCCAAATCCCACTTCTGGGTATATACTCAAAAGAATTGAAAGCAGGGACTCAAACGGTATTTGTACATCCATATCCGTAGGAGTAGCTTTATCCATAACAGCCAAAGGTGGAAGCAACCCAAGTGTCCATTGACAAATTAATGGTGAGCAAAATGTGGTACAATGGAATATTATTCAGCCTTGAAAAGGAAGGACATTCTGATACATACTACAACATGGATGAACCTTGAGGACATTATCCTGTGAAATGTTAGTCACAAAAGGATAAAAACTATGGTTTAACTTATATGAGGCACTATGACATTGTAATTTATAATAATAAATGTATATTGGGTCTTTGTCCATGTTTCTGGCATAGAGCTCTTAAACTTTTGGAATTTCCTAACTAATAAAAGTGATAAAGATGTCTTTGCTATGTCAATGAGAGTTTTTAATTGAGATATACTTAACATACAATATTATATTGGTTTTGGGTTAGGACATAGTTATTCAACAATTATGTACATTACTAAATGCTCAGCACAATAAGTATAGTTATCTCTATCAACATAAGATATTACAATATTATTGACTATATTCCCTATGTCATACTTTCATCTCCATGACTAATTTATTTTGATTGAGGTGCCTTTTGTAACACACCTAAGGATGGGGGCTGGTTGCCATTAGGAGAATCAATCATGTGATTAAAATGTCAGAACTTTCAGTCCCACTTCCCTGACCTCTGGGTAGAAAAGTGCGGTTAGAGGTTGAACCAGTAGCAACTGGCCAATGATTTAATCAGTCATGCCTATAAAAACCCCAGAGGACTGGGTTCAAAGAGCTTCCGGGTTAGTAAACATGTGGGTGCTGGGGGAGAGAAGCACCTGAAGGAGGCATGGAAGCTCTGCATCCTTCCTCACACCTTGCCCTATGCAGCTCTTCTGATGGGCTGTTCCTGAGTTATATCCTTTTACAATAAACCAGTAACCTAAGGGTTCCTCTGAGTTCTGTGAGCTGCTCTAGCAAATTAACTGGACCCAAGGAAGGTGTATTTGGAATCTGCCATCTATAGCTGGTCAGTCAGAAGTCCAGGTAACATCTCCAGGTATAAAGTCAGAATTGAGTTGAATTGTAGGACACCCAGCTGATGTTAGAATTGCTTGGATGGGTGTGGAAACACCACCCCACAGTAGAATCAGCAATAGACCCCTTTAGGTACTTAGAATAGTTAATTTCATAGAGAGTAGAATGGTGGTTACCAGGGGCCAGGGGAAGGTGGGAATGAGTTACCGTTTAATGGGTACAGAGTTTCAGTTTTGTAAGTTGAAAAGAGTCTGGAGATGAATGGGGGTAATGGTAAACACAAAAAGGTACATGTACTTAATGCCACTTGACACACTAAGTGTGTACACCACAATGCAATGTGCACATGAAGTGTACTTCATACACATAAAAATGGTTGAGATGGTAAGTTTTATGTTGTATTTTGCCACAATTAAAATAAAACACATTGAGATATCACTTTACACCATTAGGATGGCTATTATTTAAAAAAAATACAGGAAATAACAAATGACAGTAAGGATGTGGAGAAATTGGAACCCTACTGCACTGCTGGTGGGAATGAAAAATTGTGCAAACTATGAAAACCAGTTTAGCAGTTCCTCAAAAAGTTAAACATAGCATTACCAGAGGACCCAGCAATTCCACTCCTAGATATATACCCAAAAGGATTGGAAGCAGGGACTCAAACAGAACCGTTACATGCTACTGAATATGTAAACCTTGAAAATGTTATGCTAAGTTAAATTAGCCAGACTCAAAAAGACAAATGTTGTTTGTATCTACTTATACTTTTAGTACCTCACATAAGAGGAGACATACAATATTCACATGTTTTCAAGGCAATAAAGTAAAAGATGGCCAGGGACTGGGAGGAGGGGGACATGTGGAGTTATTGTGTAATGGGTGTTGAATTTCTGTTTGGAATGATGAAAACATTCTGGAAATGGATAGTGGTGATTGTAGCATAACATTGTGAATGTGCTAAATGCCACTGATGGTATACTTAAAAATGGCTAAAATGGTAAATTTGTTATGTATATCTTACCACAGTAAAAACAAATTAAAACCATTCCTAGCTCACAGACCATAGTAGGCTAAATTTGGCCTGTGGGCTGTATGTAGCTTGCCGATTACTGCTCGGTAGTACAGGAAGATAAGCCAGCTAGCCAGGGGCAAGAGTGAGTGAGCTGCCGTATGGGGAGTAACTTACTGTAAAATGGGAAAGGGAACCTACTTCCTACTATTCAGCTATATTTATTTATCTTCTGGAAATTACAGTTCCCAGTACAAACCTCAAGAACGTCTTCAACATATCAGCCCTCAAAATTTCCTCTATAGTCTAATGGATTATCCTGTTTCCTTTCTTCTCAGGCAGAATTTTCTTTCCTAAGACTGACCCCTATGTCTTTTTCTCTTGATTCCATCTCCACCCATCCTTCTAGATTCTTGCTCCATTAATCATCTTTTCCTCTCCATTGCTTCCTCTCTTAGCAACAAGTCTGCCCATGTTTCTTCGAACATAAAAGAACTTTCTTTCAACCTCACATGACCCTCAAGCTATTATTTTATCTCTTTCATTCTCTACACTAATTTCTAAAAAAGGTAGTTTCCATTACGGTTATTAAGCTAAACGAACAGGAGAAATATCTACCCACTCATTCTTTAATTTACTGCAATCTGACTCCCTGTGGATTGATGCATCCTTTAAAGGTTATTTCCTGCCTGCCTCCAGGAGGCTCTCATCAGTGCCCCCCCATCTGACCCTCCAGCTGCAGTCAGTGTGTTAAGTACACCTTCTCAGTCTCCTCTCCAGGATCCTTTTCAAATCCATCCACTTACTGAGCCCTCCACCTGCCGAGCCCGGGGGTGGGTGCTGGGACGTTCATTCCACCCTCTCTGTATTTCTAGACTTCCTTTCCAAGGTTCCCTTGAGACTTCTGTTCTTGCTCTGGATTCCTTCCCCAGGTACTTTGGCTGTTCCCTTGGTACTGAGAGCTTACTCTCTACTAAGCCTCTTCTAAGTATGTTACATGGATGAACTTCCTTGGTCCTCCAAACCACCCTATGAAGTAGGTGCTATTAACATCTCCATTTACAGACAGGAAAGTTGAGGCGCAGAAAGCCCAAAGTTCTACAATGAGTAGGTTGCCGATGAGGGATCTAAAGGTGGGACTTGCCTTCTTTACACATTACTGACTCTCCCCCAGCTTCAAATATCCCCTCCATGCTGCTGAATGCATGGCTCCAGTTCTGGTGTACATCCTGGACGGGGCGTCCCCTCATGTTTGGGGGCTCAGACCAAAGAACAAACTGGAGGCCCACATTCCAAATACCTAAAAGTTTTAGTTATAAGCAAAGCTAGCAACTGTTAAATAAATACATTCTGTCATCCTGCCTTGACAAATATATCTTCTTAACAACTGGGTCAATGTTAGACTCTATGGAGTTCGTGTTGGAACATGACGGCAGCAGACGGGTAGGCTCTTGGCCCCTGGCCTGCCTCCTCCTTTCCCGCCTCACCCCGTGAGGGGCCCGTGCACACTCAGCCGGCCCATCCCTCCGCCAGCACTCGGGGCCTAGGACCTTGTGCCCTGGAAGCACTGTTCGCCCTCTGCAGGTTGCTCCCAGGGAAGAAGCAGGCCCAGGCCCTGGCCACGGGCTCAAGGTCTTTAGGGCTGGTATTCTTTGGGACCTGGGACCACGGGCTCTGGGTAAGTGGACCCCTGGTGCCAGACTGGCCCTCTAAAGCAGCATTTTTCTTTCTGTCTCGAAGTTTCTTTCCCCCTTTTCTTCATTTCCAGTCTGTTACCAATCAACATTTCTTTTAATACAATATGAATGAATTATTAAAAACATTAAATAAAAACCAAGACATACAAAATGCAAGCCCATTTTTTTACTGTCATTTATTATTTGTTAGACATAAACTTACATTTTAATAAATATAATCAGAACATAGAAGGGGAAAATCACAAAAACTGAACATACTGTTCCTGAGAGTATGTGTATAAACAATAACCCGGGCAATCACTACCATCTTCATAACTTTTGGTTGTTCCAAGGTTTAACTACACAAAAAGTTATGAATGAAACAGGATTCCCTGTATTTGATGCCTATTTGCATACCTTGACCACCACCATTCATATCAATATTTATGAGCTTTAATACGACACATGAGCTTGCTTACTAACTCTCCACTCTTGGCTGGGTTGATAATACGTCACTTACAGGGAGAAATGTACCTCTAAACTGTTTCCATGCCTTGTTTTAACAGCACTCACAGTAGGGAAACCAGTCTTTACATGGTATTTTGACAGAACGGAAGAAGATACTTGAGAGTAAGCTGAGCAAGCTTGGGTTATTCATTTACAAAATGAAGCACAATTTGTCTTCCATCCTTCATCCATAGCCAGTTCCAACGACTTATCCTCTGAAATCATAATGAAATTTAAGTTATCTTCCTATGAAAGAAAGGGATTTCAGAGTCAGGAATTTCCTGTGTGCAGTCCAGCAAATTTCTGTATCAAAAGTTTCTTGAAGGAAGCAATGTGTTGATTTACATTCTGGCACAAGTTCCTTCACTGGTTAACTAAGCCAGAATGTTTTCCAGCCTCTGCAGCTGTGCCATCAGCATATAATCCCTCACAAAATCCTAACTCCAGACACTTTATGAGCATTGTAATCCTTTATAGTTTTATACAGTTCACAATTGTGTTTATTGGCCATGAAGCTGAGAAAATAAAAGAGCTGCTTCCTCCTATCATGATCCTGTTTAAGTCACACATATACCAGAAGAAAGGCCGTGTTAAGAATATTTGTGTATTCATCTAGTTCCAAGGGAAAAAGCCTTGCTGGTCTCATTTTTCATGCTAGCTAGCCTTCCATATCATCAGTCGGTTCCCAAATAGGCTGAACTATAGAATCAATGGCAAATGGCATTTGAACCACCTCCTTTGCCACAGTGTCACCCAACATTTCTAAGCCAACGTCTTTGATACAGTCTTGCATTCCTGCCTTGACAGCTGTGCATATGCTTGGTCTTAGCAACCCCGAATACTACTTTCTCAGAAGACTGAGATACTGCTTATGTGTGGAAATGTTAATATCTGTTTCCATTTGGTTTTTAACTGAATACACTTTCTTTCAAAGAATCATTTTGATTTTTCACTTATTTCTTACATGTGGTATGCAAACGCCACTTACATTTTTTTTTTAAGTCACTAGGTTTTGATGATTTAAATGCTTCACTGTAATCAGGACATTTCTGTGGATAAATGCACTGTGGTTTTAGCACTTCATTATCAGTTACGGCTACAAACTGAGCCCCGTACACGAGAGATCATACTTCTGAGAACAACCAGCATGAATGATTTTGGTCTTCATTTCTTCAGAATCACTTTCATTGTTATTTGGTTTAACTACTACCACCACATTTGGAAGCATGCCTTTTCTTAAAAATGTGTTTCTAATCAGTAAATTAGGGTTAAAAAATGTAAATTATATAAAGCTAACTTCCTTACTTTAGCTACTGGGTGAAGCTCTTTCTCTTTCTCTCTAAAATAGCTGGTTGGATTAAAAATGAAAAGTATAATATAATAGTGTTAAAAAAATAAAGAAATGCTTCCATTTATTTAAATGTTACTCACTTTGGGATTATAGATGACTGACCTTAAAATATCACATGTTGAAAAGGGGTCCTGCTGACCATCACAGTATGCAGTCTACACATATGACTCCCCACTCAATTTCAAACATACCCCAACTTGTCTATCCCCTCTTTAATGAAATGATACACCAGCGTTAAACAGGCACAGAAGTTTCTAAATGCCTCCTCTCAACTTCTGTACTTATCCCGTGTGGTCCAGTAACAGTGTGTGGGTTGACTGATCCCTGGACCACGTCATAAATAGCATCGCCTTGCAACCAAGCCCAGGGCAGGGGCCCCTCTCGGGCCCAAAGGGTACACTGCTCCTGAATTACAAGCTTTAATTTTTAGCTGCCTTCTGGAAGTATTTATATGGCTAATGATAACAGGAAGATATTATTAAACTACCATTAAAACTACCTAGGATTGGGCACTTAGCATGTGCCAGGAATATGACAATGAGTGAGAAATTTCCCTCAGCAACCTTAAATTCCAGTGAGGGAAATAGATATTTAATTCTCACAACATATCTCTATTTTACAGGAAAGGAAATTGAAGTTTATAGAAGTTAACTAATATGTCCAAGGTCTCAGAGCTAGTAAGTGGTGCATTAGGGACTCAAAACCAGGCCTTCCTGGCCCCGAACCCAGGCTAATCAGACCAGCAGTGTGGCTTGCCTGGACTGCTACAGTAGCCTGCATGACTTCTGTCTCTCCCTCCCCTAGGCTTCTGATGGCTAAAAGTGTTTTATTCCTAAAACATGAATCATAGTAAATTATCCCCCTTCTTAGTAAACCTATACTGCACAAAGGAGAACATTATATAAAGAGGAGCTCTTACTAAGTAGTCACTCTGATCTGGTCACATTTTCTATGGACATTCAATCATGACTGTCTTCTTAAAAAGAAGTTCACTTTGACAAGCATCTATTTCAATGTTGTAGACTTGACTTGTAAGAAGCTGTGAAGATGTGGTGCATCAGAAATTAAGTGATACAGGAGTATGAACGTCATTACTTTTCTTGCCGTAGCATGACCACCACACATGGTAAAATTATACCAGCTTTGTTTCAGCCTCATCAATTTTTATTCTGATTATAATTTTATCTGTTTGATGTAGTTATTACTGAATGAAACATTATTAAGCCATAGCAGAGACTGGCTAGTTCTGGCCAACAGGAAGCAGGCAGAAGTCAGGATGACCACCTCTAAGTGGAGCCCAAAAAACCATTTGTTCTGTGCCTGCCCCCATCCGCTGGCCAGAACACAAAGAATTTTATGGAAGACTCAAGATGTAAGAAACTTAGGTTCTCAAATGACAGTGTTTAAGAGAACCCAACTCCTCCCAGCCTACACTGAACTATTCTGTGATGTGCCTGCAAATTCAACTTACATTGCATAAGCCACTGATTATTTTGGGGATGAGTAGTAACTAATATACATCAAGAAAGAGATGAACAAAATGAATGGGTATATACATAAACTGAATACTTTCTTATGAAATCAGTCTGTGGCGAAAAACCAGAACAGTTTTGTACCCTAAATAGTGACCTGGATTTTCTAATAACAACCCAGAGGACTTCCCTGTTTGGAGTTAACCGGTCTCAGGTAACAGAGCTATAAATTTATGTTGCTAAATATTTAGCAGTGTTGACAAAACTGAGTTTCTGGCAATTGATGACACATTCAGAATTAAACATCCTTTTTTCCTTACTCTTTAGTTCCATGTTTCAAATCTGCTAGATGATACAACCTAGTTTAAGTGGACTTAAATTGTGCCCATATAACCAGCATTTTAATATTTCCTTTATCTGTGTTATTTCCCTAAAATCATTCGAGCTCAGGGCATCTCTGTAAAATGGTGTCTAATTCCACAGTTTCATTGACACAGCTTTACGTATCACTATTTTCAGTCCTCTAAAACGTTTTTTTGCTATTAGCATGATTTTATTGGTGATGAATTAGACCAACTCTCAAGACAAGCAGAATTAAATAAAATGACGTTTGCATCTTAGGAGAGCCAAAGAAACGTGAGAATTAGTACAATTTTAGTGGAGTTATTGATGTCCAATAGTAGAGGGAAGAATTAGGGAATGCTATGATTTAAATTCAGTGAAAGGATCTATGACACTCACTCTTTTTGGAAGTTATAGAAGCCTGTTACGACCACTATTAACAGGATTCAGGCTCCATGTGACCCATTAAGATTAAATAAAAGAATAAAGTCCTATAACCTTGACAGAAGAGTTCTCTGTGCAAGAGGAAACCTCAGAGCACTAGGAAAAAACATCAACTGTGGTTTGGGCTGATGTAATTATTTCCTCATTGGAAAGACATATCTAAATATAGAAATGCTGAAGTAAATAAACGCCATATTGTTTACACTTTTATGTTTAGAGTGACCTGTGTATATTTGGTGTCTTAAGTACTGAGTATTTAAGAATTTGGTATGTTAAGTTGTGAATGCAATTTAGAAAGAGTTAGTTGAGCTAATTGATTTGACCTCAAAGAAATAAGCTAATTTAACTTGAATTATAAGCAATATTTGGATAATTTTAAAAAGCTGATTTTAATGATTTTTGTATCCTAGTAGATGTATAAGGATTATCTAAAAGTGTTTGTTTGATAACCAGATGAAGCACAAAATTAAATATATTAAAACCATAACATTAAAATGATTAAAAGATCATTTAAGTTGAAAAACTATTAAAAGTTACTGAACTCTCCTAGACTTGTAAGTGCAATAAGATTTTTTTCTTTTTTTTCTTAAGGTATTATTAATATACACTCTTATGAAGGTTTCACATGTAAAAACAATGTGGTTACTATATTTACCCATATTATCAAGTCCCCACTCATACCCCAATGCAGTCACTGTCCATCAGTGTAGTAAGATGCCACAGATTCACTGTTTGCCTTCTCTATGCTACACTGTTTTCCCCGTGATCCCCCCACACCATGTGTAATAAACATAATACCCCTCAATCCCCTTCTCCCTCCCTCCCCACCCACCCTCCCACACCCCTCCCCTTTGGTAACCACTAATCCATTCTTGGAGTCTCTGAGTCTGCTGCTATTTTGTTCCTTCAGTTTTGCTGCGTTGTAATACTCCACAAATGAGGGAAATCATTTGGCACTTGTCTTTCTCTGCCTGGCTTATTTCACTAAGCATAATATTCTCCAGCTCCATCCATGTTGTTGCAAATGGTAGGATCTGTTTCCTTCTTATGGCTGAGTAGTATTCCATTGTGTATATGTACCACATCTTCTTTATCCATTCATCTACTGATGGACACTTAGGTAATGAATAAGATTTATAAGTTGAAATCTTAAGAAAGAACAAAAGTTTTGAAATTACAATTTAAAGCATATATTTTAAAAAGGGCCTTGAACAATCCTTTTAGGACATGAAAGTCACCTCTAAGGACATCATAAAAATCCCATAATCATTTTTCTCCTCTTTTTTTTCCTATTATCCTGTAGCTCCCCTTAGCACCGATATCTTCATTTTTTTCTCCTAGTACCAAAACCCTATACATTTTTAAATAAAATGCAATGGTGATCATCTCTAATATTTGTAAAATGTCTTGTAGATTGAAAATGAGATATTTGTTTTTTCTAAAGCTTTCGTGTCGCCGTTCACTGGCCTTATGGACATTTGTTTATACATGTCCAGAAGCCATCCTCTCATACTATAAAAGTAAAGGCGATAGCAATGAGCCATGAAAGCTGCAGAGAATTCCCTCTTCTGCATGAGTAGGGCGGAAGAACAATAACCATGTGGAAGAAGGATTCTTTTAAATCCTGGGATCTGTGGGCTTGCTTTGTCCTGGAGATAATGGTTTTTAATACCTTTAAAAACTTCTTTCACAAGTGACAGATGATACTCTTTCCTAATCCCAGCATCCTTGACGTTGAAAAGTTTCATAGGCGTTTCCGCCGGGTCCATCTGGTGAGCGCAGGTCTAGCAGTGCTCCGTAAGCCGCCGGGCTTCCACCGAGGCTCTCAGGGGACGGGCTGCGGCTCCCCTCTTTTGCCTGAGCAGCTTCAGCCTCTCTCTCACATACGGGGCTTCTGGGGAAATCTGAGGAGGAGCTGCCACCACCTTGCAGGTTGTGAAAACCTCTGGGCGATACTGTGCTGCTTCCTGAAGCAATGGTAGCGCTGTGTGAGCGACGCTCCTAACAAGAGCAAGGCCAGAGGGGCGTGGGGAGAGGATATACATTGCAAAATGAAATGGCTGAGGACCACTGGCCTGTTTTCTAAGAAGTAAAGAACTTTACAAACACTGACTTCCTCGGAGTTTACTAGCCCCTGAGCTAAACTGTGGGGCAGCCACCTGGCTTTTAACTTCCTTCTTTCAGAAGTGGAATCCTTGTTTGCTTGGGTAAGTGAAGACTCTCCCATGCCTCTATTCGGAAAGCTCTCTCGTTTTACTTGGCACCGAGGATGCGGTCTACCACTGTGAACCTGGGAGCTAGTCGAGGTTGCTAATGTGGCAGAACAAGTCTTTTTATGCCTTCTTTCCCAGAGCTCAGCTACCACTGAGGTTAAAGTAACAAAAGGGAGTTCTTTAAAATTTAACTCAGGTCTGGAAAGGACACAGAAACTTTTAGCATAAAACACTGGCAAAATGCCAGTAGGGGGTTTGTCTTTGCTTGTGTTTTTTACAGTGCAAAAGTTCTGATTGGCTTTTGATACTTCATTCTGTGGCCCTACAACCACTGCAGTGGTCTCTGAAACTTCTCTGCTCCACCATCAAAGGTATTAAGGGCTTTCCCACCCTATCCCTCATCCATCAGTGGAGCCTGAAATGGAGCCTACATGGAATGACCAATAGCTCAAGCCAGAGACTGTGTATAAGAGGAGGAAAGACAAGGAGTTGAATAGAAGGGTTAAAGGTGACTGAGGGAATGTGCTTGGGGGTGAGAAGACATAAGGGAGAAGGTCCCAGGGTACTCTGTGGTGCCCTGAGTTATGTGATACATTTGGGCATCTAGGTCCATGACCCTGTTCTTGCACCTGGGAATCACCAGAATCTCCTCTCCTTTCACTGGGGCACAAGGTTTGGCCCTTTAGCAAGGAACCCAGTGAACATTCCTCGGGATACTAAGCATGAAGCTGACTTGCACAATGGTATTTCAGGGGAGATTTGACCCATTATCTTAAGATCTGGCAAAATGCAGGCATGATTCCCTTCTCTGGGCTAGGTCATACTTATTTTAAAAAGAATTACAAAGACATAGAAGTTCAGAGACACTAAGAGTCCAGCTGAAAGGATTTTACAGTCTCTAATTTTCCCCTTGAAATTCAGTGCTAAGCAATACTCAGATCTTACCCCCACGGCATGCAGCCCAGGCTGAAAATGAGACTTCTCTCTCGTCTGCAGGGATCTGGGCCTCGAGCAGGCACTTGCCCACAGAGCAGCATACTCTGAGAAACCTTTCTGTAATGATGGAAATTTCCCATGTTTCCATCCAACTATCCAACATGGCAGCCACTGGACACACACGGCTGTGGAGCACTAGAAATGTGGCTAATGCCACAGGGGAACTTGAATATTAACTTTGTTTAACCAATTGAAATATAAATGGTCTCCTGTAGGTAGTAGCTAATACCCAGATTATCAGGGGTAGACAAGACCGGAAGAACGCATGCACTGCACAGGAGCCCAGGGCCTGCTGGGCGACAGCTCCCCAAGGGACGGTGTTTTAACCCATTTCATTACTTTTTTTCCAGGGAATAAATTATAGACCCTCGGTGACAGTCACTGGTAATTTTTCTATCTCTTTTGGGACACTGAACAACAAGTTTCAACATATTTCTAACAGAAATGCAAAGCAGCGAGCAGGCATAATCTCCACCCGAGAACACTGAACCATCTGGAGCCTGTCTCTGGGAAGGGCACCCAGAGAATGTTAATGCTTTACTTAAGAACCAGAACTGACTCAGGCTCTTAATTCTACTTGCTTCCTCTGAGAAGGAGAGATAATTGCCCTGCGATGTGAGATGTCCCAGAACTGAGTGGGTCATTTCCTGAGGTCCTCTATTAACATCTCCCCTCCCCATAATGATAAGGGACCTGGTGCTGGAGAGAATGATTGATGTCCTCTGGCCAGTACGGCGCTCCCTTGGAAGCCAGTTGTTAGTACCGTGTCTGTGACTCTGAGCCCTCATTTATTGGGCACCTCTTATGAGCCAGGTATCAGGGTTATCTCCTATCATCCTTATAACAGTGAAATCAACACCGTTATTACCCAATTACATAACCAAAGGAACTGAGGCTTAGAAAGGCTAACTAACTTGCCCAAGGTCAAAGTGAGAGTAGAACAGGCAGGTAAACCCATGGATGTCTGAGGCCACAGCCCAAAATCACCCAGTAATAATAATCTTCCTGATATATATGTAGTTGGAAAACCTGGGCTTTCTGCTGCACTTATTTCCTACCATCAGTTTGTTCATAAACTATTATTTCCTTCCCCTTTTCCTAAGACTTGTGGGAAATGAACATAAAGCATCTGAAGAGCAAGCAGAAGGCAATATTCAGGGTTCAGTTCCAGAATGCCTGCCACTTCCGGGCCCAGGCTTCCCGCAGTTGGCCACGCTTGCCTACATCATCTAGCTTTCCGGCCCTGAAGGCCGCCTCCTTTCACTCAGTGAGCACCTGCCCTGAGCCAACAGCGGGTGGCCGTCGTCTGCACCAAAGCCCATTGCTCAGTAGTCTTCTCCTTGGTGTTCTCAGTGGCACCTCCTTTCTGTCAAAGCCCACATAGCCTTACCATATGTCTGGGTGTCTCGGTGGCAAACACATTTTTGAAAACAAAGATGTGAGCATCATTTTATTTATTTCGTTAGCTGTCATATGTTGCAGTCATAGCGGGTTGCATCATGAGTGCATCTAGTTAAAAAATAATGCTTCTGTCTTTTCTCTTTGAGGCTAATACCTATTTACTTTGCTTAAGACTTGCTAAGGAGGGTGTTGTGGAAAAACAATGACCTTCAAGCGAGACAGATGTGGCTCTGAATTCCAGCTTTATCATTCACTCATTCAAAAATATTGATTAAGGCTCTCCTGTGAGCTAGGAATTGCATTAAGTGCTGGGACACAGCAGCGGCTGAGAAAAAGATCCCAGCCCTCACAGAGCTTATGTTCAAGCAGAATGAGATAGACACTAACCAAGATAAATGAGAAAAAATACAGGATGCTAGGTGCTGATAAGTGCTGAGGACACAAAGAAGCAGGGACAGGGAAGGAAAAGTTAAAACTGGCTAGTCAGGAAAGGCCTCACTGAGAAAGTGTCGGAGTCAAGACTTGAAGGAGGTGAGGCCGGGCATGGGCATGTATTGGTTGACTGATGCTTGATTTTCTCAACTCTGAGATGGGAACAAAAGCCACCTTGCTGGCTTGTTGTGAAGGATGGTGTCCAGTTGTGAAGAGCATCTGGCCCAGACACTGAATAGGAGCATGACAAGAGCTATTATACAGCCATTATAAATAGCTGCTTGCTGGAACTGCAGATAGGTTATTTATACATTTATTATCCCCAAACGACCCCAGGAAGGAAACTCAGCTAATAGTTTAATTCTGAAGATTGAAGTTCTCTAGCCTTGGAAGAGGGACGTATGGTTTGAATATTTCTGTCAGTCTTGGCAGGAAGCAGAAGGTCCCTCAGATTGGGCAATTTGAGGAAAGTTGAGTAAGAGGACCATGGAAAAGATGGGCAATGTGGGGAAACCACAAGCGTTCGCAGAGCCCCAGAATTAGTAACAGTGAGCGCTGCTCCCCAACCCCTCAGCGCGAGCCTGGGCACAGGGGAGTGTCTGAGTACCGGAGGCCAGAGAGAGGGAGAGGCCCGGGGAGGCGGGAGGACAGGGACGCAGCCAGCCTGCAGGGACTGCACAGGGAGGTGCCCGGGGAGGCGGGGGGACAGGGACGCAGCCAGCCTGCAGGGACTGCACAGGGAGGGGCCCGGGGAGGCGGGGGGACAGGGACGCAGCCAGCCTGCAGGGACTGCACAGGGAGGGGCCCGGGGAGGCGGGGGGACAGGGACGCAGCCAGCCTGCAGGGACTGCACAGGGAGGGGCCCGGGGAGGCGGGGGGACAGGGACGCAGCCAGCCTGCGGGGCCTGCACAGGGAGGGGCCAGGGAGCCGAGGCTGCGGAGTCACGCTCCTCCTTCCCTTCCGTCCAACGGGCCTGCCGGCTGGCTAAGCCCAGCTTTAAGTCAGGGCGCGGGAGAGGGCCCAACAGGTGCGGAGAGGCAGGCGGCGTTCGGGCGCAACACCCGGGGGCAAACGGAACAGCTCCCCGCATCCGCGGAGCCGCGTGTTCTGGGCATGCCTACAGAGAACAAGCAACCCTGGTTCTCTCCCTCCGCACACATCCTTGTCACCATGTTTGCTGTTTTCTTCTGGGTTCTCCTTCTGCCTCTGGTGAAGTCCAAGATTGGTCAGGGGTTTGGAGACAAAACCAGATTAATAAAAAATAAGGCCCAGTTGTGCGAAGCCAGAGACTATTTAACCTAACGGATCTCTATCAGGGAGGCCCAGCCGACAAGCACCAATCCTGCAGCTTGTAAAAAACTAAGTGACGTGAAAAAAAGAAAGGCCACAGGGTTCCTGACCGACAGCAGGGCAGTGTCACCCCATTTTTCTTTTTTTTTAATGAGCTTACGCTATGACATTAAGTAGAAAGAGCCAGATAATGAAACTGCAGAAAGAATGCAATCTCAACCGTTTAAAAAAATACATATCCGAAGAAATGACTAAAAAGAAATAAACTATTTACACTATTTATGGGCTATAGATGATGATGATTTTTTTCTTAACCCTTTTCTGTATTTTTCCAAGTTTCATCAATGAATATGTATTCCTTTTAAAATAAAAATCAAAGAAGTTATTTTTGTAAATAAAGGGACCATTACTTATTTCGTATAATTTACATCTCTGTTTAAAGCTCCAGCTGACCCTTGAACAATATCGGGGTAGGTGCAGCAGTCCCCATGCAATCGAAAATCCATGTCTAGCTTTTGACTCCCCAAAAACTTAACTAGTAATAGCCTACTGTTGACCAGAAGTGGTACTGATAATATAAACACTCAATTAACGTGTATTTTTATATATGTATTATATGCTGTATTCTCGAAGCTAGCGAAAATAAATGTTTTTGAAATTGTTGCACATCTCCAAAAAACTTTCCAATATATTTATTGAAAAAAATCTGGTAGAACTGAAGGGGACCTGTGCAATTCAAAACTGTGTTATTCAAGGATCAACAGTATAATGATAATTATTATTACAACTTTTATATGTGGAAAACTTTAATCCAGGATCATATAAAAAAATTTGTCACTTTACTGTTCTTAAGAAAATGACTTTATGGGTAATTCATAAAAAGAGAAGGTTAAGAAGTTTAAAGGATATTTCCTCCATACTGGTTTCATTTTGATTCATGCTTATATGTAATAATAATGGTATGTTACGATAGCTTCAGTCCATGGAAATCAAATTCATTCTCACCAGCTACTAAAGTTCTCAGACTGGAAATATATAATTGTGGAGCATTAAATCTAATCTAATGGATTAATAGTCATTTCTTACATTGATTTAACTACCAAATGGATCTGTAGAGATTGCTGTTTCAATACAGTGCAAAATTCTTTTCTTGCCTTCACACTAAGATCACTTGTGTTCAGCTCAAGAACCCCTTTCTGAGCACATGGCAGGTGTATACCAGGCACTGGATCAGGTGTTGGGATATGGAGAAGAATGAGACAGTCTTCCTGCCCTTAAAGACACAGAGCAGCAGAGACAGATGGGTAAGGAGATGATTTCAATACAGTTTTAAACCTAGCTTCAGGAGCTATGAAAGCCTAGACAGGAGCTTAAAGAGCTACTCAATTTAAAACAAAAAACAAAAACTTGCTTGCTGCGGAGCTGGCTAAACCTTGGTGACCAGAACTCTTTGTTTTTGAAGTTTTATCGGGCCGATCAGGCCACAGGCCAGTGTGACCAGGCTTGCAGTGGTGAGCGGCGTCTCACCAGGCTTGATCCTGCCCGGCTGCCCACACCCCGCCGCAGCCCTCTCGTAGGTGGGGACAGCCACATACATCAAGAGATGGGAGAAATGACTCGCTGAGGCCAGCTGCCTTGTCTAAGCATATCTCATGCAGAGCTATGCTCGGCTTGCCTATGGGGACCACCTTCTCATGAGCTGCCAAGAGGTTGTAAGTTGCCTCTGGTCCTGGGATGGAAAAGATAGCAAAGAATAAACCAGCCGAAAGAATTTGGGTTTTCTTTTGGTGGAAAACTCTGAATGGTGGACTATTTTACTGCAGGCTGAGAAGCTACGCAGGTGATGAAGAGAGCTGGTGCACGGGATGTGGGTAGAGTTGGTACTCAGGTGGGACCTCCTTGTTCAACCCTAGGACAGATCATGGAGGGATCTGCTGTACTTGGCTGGTGCTCGTGCTATCCCAGTTACTAAGTATTTTAACCATCTTCCTATTAGGAAGATTACAGGGGCCAGATACCTTTTTCTTTGTTTTCTTAAAATTGTTTATGTTTAGGTACTAAGGTATCAATTCATCCATAATGAAATAAAGTAATTTTTTAGTCCAGATATGACTTGCTTTGGGGCTTTATTATGACTCAGTTTAGATCTGAGGTATTTGAATATATTAAAATAGTTCATCATATAGACCTTTTTGAAATAATCTGGAAAATGTTGGTGAATTTTACCTGGCTCCTATAACCAAATTTTAATCTTTCCAATGCAATTAAATCATTCTCTCTAAACCTGTAAATTCCTTAAAAACTTTAATCTTTTATAATTATATGAAGCTTGCCTTCTTTGAGAGGCCTTTCATTATTGCTTGTAATTAGAGCCCCCTAGATATTTTTAAAGCTTCTTTGTCTGGTAAAATGGAAAGTCAGTATTTAAAACCTATGAAAACTCTGCCAGTCTGTCCAGCTGTCTCAGCCACTCTTATGCCTAAAATCCTAGAAGCTGTCTGAATCTGGAGGTCAGGAACAACTGGGATGCAAAGTGCCATGGAAATCAGCCGATTGGCCACACTCTGCTCTGGTTACATTCTGTCACAGTGACTCTCACTGTCTATTTCAGCCCAAGGCCAAAGTCTCTGTTGACTGTCCACAGATGCAAACCACAGTCATGGCTTTTTCTCCAATTTCCATTCCAAGTAATAAGTGAGAAATTTTAGGGCCCCTGGAGAAGCATTGTCTTTTCACTAATGAAAATGACTTCTATATATCACCATTGCTTTTCCTTTTTCCCCCTCATTCTTTCTCCCTGCAGCAAAGATTTAGACCACCAAGATTGCAGTGCTGCATATCAATTTGCTACTGATCAGGAACTTAGAGGAAGGGAAAATGTAACAGGAAAGGTGACAGGAGAGTGTCAAGCTTTAGAAATGGTTATGTAATAGCTAATATTTGTATAACCACCTACAGCTTATTCAGCCATTTTACATATATAACCTTATTTAATCCTGGCAACAATCCTGCAGGTGGTTGTTAGTCTCTTTAGAGGTGAGAAACTGAAATTGAGCAGTTAAATCCAGCCAATGGCAGTCATCCTTAGACCCAGTTCCCTTGATCTCAAGACCCTTTATGTGGGGCCGCAGCTGCCTCATAGACCACGGGCACTGGTCCTAAGGAAGCAGCCCCAGCTTCAGCAAAGGAAGAAAGTCCGACCAGATAGGTGGTTAAGTAGGGTGCTGTGAAGAGGTGGTAGAGTGTGCAGGCTGGTGGGCTCTGGAAATTCTAGTAATCTCAAGTCTGTATCCTGATAGCTAACAAACAGTACACTCATTAACCAGTACCCTTGCAAAGGCTCAGGATGTCTGTGCATTCCGGGACAAGTATCAGTGGGAGGCCATTAAGACTACTGGCCTGGAAGGGGCAGGAGAAAGGGCAGTCAGCAGACCACAGTGAAGTTGTGGCTGGTGGACGGGGCCACCTGACAGGTGCTCTGACTTGGGTACTGGCATTAGGTAGAGAAAAGTAAGCTATACCTGAACCACAGCCTGGTACAGAAGAAACCAAGGGTTTCTAAATGACCTGACTGCCCTCTCCTTGCCGTCTGATCTTGCTGGCACCTCTCATTGGCTAAGCCCATCCAGATGGCAAATGGTGCAGGAACCCAGGTGAAGCCATCTCTGGAGGTCAGCCTTTCAGGGCACAAAGCAGGGTGCAGGGTGAGGGAAAAGTGGACCTGGGAGCAGGCAGGGAAAATGGAGAATATCTAAAACAGAGGCAGTTTGAAGACTAAATTCATATTATCTTGCCCTTGAGGACTCCCTTTCCTGATGGGGACTTGAAAGAGGCATGCAGGACTTTGGAACTATTTGCTGTTTTTTAATTTTTTCTCCCTTTCCTTATCTCAAACAGTTGACTACCTGGAAATTACTAGATGCGTTAGGGGAAGGGACACAAAGGTAGATCCAAATTTCTTGTAGTCCAATAGAAGAAACAATACATTATGATGAAATTGTAGACTGGCATTCAACATCCATCTCACTTTCTTTTAAGTATGCCTTTTCGTACCACACAGCTTAGCTGAAAAGTAAGAATGAAAGCAAACTGCATTTCACTGTGTTCTATTGCCACTAGGTTCTGGATATGATGTAGGTTCAACCCCTCATGTGCACTTGAGGATAATTAAGAAAACAGAAGCAAACTAGAAGCCATAGTATCTCCTGCTCATGACCGTGGTCACTGAGCTGTTGGTTGTGAGGGTTCAGACATGGGGTCCAGGCCGTCTGTTCTGCTGGTCCAGATTGCCGCCGTGAGGTGTGGTTCTGGGGCTGGTTCCTCACCAGATCCCTTATTGTGGTGGCTTCCCAATCACGGCCGGGCCTTTTTGGTCCCAGAGGTGGCAGCAGTGTCCTAAGTGGCTTGGCTCGGCTGTGTGCTGCAGTCTAGATTCTGTTTCTTTAGTCCTTCCAGCAATTTGGCAAGTCATTTAACATCCTGCAAAAAATGTCTTCCTGCTCAAATGAGATTCAGCCTCTGCGATGAAACTTTTACTACTATAGAAATAAACTTAAATATCTAAGGTGCAAAGTAGAAAGGGGTAAGCGATACTAGAGATGCAGACTAAATACAGTGCAAATCTTGGAGGAACTAGCTGCTGGGCTAATATTATGGAGATACGGATATA
>JAVSCE010001113.1:0-26887 GCA_032199065.1 Smutsia gigantea
GGCAAATCGCTGGATTTGGTTTTAATTTATTTGCAGATGAATATCCCTCCCCAGAGGTAGGAGGAGGGGGAGTGCATAGTCTCTTTTTAATTACTCCGGGCATTATTTACAAAACCCTCTGGGGTAAGGGCTGGGCCTGAGGGGGATTCTGATCTCCAGCGGGTCCCTACTTGCCTGCTCTTCGACAGTAAACATGCCCAAGACCTAAGTTTGGCCCAGGCTGAGCCCAACTGCTTCCCGCGGGTTCTGCCTCCCTTTGTCTTTGCAGGGAAGGTGAGTGAAGGGCTTCAGGGGCATGCTGGGCTCTCAGGGTCTGTCCCGCAGCACAGTTCTCTAGGCTGGGAATTGCACAGAGCACTGCTGACAGGTATTTCCTTCCGTGGCAGCAGGGGGCAGCTTGGGGAAGCAGGAGGCACTTCTGTAAGGCAGACAAGATCTGCCTGCAGGACTCTGCCTCCCGCACCCCAGTCCTTCCCCAGACCCAGCACCATCCTGGAAAGAGAGTGCCTGGCCCAGCAGCCTCCCTTATTTCTCACAAGACCCTGAAGGGAGCTATTTTTATGATCTGATTCAAACCCAGGTCTGTTTTGTCTGTCTTTCTGTGTAGTTAGGTAGACTCAGGAAACCACCTTCCTGGCCCCTCCAGAGCGTCATCTGAGCACCAGGCACGTGAGTCAACTGCACTCACCACCGCCCCTTCCCCCTTTGTGGGTGTGATGGTGCAGCTAGGGTGGAATCCCAGCCTGCCATTTACTTACTGGGTGCCCCTAGACAGGTTGTTTCACCTGTCTGAGCTTCAGCTCCCACGTCTGTAAAGGGGGATACTTTGAACCACTCAGCAGTTATTTATTAAGCACCTATTATGTGCCAGGCATTGTGCTAGGTGTTGGGGAAGGACTCAGTCTTGCCCTGTGACCCCATTGCTCCAGCCTTCAGTACCTGGTCCTCCTGCCATCCTTTGCACATGCCCACTTCCCCTCCCAGAGCCTTGGATGAGAATTAAGACTTCCTTTGTATGGGAATGAAGAGGAGGAGGCCTCAGGGCCCGGGAGGAGATCCCATGCAACACATTCCTTTGACCACTTGCATATCAGGAGGGCATGGCATCCACAGCCCCACAGCTGAGGAGAAGTTCAGCTGGGCCTGGAATCCAGGGTTCCTGACCGCTGGCTAAAACTCCACTGTCCATGCCTCACGCCCTGAGGCTGCTCCCTCCTCGTTGTCCCAGCTTTTTCCATCCATGAATTGTGTGGCCGACTCCATGCTCTTCAAGGGCCTGCCTGCCCCAGGACTCCCCTAGCCTGCCATCCCCTGGGAAGGGCGGAAGTGGGCTGGTGCATCCATGGTGCCCTCTTCCCAGTGATGTTAGCATTCCCATCACACCTTCCTGCCCCCACCTCCACAGCACTGCAGTCACATCTGAAAGTCAAATGGCTGGGCTCTTTTACTGGGGTTCCAGAAGCTTTCTGCCTTTGTTGCTGCGGTAGAAAAGATTTGCTTCTCTGAGGTGTTGAAGGAAAACCAAACAGTTAATGCCTTTTGAGGTCTAAAATGGCTATTATATCTCCAGGGGAAAGGCGGAGCGGGTGTTTTGCTGGCCTGCAGAATTGACAGCCAACATCTTTCTCAGATCCAGAGTTATCATTACAAAGAAAGACACATTGCTTTCTTTTCAGCGTATTGGGTCGTCTAACAGCAGCAGGAAATGGATTTCTCACTTAATTACAGACGTGCACTCTCTCGTCCGTAGCCACACTGGTCTGTGGGGTGTCAGCCAGGCTGGCCTTTCCCACAGGAGTGGCAGCATCTGCATAGCATTTCCAGGCCGCGTGCCCTCTGCGAATGCCCCCATGCCCCCTTCCTGCTGCACACAAGTCTTGCCGGCTTACCCAGGCCCAGGCCAGTCGTTGCCCCCTCCATCAGAAAGTCTTCCATGTTCCTAGGAACATGCCCCTCCCTCCTCCACAGACAGGGGACCCTCCCACCCTTCGTGGCTCCTGGCACCCCCCCTTTCCCAAGGAAGAGGCACCAGGAGCCCTGGCATGAGAAACCCTGTTTATTTAGATCTCTCCTGCTTCTCCAGCCTCCCATCCGCTGAGCGGCACCCACCAGCTGCCCAGACTTCCTGATTCAGGCATGCCACTCCCGGCCCCCTTCCAGCTGCCTTTGATCACACTGGCCCCCCTGCCAGGACGGTCAGCCCCTCCCCTCTGCCCCTCCCCTCCCCCTCCCCCCCTTGCCCAGCACCTCTCTGCACTCAGCTGGCATCTGGCTGTGCTGATGGTTTGCGATGCCCTCACTCATATGTCTGGCAGTTGACTTGGTGTCTGCTCGGGCAGCAAGCTTGACACGGCGTTCAGTATCCAGCAGGCCACCTGGGCTTTTCCACGTGCTAGCAGCAGACTTCCCAAGGGCAGCAAAGAGGGAATAAGTTCCAGTGTACAAGCATTGTTTTGAAAAAATAGACTTAATTTTTTAGAGCAGCTTTAGGTTCACAGTGAAATTGAATGGAACACACAGAGAATTCCCAGATACCCCTTACATTTCCATGGCCTCCCCCACTATCAGCACCCCCGCCAGAGGAGTACATTTGTTGCAATCAATGAATCTATATTGATTCATCATTATCACTCAAAGTCCACAGTTTGCATTACAGTTCACTCTTGACTTTGTGCATTCTGTGGGTTTGGACACATCTATGTAATGACATGCATCCACCATTATAGTATCATACAGAGTAGTTTCACTGCCCTGAAAATCCTGTGCTCACGGTATTTATCCCTCTCTTCTCCCACCCCCAGTAAATGCTGATCCTTTTACTGTCTCTATGGTTTTGACTTTTCCAGAATGTCATGCAGCAGAACCATACAGTATGCAGACTTTCAGATTGGCTTCTTTCACTTCATGATGTGATTTAAGTTTTCTCCCTGTCTGTCATGGCTTGAGGGATCATTATTTTTTAGCGCTGAATGCCATCCCATTGTCTGCAGGTACCACTTTTTCTCCTGGGACGCTCCACCGTCCCTCGTACAGATAAGTCAGGGAGTATCACACTCCCCTCACCTCACAGAGATGCCAAAACAGGTGTTTAAGAATCCCTGGGAACCATTTATGATGAGAAGAGGGAGGTCCCCCAAGGTCGGTGAGTGGCTCACTCCTTTGGGCAGTCAGCATTTGTCAGACACTTCCTGTGTGGCAGGCCCTGCACATGGTGAAGACCCACTATGCCCCAAAGGGCTTGTTGGCTGGAAAAGAAGATGGAAACAGGCACAAGGTGGTGGACACGGAGGCCAGGGGCCAGTCAGGAAACCACTGTAGAACTGAGGCGAAGATTATACAGCCGGACCTGGGGCAGCAATGGGGCAATGCGAGCAGCTGGGTGGATTTGAGACTGTTTAGGGGGTAACTTCAAGAGGCCCGTGTGAGACAGGGTGGGCATCAAGGGTGCAAGAGGGAGGAGCGTGGGGGGTAAGGGTATGGACACAAGTGTGGGATTTCTCACCCCGATGAGACCATGGGAGGGAGAGCAGTATAGGGGGTGGGGAGTTTGCCTTTGGACTTGCTAAGTTAGAGGAGCCACAGGCCAGGCAGGTGGAGGCAGCTGGACACCGTGGTCAGGAGGGCAGGGGAGAAGTAGGGCCAAAATACAGTTACTCTATGGATGACTTTCTAGAAGGAATAAGTGATTCTTGTATGCTGTCAATGACATATTAGTAAAGGCAGAACATGGAGATCTCTCTGATGACCCAGAAGGCCTTTCATTAGAGGTCACTAGTCGGTACTTGAACCACTTTACTGTGGTCCTTGATCCCCCTTCCGCAATTAGTGTGGTGCCCAGGCTGGGGGACGTGGGGGGCAGGCACCCCCTGTGTACTCTCCTTATCCACGCTGCCCTTAGATCAGCACAGGCACCACCTGGGATCAGGTTAGAAATGCAAATTCTCAGCCCACCCCAGACCTAACAAACCAGAATCTGCATTTTAATAGGCCCCCAAGTGGTTCCTGAGCTAAATAACATTTCAAAGGCACTAGCCCCAGCCCCTAGTACTCAGTCTTGACTGCACGTTTAAATTGCCAGGAGAGCCTTCTGAACTACTGCAGCCTGGGTACCTACCCCCCAGAGGGCTTCTGATCCAGGTGGGTGGGGTGAGGCCCAGGCTGCAGGATGTTTACAGTTCCCTGGGAGATTCTAATGCATATCCAGAGTGAGAACTCTGGCCCAAGCCCCCTATGCAGCCTTCACTGTCACACTGGAACTGGGAATGTTAAAAGTAATTGACTTTGTAGAAGTCACTTTGTATCTTTTGGGGCCTCAAGTTGTAAATCTGCAACAGAAACCACCCTGTACCCCCTGCCTGTTAGGAGCTTGGAGGTGGGCAGGGGATGTGGGAAGGCTGCATGGCTAGGAAGAGCTGGCTGGCAGACATCTACATGTCTCAACTACGTCCACGCTCAGCAGCAGCAAGCCTCCCCAGGTGTACTTATTCTCCCTGAGCAGCTGGGGGGCTGCTGAGGTGAGGAGTCTGTGGGGTACCCCAAGTCTTTGCCCCAGGGGTGTTCCATCTTGGGGAGAAACTGTCAAAGACCGTTGGGACACAAGCCCACTGTGCCCCGGGCACCAGAAGGGGATGGGGCCCTCCTCCCCCTCTCACCAGGAGAAAGGGGCCAGAGAAGTCAGGTGTGTCAACTCCAAGATGTGCCCAGGAACCCCGTTCATTCAGTGAAAAGTCAGAATTCAAGATGCCTCCCTCACTGCCTTGCTGCTCAAAGGATGGCCCTTGGACTAGAAGCGTGAGTGTCACTTGGAAGCTTGTTGGGATTCGGGCCTGGCTGGTTCAGAACTCAGCGGAACATGCTCCCCAGGTGACTCACATGCATATTGTTTTGGAAAGCACTAGTCTCCCGGGCCCTAGCTGAAATGCAGTATCCAGGACCCACAGACACAGGAGGGGTCTGGGTTCAAACGTTTCCAGGCTCCTCTGGGTGGGCTGGTTCATGACTTCTCTGTTGGGTGAGGCCTGCTGAACTTCAACAGGCCAAAGGTGGCAGGATTGAGGAGTTTTCTTTCATAAGAAAGCCTCTGACATCTCCTCTCCCTGCATCTCTGCAGGCAGCTGTCTGTCCTGTACTGCCATCTGGTGACTATGGGAAGCCATTGCCATCTCACAGCTCCCCATCTCTGCAGCCTGCATCCCAAGACCTAGCTGTTGATGGAAGAAGGAAGACTTGCCTGTCTCTGACCTCTGACATAAGGTTCAGGGACCCCAAGACCACAATGGAAGCAGTTTGGAAAGCACTTGGCTTTAGCAGCATGGTAGCAAATGGAGGCTTCCCTTTTCTCTGTGCAAGGGGTCCTGGCTCAGCTCTTCTCCCCATCACGGCCCTTTCCTGCACACCTGGTTGGAAGCTGTTCAGAGCTGGAACATGGGTTGGAGAAGACAGACAGGGTTCAGTGCAGCAAGGACATGCAGGTAGGAGGTCGCTGGTCTGGTTCAGGGAGCCCTGTGGGGTGGCTGCAGGACACGAGGCAGCAGCTGGTTTGTGGATGGTCTTGTGGGCTGCTGTGTGTTGGGACCTTATCCTGCCAGCCAAAGCTTCAACTGGGTAGAGGCATGACTGCATTCACTTTGGGAGGCTGCTTGGTGGAGGATGGACTGGGTTTGGGACACTGGGGATGAGCTCAGTGAAGGGCTTATGTCACAGTGCAGAGAGCATTAGGGGCTTCATGTGAACCAGGCTTAGGTGGAGAAAGGCCTATGACTCTCCCACATCCTAGAGAATAGATGTCATCCTAGGGCTGGGAGCTGACTAGAATGAGAGCTGACTGGCTGTGCGGGAAAGGAGGGTCTTGAAAGACATATGGCCTTGTAAAGTTCTTCTAGAGTCGTGTCTCTAGGCCTTCCCAAAAGTCTGAGAGCCCACATTTTTGGCCATTTGGATGGAGCAGCGTGACTTCCTGCCCTGCCTCGTCTGTGTTTTATTGCCCCTAAGGCTTTATTGCCCACCAGGCCCACAATTACGCGGACTCACAGGTACTCTGGGGGAGTCACGTTGGAACCTCTCATTCTCCTCCTAAGCCCAGGATGGCTGGGCCCATAGGATGACCTCAGCAAGGAAGAATAAGGGACATGGAGCCTACAGGCTGGGGCAGGCCTCTGCCTCCCTCTGGAGCTTGCAGGTTCTACCTTGCACCCTGCTCCCTGGAAGCTCCATCTCCCCCGAGGTCCATCATAACCTGGACCCAGGCTCCAGCTCTGGCTCTGCAGCTGACTCACTGAGCCATTGGGAGCCAGTCATCTCTCCTTCCAGACCTCCGTGTTCTCACCCAAGGGGAAATAGGAATTCAGCCTCAAAATCATGTAGATCTTGCATATACCTTTGGGCTCTTCTGCCTGAGGTCCCATTCCTCCGGCAGAAGAGCCAGGCTGCCCAGAACTGATCTCACACTCCAGCCAATGGGGCGTCTGGGTCCGTTGGAGTTGCTCTTGGAGCCTCCTTCCTAGCCCCTCAGCTGCCGGCTCAGCTCCCAGGGACCGGCACTGGCACTGGCAAGTCCGCCTGAGGTTCTCTCATCGCTGTGCATGAACCGGGAGACTGAAGATGCTGGCCAGCGTGGGGCATACTCAACCATGACAGTGGGAGTTGGTGGACAAATGCCTCTTGCTAACCGGGTGGAGTGACTTTGAGGAGTGTGCCTGTCCCCCCAGGCTCCCAGAACAGCTGAGATCCGGTTTCCTATGGTGGTAATGGCCTTGCTGACATGCCTTTTATTGCCTGCCTGCCCTCCCTGCTTCCCTTCCCATGTTCTTATTGGTGTTTTCTGGGATTGCCTTTTGAATATAAACTACTCGCACTCAAATCCTTGTCTCAGGGTCTGCTTCTGGTGGAACTCAAATCAGGACAGTATACAGCTGAGCTACTTTATTTTCCTCATCTCTAGTGCAAAATGAACAAGAAAGGCAGGGGGTGGGTGACAGACTTCTGGGCTGTGCTCAGGGGAGACCCTCGCTTTTCATCTGTGAACTTGGGATGAAGTAGTAAGACTGAAGGGTAGGGTTCAGGCTCCATTTGCATTTAGGGGGCTGTTGAGTGACCTCTAGAGATGCTGGCCCTCATTTCCCCTCTGGAGCAGGCCCTCCTCTGCCAGGGAGGCCTCAGGCACTGGGGCCTTTGCGGGCTACCACAAAGCAGATACCATCACTGGTGCACAAGGCCTTTGAGTAGCTGTTGGGGCAGTAGTCACACTTTAGTACCTGGCAACCGGCCTCTTCCATGGCCTTCTCTACCGTCTCCTTCTCCAGGTAGAGCCCAAAGAAATTCTTGGAGCCCACCATGTAGCTTTCAGCATGCAGGACCACCACGGTGACCAGGTGTCCGCCTGGCTTCAGCAGGCTGACCAGGCCTTGCACGGCTGCCCGGTAAGTGTCCACGTCGGGACATGCGCTCTCCAGGGCCAACAGGGACAGCACGCAGTCGGCTGGAGGCACCTGGGCTGTCCCCAGGGGATGTGGCTTGGTCACATCGCACTTCAGCAACCGCGTGACTGTACTTCGGAGCCGGGCCTCCTTCTCCTGCCACCTGCTCCTTTGGGAAGGGTCATACAGGGGATGATTAAAATTGTGACAACAGTCCACCACCCTGGCTGCCATCTAGGCTGCTTCCTATTGGCAATACTCCTAATTTAACCTGTTCAGTAACTCTTTGAGGGAGATATGATTTCTGCCATTACACAGATGAGAAAGTTGAGTGACTGGCTCAAGGCTACACAGCTGGTAGGTGACTGTGAATTTGCCATTTGATTACTCCAGCCCCTTCTTCCTCTTCTTCCTCCACCTTCCTTTTCTCCTTTTCAATAATTCAAAATAATTCAATTTTTGGTATATTGCATTATAGATTTTTTTTAAGTTGTAAAATATATATGACAAAAATATTTGCCACTTAAATCACTTTTAAGTGTACAATTCAGTGGCATCAATTGCATTCACAATGTTGTGCGACCATCACCGTGGCCTACTTACACAGTGTTTTGTCACCCTGCATAGAAGCTGTGTGCCCGTTAAGGAACGCCTCCCCATTCTTCCTCCCCTTGGCTCTTCAACCATGCTTCTCTCAGACAGGTGGAGCCTACCATGTCACCTCCTCCTCTAGTGGCCACGAGACTCACAGTACCGCCTGCACGCCTTCACATGGCTCTCTGGGGGGTGTGGATCGGCCGCCTCCGTGACTCCTAACTCTCCTCTGCAGTCTGCTCCACGTACCATGCTGTTCCTCCAGGTCCTCTGACACACAGCCAGCCCTTTCCCCTGGCTGGGTCTTTTGCCTGTGCTGGCCCTCTCTCTGACACTCTCCTCCAGATCTTCACATCCTTTCGCCCTCACTTCACCCAGGAAGCTGCCCTGAGGGCTTCTCCTGGGAAAGGCCTTCTCTTCCTATCTGCTATGGACTGAACTGTGGTCCCCCCACTGCCACCTCCATTCATATAGTGAAGCCCTAACTCCCAGAGTGATGTTTGGAGGTGTGGCCTTTGCGAGGCAGGGAGGGTTACATGAGCTCAAGAGGGTGGGCTCCTTTTAAAATAAGAGAGCTTGCTCTCCTCCAGTGAGGCCACAGCCAGAGGTGGCCGTCTACAAGCCAGGAGGAGGGTCCTCCCCAGACCCTGACTGGGATGGCACCCTGATCTCAGATTTCCAGCCTCCAGAACTGTGAGAAATCAAGGTCTGTTGTTTCAGCCACCCTGGCTACGGTATTTTGTTAGGGCACTGTGATATAATGGGTCATAAGAAAAACATTGGTCATTCAGATGACCAAATATGTGTTTCCCAGGTATACTGGGCCTTCATCCAGTTCCTGAAAACACTGCAGAGACTTCAAGGTGAAATGGGTGCCTTGTCATGTTAAAGAGAAACTTTTGGACTGGTGGGGAGGTTGAATCAGCCAAGGGCCAATAATTTAGTCAATCATCACTAGGCAGAGAAGCCCTCCCAACCGCCCTCCCACCCCCTGTTCTGCCTGTGCTGCTAGGTTGGATCCTACTTCTTGGTCGGAGAGAGCTTCTATGCTTGGGGAACCAGAATGCCTCCACGTGCCGCTGACCAGGCCCCAAGTTCCACCAGGATAGAAGCTCCTTTATTCAGGACCTTGCCCTATGGGTCTCTTTATCAGGCTGTTAACTTGTATCCTTTATGGTATCTTTATTAAACTGGTAACCATAAGTGTTTTCCTGAGTTCTCTGAGTCACTCTAGCAAATTAATCGAACCCAAGGGGGAGGTCCTCCGGTCTGTAGCCAGCAGATCAGAAGTACAGGTTAACTGCCTGGGGCTTGGGATCGGCATCTGGAGTCAGGGGTGGAGGGCAGTCTTGTGGGACGGAGCCCTTAACCTGGGGAATCTGGTGCTGTCTCTGGGCCGATAGCATCAGAATTGAGTTCTCGGACACCCTGATGGTCTGTGAGAATTGCTTGGTGGTGTGTGTGTGGGAAGACCCCCCTACCCCGCACACACGTGCACTGGAATTGGTCTGGGAAGCTGAAAAAGAGTACTGCTATCACGCTGTGTACAGTGCTACTACTGTTGTTAAACATATGAAAAAATACCCGTAGGCAACAAGAGCAGACTGATTCCCCCCTACCTAACAGCACTGCTGCCACTCCCTAGGCCCCCAGCCAGCTGAAGATTTTCTCAGAACAATTGTCAGTATCTGAATTTCTTTATCTAGTTGTTTATTGATGTCTTAACTACTAGAAAGTGAGCTCCATGGGGGCGAGACTCTGTCTTGCTCACTGCAGTATCGCCAGTACCTAAGAGGACAGGACCCTCCGTGTGCTCTGTGTGACAGAGGGCAGGAGGGAGTGAAGCTGGGGCTGGGCCACCGTGGAGCCCCCTATGCTCAGAGCCCCTCCAGCCCTGCCCCACTTGAAGCTTCCCCACCTGGAACTGGGTCAGGCCCCCAGGGCCCAGTGGCAGGGATCTTAAACCCTGGTCACTCTCCAGATCTGGGCTTCGGTATCCTCAGCTGTGGAATGAGGGCCCGAATCCTGCTTATCCCCCCTGGGGCTCCAGTAGATGTATTTGCTCTCTGTGAACTGGCTGGGAGGAGGTCTGAGGGGTCAAAGTCTGTGGGGCATGGCAGCAGTGCTGAGGGGACCAGTGTGGGGGGATTCCCTGAAGCCCATGCCCTTCCATGATAACTGCCTCTCCAATGTTAGAGTAAAGGAGAAGGTAAACCACTACTTTTCAGAGGAAAGTGACCTATGTGGGCTGGAGCAATCATGGGGGGCTTCTAGGAGGAGGTGGGATTGAAGCTGGTTTGGCAGCATGGGTGGGATACAAAGAAGTGGAGAGAGAGCAGAGCAACAGAAGGAAGAACACAGGCAACTCTAAAGCTCGAGGCAGGACTCATTCAAAGGTGGGGGAGAGTAGGGGCTGATGAGACCCAAGCGGGTTGGGAAGAAGGTAGGGAGATGGCAGATGCAGCAGGTCGGTGGGCTCATGCTCTCTTGGTGGGAGTGGGGACACCTCATCTGGGAAGGATGGTGGCCTGTAGGTACCTGTCTCCTTCCAGCTCACACACGTACTGCACTACTGGGGACCAGTCATAGGCCCCTGGCTCCTTCTTCAGCCACCTCTCCAGCTCCTGGAGGTTCTGCTCAGTGTAGTCTGTGGCGATGATTTCCCGGAAGGCCTCACAGGCTGACAGCAGCTGGTAGATGGTGGGGCCTGTGCCAATGTCGATCAGGATGTCGCCTCCCACTCCTCCTGCAGGAGACGGCATCAGCCAGATCTGTGGTGGGGGGACGCCCCAACTCCATGCCCAGCCATGGTAGATGGAGAAGACCCCTAGGCTCCACCCTTCCCCACGACGTGCCATCTGTGCAGGGTGGGGGGCGACACCCAAGAGAACTGACCCTGCCTTTGGGTAGCCCCCAGGCTGTGGGGGTAGACCAGGCTCACATACCTGGGGTTCAGGTGGGTGACAGCTGGAGGGTGGGGTAAACTCCTTGCCCCCCAGGGGTTGCTGCCCGGGGGCCTGGTAGGACAAGTTCTGTACATCTGGGCAGGTTTCAGGGCGCCTTCCCAGTAGGAACGGGTTTATTTTCACCAGTGCCCTGACCCTGGATTTGAAGCAATGGGGAAGTGACACACTCCTTGTGCAGAGGACAGGGTCTTGGCTGAGGGCTGAGACTGGAGCCGGTGGGTTCGTATCTGGCTCGGCCAGTCAGGGAAGGCAAAGGAATATGAAGTTGCGTTGCGCGGAGGGATCCTTGCCTCAGAGTAACACTAAGCGCACTGCCCTCTTCTCCTTGCTTCTTGCCTCCTGCATTTTCATTAAAACCCACATGTCCAATTTTTCAAGGCCTCGTGCCAATGTCCCCACGGCAGGAAGTCTCAGAGTTCTCTGTGAGCATTAAGCCTCCTTGCCTCCGTACTTCCGTGAAGGCCGCTTGATAAGCCTTTCTTGGCACCGATCATGCAACTGGCAAGCCCCGCTGTGTGACTGAGCGGCCCCTGCAGTGGCACAGCACGCTCCCTGCTCAGCCGTGCGCGCGCCCTTGCATCAACTGGTCTTTAGCCTTGCTGTGCCGCCCACTGGCTGTCTGATCTGAGCTGGGCACCTCTCTATCCCCCACCTCTGTCTCCCCTGTGTGCACTCAGGACCTTGGTGGTAATCTCTGTCAGTTTACACAAATCTGATGCCTCGGAGCAGGGATTTATAAACTGAGCTCTGTGGTTTGGCTTTGGGTATCCATGAACTCTTCCAATTTTGTGTAAAAAATTATGTGTGTGCATGTATGTATGTGTGTACAGAGCTTTCATGAGATTTTCAGTGGGATTCATGAGCCTGGAAAGGCTGCAAAGCCCAGCTTTAAGGGCACTGCAGGGGAGGCAGGCAGAGACAGGCAGATGCAGGCAGCGTGCTCATGCCGTTCTGTGGTTTCCTCCCTGGATGAGCCCCACAGGCTGAGAATTACCTTCCCGTTTTGCAGGTGAAGAAATGGATGCTGACTGTCACAGACTCAAGCCCTGCTTTTGGGCCTCCAAAGCCAGTGCTCCACCAAGCAGAGGCCTGCAGGGGTTCACAGGCTGGGCTGCCTTTGCATCATCCTTGGTGAGCAGTGGCCCAGAAGTGGTTCCCTGCCACCACCCAGCAGCTCTTTCTGTCAGGTGCAGCCCTGTACCCCCGAGATGGAGACCAGCCACTCACCTGAAGAGAAGGTTTGGAAGAGGTTTTGCAGGTTAAATTTGAGGACTTCGTTTTCATCCACGGTGTTTGAGTCAAAGGAATAGTAGGTCTTTAAGTAGTCCCGGGGGTTGAATTCTTTCTCATAGTCCTTTCCTGCATACAGCTTTTTCTCCATTCTCGACGAGGACCCCACTATGTCTCCCCGGTCCTGCAGTTTCGTTATATCTGTCCCTGCTCTCCCTGCCTCTCCCCACCAGGAGTTTCATAATCTCCCCAGACCAGGCCCTCCTTCTCAAGGAGGAGCTTGGCTCCCACACCAGTGGCACCAGATCATAGAGTTAGCTTTGCTGGCTGAGGTTTATCTGGCTGATAGTTATCAAGAACATGGGACTACAACACTGGAATGTGCTCTCGGGTATTATCGAGGCTCGGGTCCTGGGAGGCAATGTTCTGAGTGTGGGTGCTGCTGGGGGCAGGGAGAGGGAAAGAATGAAACAGAAGGACAGGGACACAGAAAACACAGAACAGGACAGGTGAGCACAAAGAATGACAGAGACAAAGAGACCAAGTGTCTACAACAGGTCAAGGGTGCTCCCCTACTGGGTTTGGTGGGAGAATGAGAACCAGAGTGGAAAGAACCTATGGGAGAGGAAACAGGGTTTGGAGATGGCTCAGCTTTCATAGCCAAGGTCCGTGAGCATGCTCTGGAAACAGCTTGTCTGGATTTGCTTGAGCCTTCCCGGTGTTTCCAATCCTGTTTGCTCTCCCCGATTGCTTTAATCCATCCTTTCATTTATTTAGGCAAAGTAAACAGGCTGGGCCCCTGAAAATCCTGAGAGGCCTCTGGTCAAACCATTTGAAGACTGTTGCCATACATAAACAGACGTGTGATTTGGTGTGTGGTGTGAGATGAAGCTCTGCATGGCTGCTCACAACTCACCAGACAGAAGTCTTGTTTATATGTTCAAGTTCTTCTTCTGGATTTGTTTCGTCACTCTGTATGGCCGATGGAAATAAAGATAACTCGGGTATCAGAGAGCATGGAACATAGAGATGGCAGTTTTCCTAGTCCTGAGAAGGGGATTAATCCTGTTTTTGTCTTCTATTTTCTGGACAGGTACCTTGACATTTGCTCATTTGCTTGGAGTTAAGGCAGAAGTCTCCTGGCCTGGAAATTTCCTGGAGCTTCTGAAGTCACAATATGAGGATCGAAATTGCCCTGCACAGAGTGCTGTGGACTTGATGAAGGCCAACTTCAGGACAGTGGTTCTCAGCCGGGGGCACTTTCTTCCCAGGGAATATCTGACTGTCTGGAGACGTTTGGGTTGTTACATGGGGATTGGGTGCTACTGACATCCAGTAGGTAGAGGCCAGGGATGCCCCTAGGTGCCCTGGAATGCACATTTCAGCCCCCTTGCCCCACTAAAGAATTTTTTGCCCTGAAACGTCAATGGTGCTGAGGTTCGAAAATGCTTCCTTATCATTTATCCAAAGAAGACTTGACTTTAGCAGATTCCCCTAGCTCTGTGAAGTCAGGAGGTGTGTTGGCAGGGAGAGGCTGGAACGTGTGGAGATGTCACTGAGGCCAGAGAGTAGAAGATCTGGAATGCCAGGGGGTTTGGATTCATCCCTCTGGGCAGCAGGAGGCACTGGACACCCTGATTTGTGGGGGGTC
Organism: Smutsia gigantea; assembly: GCA_032199065.1. Lineage (NCBI taxonomy): Eukaryota > Metazoa > Chordata > Mammalia > Pholidota > Manidae > Smutsia > Smutsia gigantea. The sequence goes on from JAVSCE010001113.1 coordinate 13,857, forward strand.
CTCTGTCCATCCAAGGATGGCCAGTGGCAGCAAGGTAAATGGTTTTGGAGAGAGTGATTTCCTGTCATCTTGCTTGGGCAGACTCCTGGATGCCTACATCCCACTGCAGGAGCCCTGGATAGATGTTCACAGTTCAATTCCATAAGTGTTAATGGGCTTCTATTTTGGGTATCTTCCATGTGTCCCTCAATACCCTTTCTCTATCCTTCTCCATCCACTTGTGAGCCCCAGGAGGCTGACTTAATGGACGATATTAGTGGCTCACCAGCCCCCTGGGTTTGGCAGGATACTGGAGGCAGGTAGAAGGGTGAGGTCTGGGTGTTAATTCTTTGGCTCCTTTGCTATTGGCTGCAGGAGGACCCCTCCATAGCTCTTTGTCTCGGGTCTAAGAAGATAATGGCTCTTCCCTGCTACTAGCCCTGGAATACTATCCTGGTTAATTTTGTGAGTCAGTGTAACCGGGCCGTGGTGCCCAGATGTATGGTCAAACCTTATCCTAGATGTTTCTGTGAGGATGTTTTTAGATGAGATTAACCTTTAAATCAGTGGACTTTCAGTAAAACAGATTGCCTTGCATAACGTAGGTGGGGCCTCATCCGGTCAGTTGAAGTCCTGAACAGAGAAAAGGACTTTCTCCACCCACGAGCAAGATGAGTTGTGCCCACAGATGGCTATTGGACTTGAACTGGCCTTTGAACTGACTTTCTGGTCCTCCAGGTTGACAGCCTTCAGATCTGAACGGCAGCACCGGCTCCCGGGTCTCTAACCCGATGGTCCATCATGTAGACCTGGATTTGCCTGCCTCTGTAATTGCGTGAGCCAATTCATTAAAATAAAGCTCATTATACACACACACACACTGTTCCGTTTCTCTGGAGAACTCTACTACAAGTATTTTGTGGTTCCCTATACCCATCCTTCCATTAACATCTTTGTTAATGCTGTCCCTTTATTAAGTCTTCCTCAAATTATATACCATGAGAGCTCTAGCTTCCTGCCTGCTCACGGTGCCTTTTGCAGATCAGCACCCCAGTCCCAGGCCTCCTGGACACTTCCCAGATACCTACCCCCCCTTGGAAACCAGGCCCTGAATGGCCACCAGGCATGCCTGATTCTGTGGAGCCTCATTCTGTCAGGCCCCATGGGGCCAGAATTACTTGTTTACTTGAAGCTAGAACAAGACATTCCTGTCCTTCTCACTTCCAGGGCAGGAGGCCTGGGCCTCCAGGACAGCACATTTCATTTCTGTCTGGTGGGTGACCAAGTTAGAGATGTTTCCTGGTGCCAGAAAAGGAAGCCAACCTTTTCTCTGGCTGCAGGAGGTTTTGTAGCCCATTGCTATTTCAAGGGAAGAACTCTGAGCCCTGGGGATTGACCTAACCTGGGGTCACAGGGTGAGACAGCAGTTTATGCTCTATGACGGCACTCCCTTTGTCCCAGCCGTGGAGGATGGTGGCTGTTTTCTGATCTTCGCCCGCACAGTGATGCAGAGTCAGCTATCCTGTTCTGATCTGAACACTGTCTTCCAGACGGGTGGGATGTGAGGCATCTAGTTCCACTGTCTGGGGAGAGCCACTAGGCTCCTTTGACCACCAAGGGCCCAAGTGGGATGTCACTGCGCTATCAGGCTCAGGACATCTGTGACCCAGCAGAGTGACTTTGATTCTTACAGCCTGTGAAGTGGGCATGCAGATGGGGAAACGGAGGTCCAGCACTTGCCCAAGGATCCATAGTCACTCACGGCTGGCAGGTTTGAAAAGAGGACTTAGAATTGGGCACCATTGATTATCCCTGATGGACATGGGCCTGTCCCCAGATGAAGCGGGGCCAGGATGACTACAGCATCAGCTGTCATGGCTCTGGGTTTAGAAGGGCTTCAGTTAATGTACGCCAGTGTGCTGGGGGGTAAGGGTCCCTGGATCCCCTTCTGTATCTCCAAGAAGGGTCAGATCAAGGAGAAATGGGCATGGGAGGAGCCAGAGGACAAGGACAGAATTCTGGGGGCAGAGTCGGGAGCATCCTGAGGCCCCCTAACGCCCAGGCAGGCAGGAGGGGCACACGCTCAGAGACAGCATGGAGAGCAGCTGAACGGAATGTGAGGTGTACCAGGAGTACTTCCTGCCTAGGGACTTGCCTGGCCACCTGCTACAGCTTCCACAACAACCCCTCACACAAGGCCAAGGTGGTCAAGTTTGACCTGGAGTGTCTCCACAAGACCTTCTGCCTAGGGAGCAGAGGGGGGCCCTTCCCCCCTGCAGCACCTTGAGCCTCCTTCCAGGTGGGGGCGGGGAAGGTGAAGGGGCTGCCAGGTGTGGTGGAAGCCTGGTCTTCTAGGGGCTGCACAGGTTGGGGTTGAGGTGGGGAGCTGGTGGGCCACCGCCCTTCTCTTTGGGCAGATGTCATGTGCAAAGTTAGGTCTATCTCCCTATAGCTCTAGGGTGACCAGGAAATGCAAGGGGCAGAGTACCAAATGCTTTCCATTAGCCCCTAGATCTTTGGGGTGGGGCAGAGAAAGCTCTCAAGTTCATTAACTCAGTTCTGTTTGTGCACAGTCAGGCCTCAGATACCCCAAGAAGGCCAAGGGCAAACAATAGGATTGTGGTGGGGTCAGGGTGTGGTTGTAAGGAGGGTAGGGAAAAACCCTACACAGGGAGTCAGGCATATCGGGTTGGGTTTCAGTTCTGTCACAAATCTGCTAGCAGGGCCCTATCTTCAAGGGTCTCCACCACTGAACCACCCGTAAAATGGCTCATAGCATCTACCTGCCTCCCAGTGATAATGACCCAGCCCACGGTGGCACAGTGATTCAGCAATATCCTTCCTAGCTGTCCGTGGTGGAGCCCTCTCTCTGGGACTTGACTGGGGAAGACTGGGGTGGGGGGGATAGACTCCCAGTCAGGAGGGCAGGAAGGGGTTAAGAGGCTGTTGAGCCTGGAGCTGCAGGCTGGCTGGGGAGGCAGAAATCAGAGAATAGCCTGGCTGGGTGTGACCCCACAGGCTGAGGAGAGATGGCACCAAGCCTGGGCTCCGGGAAGAAGCTGGGAGTCACGCTTCAGTTCAGCTTCCAGACAACCCTCAACTCACCCTTGGGCTGTCTTCCCATGTCAACTTCTTTTCAGCCCTGGCTTCCTGTTCCTGCCTGCCCCCACAGAGGAAGCCATCCAGGCAGGGCTGGACATCCAGGGCATGCTCCCAGTCAGCCTGGAACCTAAGGGGTCCAGGCCCCAGAACAGCTTCTCTGAACACTCCAGCCAGTGTCTTCTCCGAGTGCTCCACTAGGTGGCCCCACACGCTTGGAAGGGCATGGAAGCCCCTCTTCCCCAAATGTGTGTCTATCTGAGTAGACCCCTCCGTGGACTTGTCTGGAGAGGCAGCACATATGGGCAGCACATTTGTAGTGGAATGATCAGCAGACAGAGGGAGGTGAGGTGCCTAGCACACATGGAGACCCTGCAAATCCATGTCCAGCAACAAGGAAGGGGTAAGGGCTAGGATGAGGTCAAGTAGAGAAAATGGACTTTGCAAGCAGAATGTTTTGAGCACATATGCAGTTTCTGCTGAAGCAGTTAAAAAACAGATGGCTTTTGCAAGAGGACAGACAATGCCCAGGAGAGGAGATCTGTAAGGAAAGGAAGCTACTAATGGGTCCCTCCTTGCTTACAATGTCAGGACCTCCCAGGGTGCGATCTGGCCTAAAAAAAGGCAAAAGAAACAGAGCATTAAACCAGGGACTTCTGTCCTTGGGCACTGGGCAGCCTAGCATGCAGAGCTGGTGGCCGCCTTGGGAGTGAGGGCAGGGTTGTGAGAGAAAAGCACAGGGGCTCGTGAAAGCTGCCTAGCTCATTAGACTGGGCCATACCAGATTAGTGATCTAAGTAATTTGTCCACTTGAGGATAACTTATATTATTTACATGCCTTAATAAGACATTTTGTCTCACTCTCTCCTGTGGGCAGAACCTGTGATGTGCTCTGGGGGGAAGGGGTCTTTAAAGAAGAAAGTTCCACTGTGGCTGGAGAAAGGAACATTCTCTTTGGGAACGGGCAATGAATTTGTGGGCCAAGATTCCTTTTGTAAACATTGCAAATGTATGGTTCAGTGGCATTAAGTATATTCACATTGCTCTGTAACCATTACCACCATCCATCCACAAAACACTTTTCAACTTCCCAAATTGAAACTCTGTACCCATTTACAAACACCACACTCCCCTTGTCCCCCAGCCCCTGGCAATCACACTTCTCCTTTTCATTGCTATGAATTTGACCCACTGTGGGTACCACATGTGAATGGAATCATGCAGTATTTGTCTTTGTGACTGGCTTATTCCACTTAGCATAATGTCCCCAAGGTTAATCTATGTGGTAGTATATTGCATAATTTCCTCCCTTTTTAAGACTGAATAATATTCCATCGTATGTGTAATACCACATTTTGTTTATCCATGCATCCATTGATGGATGGACACTTAGATTATTTCCACTTTTTGGCTATTGTGAATAGTGCTGCTATGAGGCCAGCCACTTATTTTTATTTTTAGAGTATTGTTGAAATACAATCTTACATTGGTTTTAAGTATACAACACAGTGGTTCAACAGTTACCCATAGTATTAAATCCTCACACCTAGTGCAGTTACTATCTGTCAATATAGGAAGATGTTATAGAACCATGGGCTATATTCTTGTGCTGTACTACCATCCCCACGACTAACTTATATTATGATTGAGAATTTTTGTGTCCTTTTATTCCCCCTCACCCTTTCTACTCACCCACCCCAACCCCTCCCCTATGGCAACAATGAGTCACTTCTCAGTGACTCTGAGTCTACTTCTATTTTATTCATTTTGTTTTGTTTTGTTTTTATATTCCACAAATAAATGAAATCATATGGCATTTGTCTTTCTCCACCTGGCTTATTTCACTTAGCATAATACCCTCTAGGTCCATCCGTGTTCTCACATATGTCAGGATTTCTTTCTTTTTTATGGTTGAATAACATTCCATGAGTGTATGTACCACTTCTTTATCCAGTCATCTGTTGATGGACACTTAGGTTGCTTCCTTAGCTTGGCTATTGTAAATAATACAGTGATAAACATAAGGGTGAATATATCTTTTTGAATCAGGGATTATGTTTTCTTCAGGTAAATTCCTAGAAGTGGAATTACTCTGTAATATGGTATTTCTATTTTTAGTTTTTGGAGGAACCTCTATACTGCTTTCCACAGTGGCTGCTCCAATTGACATTCCCACCAACAGCATAGGAGGGTTCCCTTTTCTCCTCATCCTCACCAACACTTGTTATTTTTTGTCTTTTGGATAGTTGCCATTCTAACTGGTGCGAGGTGGTATCTCATTGTGGTTTTGATTTGCATTTCCCTGATGATCAGCAATATGGAGCATCTTTTCTTGTACCTGTTGAGGCCAGCCACTTAAAAAAAAACATGTAAAACTCATTTAATTCTCACAACAGCTGCATGTGGAAGGTATTGCTAGGGGGTCCGTTGTGTATTTTCCTCAGTTCTTGTCCCTGCCGCAACAAAGAATTGAAGGGCAGAGACACAGTAGTGAGGTAGAGTAAAAGTTTTATTTAAAGTTATTGACTTAAAGGGAGAAAAAGTGCAGGCAACCTCAGGGAGGAGAGGTGCCCTGAAAGGTTGGAGAGAAAGTTTAAACTTACACACTTAGAAAGTGCGGGTGACCTCAGAGAGAGGAGCGCACTGAAAGGTTTAAAAGAGAAAGTTTAAAGTTATGCACTTAGAAACTGCGGGTGACCTCAGAGAGAGCACACTGAAAGGTTGGGGGTTTCCCCTTTTAAGGATTTTTCAGGAATGTGACAAAGGATTGGGGGTGCAGACTTGTTAAGTGGTCCCTGAATATTTAAAATTAACTTAACACAAGAAATTTACTGCTCTGATTTCTCCCTGAGATACCAGCTTCTTGGTCTGGGAGCATATCAAACAAGACCGCCTGCCCAGTCCCCAAGGTGGGCTGAGTTATTGTCTGTTTGCTAAAGAATAAGTTAAGAATCTTACTTCTTAACTTCTTGGGTTTTAAAATGCAATCTTATCTTTAAGATGGAATGTGGATAAAATGAAGGTTCCTGTGGCCAGGACTCTCACCTGGCCCTGGTTGGCTAGCTCACTACACATGTGTGGGCAATGTGTTGTTATTGACTCTATATAGAGAGCCCTGCCCAGTGCTCTGTGCGACATGGTGGCACTGCTGCAAGGCTGCAGGAGAGCAGAGCAGAGGCTGGAGTGGTGGCAGTGCCCAGGATAGAGGGCCAGAGGATGGAAGTGCAGGCAGAGGGGCCCAGAGGCAGAGGGGCCCAGAGGCAGAGACCGGCTTACTGCATGCAGACTCACTCTGAGTGGATGAGATTTCAGTGATCGATTTGCCATCGTGGAAATAAAGTTGGGTATAACCCTTTCATCCCAAGAACGTTCTGCTGTCATTTCTTTGGTCACACTGAATCCATAGCGAACTTGCCCAGGGCTGAAACCCATTGGCAAGACAATTAGTGACAGTTGGCAGGGTTCACTGGTGACCAAGGAAAAAGAACAGGCTTTCCTCATGGAAGGAGTGTTTCAGCAGGCTGCACCTATGGACGGGGAGACATTTGAGTGTCCCCTGTGGACATGTGGTACTGTGAAGGGGTGGAGGACTGGGGTCCACCCCAAGAGAAAGGAAATTTGTTGCTGACTGGGATGGCATCACTACAAAGTGCTGTGGAAATAGTAAAGGCCTGAGAGAGAGCAGAGGCCCTAGAAGGAGCGGCACAAGAAGAAGAAGCATGCAGGCTGCCAGGTGCCATGGGCCACGAGAAGGATGTAGTAGAGCTGTTAGTCCCAGAAATGGAGGAGCGGAGGTTTGATGAACAGGTGGGGGTGGAGGCCCTGCCAGTGCCAGAGGCATCGGCCCCTCCTCAGTTGAGACCCCCCCCCTGGTTGAAAGCTGGTGGAAAGCGAGAAGGACTTGGCAACTGTGGGTTCTTTCAGGAGAGGTGCAGCCCCCTCCTTAGTTTGTGGAGCACTCCATGCTCTGCTTCTATAAAGCAACAAGATCGGCCTGTGTGTCTGCAAGACTTTTTGCTGGAGAGGCTGGAGAAGGTGGGTATTGTAAAGCCCACCCATGGTCCTTTTGGTTAACTCCTTTGAGTAGAACTGGTTTGAATACAGCCAGGATGACCACTTGGTGGCAATGGATCTCCTCAGGCTTGAGGGTTATTATAATTTGTTGTAATTTTTGTTATTTGTATATTGTGGAATGTTCCAGCTTCCTTGCACAGGGACCATTGCTGAGGATTGAGGCACATAGATTGAGAGGCAAGAATCCTGGAAGGGTAGAGTGTGGATAAAATGAAGGTTCCTGTGGCCAGGACTCTCACCTGGCCCTGGTTGGCTAGCTCACTACACACGTGTGGGCAATGTGTTGTTATGGACTCTATATAGAGAGCCCTTCCCAGTGCTCTGGGTAACACGGTGGTATGGCTGCAAGGCTGCAGGAGAGCAGAGCAGAGGCTGGAGTGGTGGCAGCACTGAGGACAGAGGCCCAGAGGAGGGCTGTGTGGGCAGAGAGGCCTAGAGGTAGAGACTGGCTTATTCCATGCAGACTCACTCTGAGTGGACGAGATTTTAGTGAATGACCTGCCACTGTGGAGATAAAGTTGGGTATAACCCTTTCACCCCAAGAACATTCTACTGTCATTTCTTTGGTCACATTGAATCCATAGTGAATTTACCTGGAGGTGAAACCCATTGGCAAGAATATGGAATCCTTCCTGCCTTTTACTATGTTGTTTTAGGCTGGGCCTGCTTGCTAAATTACTTGCCCAGGTTTCAAATTACTTGATTAGGGCTGAAGGAGGAAAAACAGCATATAGTAAAGTTAAAAAAATAAGCTGGGCCTGCATAATTAACACAATAAAGACATGGGCTCTGCTAAGATACTTTTCTTTATCTGGGGAATATTCAAACATTCCAGGCCAAGTTGCTCCTGGCCTTTTGAGCTTTAACTGATTAATTCACTAATTCTGAGTGTTTTCTGGGTTTCTAGTTTTAACTGGTTAACTCTGAATCCATTGTAGTGAGCTTTACTGGCCTTAATTCTCTCTCCACCCTGGTCATATCTATTTTCCTGCCTAACAGTATTATTTTTAATACTCATTTTACAGGTGGGGAAACTGAGGCACAGATGTCAAAGACTTGCTGAAATCACACAGCTACAAAGTAGCTGAACCAGGCTCCTGAATCCAGGCAGTATAGAGCAAGAGCCTATGCACTTCACCTGTAGCTCACACTGTCATCTCATAGAGTGCCAAGAGAATGGGATCTGGGGGAATTCCAGGAAGGCTCCATGGAGGTGACCTTTGAGTGAGTTTTAAGAGTGAGTAGTTTTAGTAATGTCTAATGGAGGGAATAAGGGCTAGCCATTTCTGGCAGAGGGAAAACGTTGTATGTTGAGGCTAATTATACAAAGACCCATATCCACTTCACAGTCATGGCCCCTGTGGCCCCTGCAGTGATATGGGTAAGAAAACAGAAGACACAGGCTCTTGGCTGTAGAATCTCAGGAGATTTTCCTATGTGTGAAGTGCCCTCCTCCCCACCTTTTCACCCCCACCATGCTATGGGAATCAAGGAACATCCTAGGCCAAGCTGGACTTGGAACGAAGCTTCCCCAAAGACTTTATAAGCTCCAAAAACATTAACTTCTCAGTCTCCTCCTACCACAAGACTGTCAGACCCCACATCCTGTGGGGGTGTTGCTGGAGATGGTGGGCGGAGTAGGGACGAGGAGGAAATCCTTTTGCCCTGTAAACATAGACCTGTCTTGTTCTAGTGCCTTCTTGTAAGTGGTATTCCTCAAGCTCCCTCTGAAAACTGAGAAGTACCACACATCTTACTACCCCATGTTAATCCTCAAAAACCCCAAATCTCTTTTTCCCCTAGAGCTCTGAAAAAGTCCAAGATCAAAAGAAATGGTTGTTTACCAAAGGCATTTCAATTTGCTTATCTAGGAAGGGAGGAGCAAAGGTAGGCCATTCTGGTCATCTCAGCTTAAATTAGTTTAAAGTCAGCATAGAGGCCATGGGGAGTTTCCATAGGTTACTGCCCCTCCTTATAGGAAATGATATTGAGACTTTACCCCCTCTGGCACAGAAGCGGGATAGGCCTGGACGTATCTGGGGATAAAGGACTCTGGGATATGGGCTCTGAGCGCCATTCACATGTGGGCATGGGCGTGTTGTGTGTGCAGTAAGTGTTCGGAGTACCGTGATCTGAGATGTTAATAAAAAGAACCAGGGTTGTAGAACATACCTTTTGAAGCAAAAACAGTGTTCGAAAGACAAATCTGTAGGGCAAGCTGGAGACCCAGGGAAGAGTTCATACTGCAGCTTGAGTCCAAAGGTAGTCTGGAGACAGAAGGCCATATTCCCTGGGAGGCCTCCATGTTTTTCCTCTTAAGACCTTCAACTGACTAGATGAGGACCACCCCACTACGGAGGGAAATATGCTTTACTTAAAGCCAACTGTAAATGGTAATCTCATCTAAAAACTACCTTCACAGTGACATCTAAAATGATGTTTGACTAAACATCTGGGTATTGTGGCATAACCAAGTTGACCTATAAAATTAACCATCACAGAGGTGAAAGAATTATACATACTTCTTGGTTAAAGTAGACACATTCTCAAAAAATCTCACTGGCTGCTTCTTCTTCCCTCCTCACCCTCTGCCTGGGGGCTCTGCCGCACAGGCCTGCTTGGATGACCTGCCCGGTTGGACGGACCCCCATCGCTCCTGAGAGTGAGGAGTTCTGGGGTGCTCTGAGCTAAAGGAAAGGCTGAGAGCCTCGCCAGTGCTGCAGCTGTCCCATTCATCCTGCTGGAGCCTGCTGGGGCGCAGGTCCTTCTGCCTCCAGGCTCATGGCGGTAGGCATGTGGATTAGAGGTTGAGAGGTGGCCAGCGAGGCAGGGCTGTGTGAGAGTGTGTGGGTGAACTGTTCCTCATGTTGCCAAGGACAGTGATTTGACCTGATTTCTGGGAGTGGCGGTCAGACATCTGGGAAAGACTGAGAGTCACATCATCAGGGTGACATTCATGGTGTCCTTCCAATCCAGCTGGTCCAGACATTTTGCACCTGGTCAGATCCAGGCTCTCACCTCCCTGACCCTGGATAGCACAACTTTAGCGTTCTAGGGACAAGCATATAGGCTTCTGTTCTCTGGAACCTGCTGACCCATGTATATGTCCAGCCCTGTTCTGCCATCAGGGAGCGTTAGGTTGGAGGGGGATCCATTCAGTCAGTCCCCTCCCTAGAGCATCCCAGAGGAGGCATCACATGACCTTTAACTCTCACAGAACAATGCAGCAGGCCCACTCCCTATTCCAAGGCCCATGCCACACTGGCTCCACCCTGCTGCCAGCACCCAACAGGACACCAGGCAGAATGCACAGACCCCATAAACTCCTGTGGTTAGACTCACACAAACACAGGAGCTCACAGACTCATAGATGCATAGAGCCACAGCTGTACAGTGATATATGTGATTTTACACACAGACATTCAAGTACACACATGTATGCATGCACACACACATGTCTGCAGAACCCTTTCTGTGTTATGAGGCAAGGCTGTCTAAATTGACCCTCCAATGTACAGTCCATTGAATTTCCCTCTGTTTCCCTTTCTTCCCTCTCTTCCTGCTGGATCTCAGGGGCATAGAATTAATAACATGCCTTGGTTCATGACATCCTCTTATCATTGGTCCCTGCAAAGCCATCTTTTAATAACTAATGAATCCTTAGAAATACTGTAATAAAGGCTTATGAAACAAATGCCCTAATGACATTCAGAATACTAACAGTTGTATTACCCATGTGGTTCCTCCCTACCCTGTGCCCCTGGCTCCCCCTTGCAGCAGCCACTGTCCTGAAACATGTGGCCTTCACTCCCTTGCTTTTATTTTTATAAAGCTTAACTGAAGCGATATTTTCCCACAACTTAGGATTTTTGGTTTAAGTTGTTTTAAGTTTATACATAGATATGCGGTATGTGATCTTTTGGGAGTTAATGTTCTCACTTCAGTTCCATTGCCAAGTGCAGTGAGTAATCCATTGAATTTCTGAATAGGCAACTGAAATGACAACCCACCGCTCATGAGGCCAATGCTTATCTTGGCCAGCATGGCTTTAGGCTGGTGTGTGGCATGGATACATTGTATTTGCTGGGTAATAGGCAGGCATAGCTCTTGTTTACTCCCTTGGTTTATCCCCATTTTATGGAACGTGGAAAAACATTATTTTCTTTTTAAATGATCATAAATATTTATGGGTCCTTCTTTTGATGGTATTGTTGCCACATCTCCAGCATATTTATTTTAAGGAGTCATTTTTTAGAACCCCTAACTATCATTCCCATTCTGGCAGAAGAGCTGGGCTCTCTTACAGAGCTCTCTGGGATTCTCCCACTCACAGGAACACAGCTCAGAGGAATCAGGGTAACTGGCAGGGATCTGTGCACAGAATGGGACATATGATGCAATCCATCCCCTCCCCCAGATTGCTGGCAGGACACCCTTCGCCCCTCCCATACTGATCAGATTGTTCTTATTTAGTTGACATCTTAGGTTATCTTAAGGTTACTGTAACCCCAGGAGTCAGGTTTGTGTCCAGAAAAAGAATACATTCCTGTGCTTCTCTTGCTTGCGGTTCCATTCTAATGTTAAAATGTCCAGCATCAGGAAAGTGTAATGCCCACACACACTTACTGGGTCTGACCTAAACTTTACTCAGATAACTGATTGTTATTGTCTCCTAACCAGCCCCTCTGTTTCCATACTTGCCCCTCTATAGTTTATTCTCAACACAAAGCCAGATGTATCCTGTCAAAATCGAGGTCAGATCTGTCTCTCCTCTGCTCAAAACCTAATTTAGGGTAAAAGCCAAAGTCCTCCCAATGGCCACAGGCCTTCACATCTGGACCCTGTTGCCTCAATCCCTCCTTACTCCTTTGGCCTCTGTTTCACAAGTGCTCAGGCTTGATGCTGTCTCAGGACCTTTGCACTTGTTCCCTCTGCCTGAGCACTTTTCCTCTGAATAACTGTATGGGTTTTATCCACTTTTCCTTCAGGTTTTTGCTGAAGTATTACTATCTAAGTGATTGTTAGGGTTTGAATGTTTGTATCTCCCCTCTCTCCCCGAATTCATAGGTTGAAATCCTACCCCCAGTATGATGGTGTTAGGATATGAGCCTTTGGAGGTGTTTAGGTCATGAAGGAGGAGCCCTCATGAATGGGGTTAGTGCCCTTCTGAAAGAGACCTATGAAGCCCCCTCACCCTTTCTGCTATGTCCGATGCAGTTGTGAAGATGGCTATCTAGGAACCAGGAAGAGGGCTTACAGCAGACAATGTGTTGGTGCCTTGATCTTGCACTTCCAGACTCCAGAATTGTAAGAAATAAATTTCTGCTGTTTCCAAGCCACCTAGTGTATGGTATTCTGTTATTGCAGCCTGAACACAGCAAGACAGTGATCTTACATGATCACCTTTTAAAAAACTGTCATCTCTGCTCCCCATCAAAAGTGCTTCTCTATATATTCCTGCTATGCTTTTATTCTTTAAATGACATTTTAAAACTACCTGCTATGCTCTGTGTGTTTTCTGTGGGTTTTACTAATTTGTTTTTTGTCTGTCTCCCCATTCCCCCTCCACCCCACTCCTCTCCCTCCAACAGGGCACTTACCTTGCAGTGCTAAATCCCCAGTGCCAGTGGGTTGGTACACCAAGCACCTGGTGAGGGCTCAGTAAATATGTATCAACGAATAACAATGGATGAACAAATGAATTTTTACTCTTTGCCCTCATTTCTCCCTGATCTGCCTCCAGGAGGGGAATCTCTTTTTCCTCTGACTTGCTACCTAACACCTACTATCTGTGATACACAGACTCCTACTTGGACACAAATCTGTCTTGTGTTCTTATTTTACATCCATCGGTATGTCTTCATAGATGGCACATGAGT
>JAVSCE010001114.1:0-91779 GCA_032199065.1 Smutsia gigantea
TTAGTCTCACTTCCTCTTTTTTTCCCTTTCCTTGGAGAATAATTATGCCTATCTCCTATGGTGGAACTGAGCATTAAGTAACATCATAATAAGTAACATTTACTGAGTATTTACTATGAGCCAGTACTTAAATATGAATTCATTTAACCCTGCCAGGATTAAACCTTGTTAGTCTAACATCACAGCACATTCTCCTTTCAATAAGCACACTATATAGCATTTCTGTGAATTCTTTATATGTGTTCTCTACTAAAGTACTATTAAAGAAAAATATTAAAACATAGTAAGAACTGATTCACTCCAGTGAAGATCAATGAGGATAAATACTGCATTGTGGATAATCCCAAAATATTGTGAGCATTTTGAGAGTTGAAAATATGATCTATTCATTTTCAAAGCTATCACAATATCTGACACATAGTAAGCTCATGATAAATGTGTGTTGAACGAATAAGTAAACTTTAGAATTTCTGCAGGTAGGGTCTTATTTTTAGCTAACGTCTTTCTTTTTCTCTTGTCTCTGTCAGTATAAGTGCTTTTCCTTTGCACTTTCATTTCTGCTGTTTCTGCTCCACTTCATCTTTGATTATTTTTTTCAACTACATGTTCCACTGAACACTTCTACAGCTGGGAATACCTACTTTTCTCTTTAAAGTGTATGGTTTTACTCCTTCCCTTGAGTGCCTTCTTTATATCATTTTAAAGATATCCTGCCACCAAAACATCCTGAAAAGAGAGCTAAGTATCTTTTCTTTTGCCCATCGCTTTCACTTTATTTCTGTTCACATATATATATGTATGTCAATTTCATAGCATTCAGATATTAATTTTTAGCTATTTTGTAGCATGGATTAGGGAAGTATATTATATAAAGCTCTATTATTTCTTGCTCATGAAGCTCCTTAGTTCTACTGGCCTACTTCCATATTTCTATGTGTGTGTGTCTCTGTGTGAAGTATATTCCAAACTGTTGGCATTTATGTCTAAATAAGTATCCTTCACATCTTACAGACTGAACCTAAATATTTGGCCTGTGGGCCATTTTCTGTTCTCTGTAATCCTGTCTTTGCTTCCTAAGACACACTAGGAAGTCTGCCCTGACAGACATACCTTCTGGTATGCTGGAATGTGTAAGAAGCTTAAATCATTTTTCTCCTTCATATTCTTTTAGAGGTAGTAGGGTGTTACCCATCCAAAAATCTTATCTCTTCTCAGTTCACTTCTTGGTCACACATCTTCAAACTTGGATCTTGCACATCTCCAAACATAGTCATTGCTGTCCTAACATACAGTCCCCTCTATATTTCTTTTCCATTTACAGACCAAAGAAAGAGCCCAGCCCCTCCCTTGATGTGAAATCAATTTCCTTCTTTGTATCGAGGCTTGTTTCTCTTGTACTAAGATTATATCTAGTCTTCTTCCTCTAGTTGTCTGTGTTCTTAATGCATTACATGGTTTTGCTTGAAGGTCTGCTTCTTTGTATGTGGGTGGTTTTAATTAGTCTTTTGAAGTTTCTTTTGAAATCCTTTTCTTCTTTCCCTTTTGATTATTTACTGTCTACAATTTCCCTTATCTCAGTTTCTATGTTAAATTATTTTCTATATTATTATTTCTTCTGGAATTTTAATTTCAGTTATGAGGGTATTGGTCTTCTGTTGCGTGTGTGTGTGTGTGTGTGTGTGTGTGTGTGTGTGTGTGTGTAGGTATATTTTCCCACTTTTAAAATTCTTCTCCACCTTCCTCTTGAACACCAAGTGGAACAGAAATGATCCCTGTTCTTGCACTAGGACTCAGGATATCCAGATGATAAAACAAATGTTCTCCAAACAGTGAGATAAATCTGTGAAACAGACATCCATAAAAGTGTATATTAGCAAACTGTTTCTAGCCATGCATTTGAAAACAAGATTCCTTGGCATTTGCCTTAAAAGCTGAAGAGGAGTTTGCCAGAAAACATGAATAAAAATGTAACATTTTATAAATCATGACTTTAAAAGTAGCTGCATCTTCTGAAAGAAAGCACCTCAGTTTTTTAGATAGGCCAGCCCAAATGGTTGGCACACTGGCCATTTAAAACTACAGAGTAGGAAACAAATAAATAAAAATATGTAATAGATTTCCCAACAGCGTTTTATGGAGAAGAGCTTTAGTCTACAATATAGAAGTGGTGGTTAAGTTACCATATCTGGTACTCAAATTATAAACACCTGGTAGAAAAATAATAAGCTTTTGTGAATTATCTCTCTAAGTTACTATACATAATATTTGCCCTGCCTACTATTATACCATATATTTACAAATATTAATGAGTATGTTAATATACATAATATATAATTTATATACTATATACATTTTATATACATTTAAAATCTGTCCTACCTACATCACACAATTAATTTGTGATTTGTGCATATAAGAAATTATATCATTATTTCTCTTGTCTCAGTTTCACATTTTGGACTCAAATTTTAAGATTGCACAATCACACTTATAATTGAACAGTTACTGACGTGATTTGTGAACAAGTTTTTATGATGGATTCATTAAGAATTAGAATCAATATAATGAAGCTACATCTCTCTGCACTAAAAATTGGAGAAGGCTTTTAAACTTCTGGTTACAGAGGAATTACATTGATTTATTTTAATCATTGCAGTTTTAAAATGTTAGTCTTGTATATGCTGTATGTGAAAATAGTTGTATTTGCTGTCGTTCAGATTTACTATAGAATGATAGATCTGGATTCTTTGCAAAAATGGTTATTAAGTCATTTTTTTTTCCTCAGGATGCCAGAAATGGAATCCTTTATATCATCTGAACTTGCAGATTTTTGCTTATAATTGAAGCTGCAGTTGAGGTTCCTGCGACAAATTAGTTCTTAGCTTCAGTATTTTTATTTCCTATTGTGTTCATCCCTGAAAATAACCTATATAAACATGCTTTTCTTTAAATGCCTATTTTCTATTTAATGAAAATTTTCAGCTTTCTTCATTTATTGACAGACCATGATGTGGAAGACTCCCTACAGATATGTTCGATGATAAGAACACCTACTAATGGATTTTATTTGCCACCTACTTCGAAAGTTATTAACTGATTAAAAGCTGAAAATTCCTTCATCATCTTTTGGGTTCTAATTATTTATTTAGCCCCTGGTACTAATTTATTAGAGAAATAGAGTGAGCTCCGTGTGCTGATACTCCTTTAAATAACATCACGATGAAGGATACTCAGAACAAACAGGCAATGTACCTTCAGTCCTATCGTAAAGAAGTAGGCATTTTTTTGAAAATCTCTGCTTTGGTTTAGAATATTATAATCAAAGAGCACCAATTATATGTATTCTGAAAAGCTGTAGCCTGCTTTAAATCAATCTAATATATGAAAATATCTAAAAAACTGGGCAGATAAATTATGCTGTGGTTCTGATCACTAAAGACACTTTTATTACGAAATTATTCACTTACATAAATTTAAGAATTAATGCTGAAGAACTGAATTACCATTTTTAGATCATTAAATTATCTGACCAAAAAACCCAAAACAACAACTAGATGGTTAAGCTACCAGTCAAAGTGTTAAAAGCTATTATTCATAAATAATTAATAAAGCACAAAGTTATACTTAAAATTATCTGAATCACTAAAAATATAATTTATTTGAATGAAACTTTGAAGAATATACTGAATATATAACACTAAGAGTTACAATACAAAAGTACTACATCCAACATATTTTTCTATTTAGTCAAAAGATTTTTGTTGCACTACTTTTGCCACACCAGCCTCACTATGGGGACGCGCTGCGATTCACACAGGGTCCCTGTCCTCAGTCCAACTGAGGACACACTCTGTGCACCCATAAATTAAATGACAGTAAACTAGCATATGAGATTGGATATGATTAAAGGTCCAATGGTAAATAAGTGATACTGACAATGTGTTATGAGTTTATTCAGCAAATATTTTTTGAGTGCTTCCTTTGTGCCAAGGCACTATTCTAGATGCTAAGGACACACTGGTGAACTAAACATAAACATCCCTGTGTTTGTGGGCCTTAAAATGAGAAGGCAAAAATAAAAAAGGTAATTCTGTAAGATACGTAATGTGTTTGATGGTGATAAGTCTTAGGGACTTCACAATAGAAAAAAAGTCTCTGAGCTTTAAACTAATTCAAAGAATTATCAGCCTAATAAAAAATGGGGAGAATCATTCTAATAAGAATGATTAAGAATGTCTAAGGGGGATAATGAGAGTTGCCTTGAATGTAGGTATTCAAATGATATGTGCAGAGGACAGTAAATAGGTGATTAACGTGAAAGATATCTGTACTGGAAAGAAGTGAGTAATGAGGCTGGGTGTAGGAGTTAAAGCCAAAGTGGCCAGGTATGGTCATTATGTGTCAGTGATTAGAGAATGAACATATTAGTGAAAACAGTGTGGTGGGAGGATTAATATAGAAGTGATAGTAGAGGGAGGCAGCTCTGGTCTGGGAAGCAAAAAAACAAAAAACAAAAAACTAATCTCAGTCACATTTCCCAGGAGGGATCCTGACTCTTCCATTTATCACCTTGTGAGAGTAGATTAACACCGCTAAAGAACAATTTGTTCACAGAAAGTAGAACAGTTTTTCGATGAATTAATGAATGAATGGAATGCTTTACTAGTTTACTATAGTGCTTAATAAGTTATCACATACTTAGTGACTTAAAACAACATCTACTTATTATCTCAATTTATGATTCCTTTTTATGATCCCATTTTTTTTCTTGCTTACTATTCTTTTGGCATTTTTAAAATTTGGAGAGGAGGTGTTCTTTTTAAATCATCTTATATCCATTTTAGAACAAAATAAGGATAAATGGAAGAATTAAAACAGAAAAAAAACAATTCAGTTCAGGAAAGGAAAAGAAAGGTAAGGAGTGGTAAAATAAAAACTAGAGACTAGTGAATAGTTAGGATGGTTTTTGATGTTATATCTGAGGGGCAGTAATAAAATAGATCACGGTGAATACACTGGGAGTGAAAGAGGAGATGTATTTGCAGGAGATTAGTATAAAACAATCAAAACAATGTAGGAATTGCTAATGTTTTGACTGGCAAAATTTAGAATTCGAAGTATTAGGAGATTTTTAAGACGACTCCAAGAGCCTGGGTGAATGAAAGAATGAGGATAGAAATCATAGAAACTGGAGAGTCATGAAGAAAAAAAGGGTGGAGGAAAAAAATGACTATTTAGTTTTAATCATTAAATGACATCACATTGGAGGGTGGAGGAATACAAAGTTCTATTCTGATATCATTGTTTTAGAGATAAGGAAAGTATTCAATGTTCCTAACAAAGATCACACAAACAGTCAGGTAACACTCAGGGACCTCACCCAAACCCAACTTTTTGATTACTTGTAGTCTAGAATGACTACAATTTAGACCACAGTTACTTTCCAATATTGAATTTTGGGTGAAAGATCTAAAAGACATAAGTAATAAAGATATAGAGATAACAAAGCTAATATTTGGGCAGGTAGCTGCACTAGAGGAAATATTTTGGATGTTATTGTGTAAAGATAAAGCATTTGTCAGATGAGATCTCTAAGAGAAGATAATGATAACCAGCTGTAAGTTGAACCTTGGACAACATTTATATCTCAGAGGTAGAAGGAGGAAGAACAAATACCTGTCACAGACAAAATTTAAAGGAATTAAAGACTATTGAATATTATCATTTAACTGAATATTTAGCATGAAGTTTTTTTTATTAGTGAATCATTAATATACAATCTTATGAAGGTTTCACATGAAAAACATTGTGTTTTCAACATTCACCCATATTATCAAGTCCTCCCCCATCCCATTGCAGTCACTGTCTATCCGCATAGTAAGATTAGCATACAGTTTTTAGGCACAATGTTTTATGTAACCTTATCCAAGAAGGGTGGAAAACATCACCTGAAGACACACAAACACAAAAAAAATCCAATTTAGTTTTTAAATTCCATGTTTTAAGTGTACTAAGAGAGTAGCATTCTGAAATTAAGAAAGGTATTAAGAAATAAAGCATTCCTGTTTCGAGAAGGTAGAAATTCCTTCTAAGACTAAACTATTTAATGACAGTTTGTGAGATGAAGATAATTTGGTTGTTTATTAATAAGATGCAAGTTACTTCCCTAATGAACCATTTTAATCAGTGATCTATCAGTTAATCAGTGTTAATCAGCGTTTCATTACTAAATAAGGGCTTCATGATGAGGTGGACAAACTCATAATGTTGCATGACTAATAAGTAGACAACAATTTTTTTCAAAACAATTTTCCTTTTTTAAAATCTGTAATATTCAAAATTTGGGAAAAGACTATCTTTAGGTTAGCAGAATCCAGTGGCTTCATGAGAGGAGTCCAGCATTTACGATCAGATGTACATAGTCATAGGTAAGCATGCAGGTTCTCCAAGTGTAAAAACCTGGAAAAAATGGTGGTTCTGTTTATTTTAGGTAAAAAGCCAGAATAATCATAGAGAAATTTTTGTTTTGTGTTTGTTCATGCTCCTTATTCATACCACTAAAACAATATTGCTTATGTAAGATCTTAAAATTAATGACATTCTAGAATGTTGAGATAAAATCAAATAGCTCCTGGCAAGTAGTCCTTCAACCATTGTCTTTGCTGTCAGAGCATATCTGGAACATTGGGTATGGTTTTGAGCATCTTGTTGTAAATGTTGGCTAAGGTGCATCTGATCCAGATTCTTTGCAACCAACTTGCCCTCTGTACCAGTTTTGGTGAATTGTTACCATGCAGACACTTTCAGCTCCAGGCCCTGGGCTTTTTAGTCCTAGAAAATCAAATATCAATCCTTGTCATATCAAGAAAGGATGAAGACCAGGTTGTGCTGTAATTTTAAGACTTTGTCTCTATATTTGTTCTCCATACTGCTTACTTAGCTTTTTATATTTGCAGCAGTTACCTGTGCTTTATTTATTGATTTTTTTTTTTTTGGTTAGGGATCTAGATAGTATTCAAAGATTTTTATCATAAACCATCCAATTTATTTTATGGTAAATGATTTAAACAGTATTTCTTTTTTATTGTAGATTTTACTGATACATTTTTTATTGAGATATAATTGACATAAATTATATTAGTTTCAGGTGTACAACATAGTCAATATTTATACATATTGTGAAATAATAACCACAATGTCTAGTTAACAGCCTTACCACACATGATTACAGGATTTTTGTTTTCTCATGGTGAGAACTTTTAAGATCTACTCTCTTAGCAACTTTAAATATGCAAGACAGTATAGTCACCATGCTGTATATTACTTATTTATTTATTTTATAACTGAGTTTGTACCCTGTGACCCCATGCACCTGTCTCACCCACCCACCACCCCAGACCCCACCTCCCTGCCTGTGGTAACAACTAATCTGTTCTTTTATCTGTGAGTTGATTTCTTGTGTCTGTTTTTGTTTAAATTCCACATAAAAATGAGATCATCTGGTATTTTTGTCTTTGACTTATCACTTAGCATGATGTCTTCAAGGTCCATCTATGTTCTCACAAATGGCAAGAATTCATTCTTTTTTATGGCTTAGTAATACTAAATTATCATACAAACACACACACCCCATATTTTCTGTATTCATTCACTGACGGACACTTAGTTTTCCCATATCTGGGCTACTGTAAGTAATGCTGCTGCAGATAACATGGTGGTACATATATCTTTTTGAGTTGATGTTTTCATTTCCTTTGGATAATTACCCAAAATTGAAATTGTTCCGTCATTTAGTTATATTATTAATTTTCTGAGGACCTTCCATCCAGTTTTCCACAGTGGCTGAACCAATTTACATTCCCACCAACAGTGGTACAAGGGTTTCCTTTTCTCCACAGCCTTACTCACACTTGTTATTTCTTGTAGTTTTGATAATAGCAATTCTAACAGGTGTGAGGCAATATTTCATTGTGATTTTGATTTGCATTTCTCTGATGATTAGTGCTGTGGAGCAGCTTTTCATGTGCCTGTTGGCCATGTGTATGTTGTCTATGGAAAAAATGTCTGTTCAGATCTTCTGGCTATTTTTAAATCATACTGTTTTGTCTTTTTGCTATTGAGTTGTAGGAGTTCTTTATGCATTTTGGATATTAACTCCCTATCAGATATATGACTTACAAATATTTTTCTCCCATTCAGTAGGTTGCCTTTTAATTTTGTTGATGGTTACCTCTGCTCTGCAGGACTTTTAATTTCATACAGTCCCACTTGTTTATTTTTGCTTTTGTTGCCTTTGCTTTTGGTGTCAGGTCAGAAAAATCATTGCCAAGTCTAATGTCAAAGGGGCCTTATGTTTTCTTCTGAGTTTTATGGTTTCAGGCCTATGATATCATTTATTATACTGAGACAAATAGATTTGTTATAGACTAATTTTTTTTTAATTCATATGGATGTTAAAGATAAAAGGTCTTTCAAAGAAAGGATGTTTGCAGTAGGTCATTTCATGCCCAAAGATCATGGGGATTTGAGCATTTCAGCCATTACTTATCAGAGAGATTTCTAGGTCTGAAAAAGGGTTTGGGGGAATTGGGGTGAAGCAGGAGCCTTTGTCCTGAATTTCAAAAGGGACAACTTGAAAGGAAGAAAAAAATAGAATAACAGAAAAGAACTAATCATATATGCTCTTTTTCTACCTTTATGTATGAGAGAATCAATCGTTCATGATGAAGTCTTTTTTTTCCTCTCTCTGAAAATATTCAACTGCCCGCAGAAACAAGATACTAGTTCTCAAATGAAGATATTTATAATTAAAACAGTAGAGCTTTCTAAAATATATTCATAAAATATTAATAGATACCCAGTCAACACTTTTCAACATAAGAAATGAAACTGTAAAATGTAGACAAAATTAGTAAAGGAAGAAAGTTTCCAACAAGTATTATTAGTGGCATAATAATGATCAGAAATCCAATTAAATATCATCTGTTCCCCACAATAAAAGTGTCCTAGCATAGAAGTATTTTTTTTTTGCAGATATCATATATTGCAAAAATCAAAAAGACTCAACAAAGAGCAGAATAAATAAATCCATCTCATTGTTTGTGCTGGCACTCTTACTGGGCAAACTTCAGAACTTGGAAGAATATTAAAACAATTCCTACCAGGAAATTCAAATTAGCATAGCACACAGACTCTTTTAAGCATAGTCAGAGCTCATTAAGAAAATTGTGCCTGCAGGTCCTTATTCCAAGTACATATACATATGCAAGACAAAAATAATTATATCTTAAGATATTTCCCATGTTTAAATAACATTACTCTATTGAAATTTTAACCTTGATAGATCTTTTGCCAAAAAAAAAAAAAAAAACGTTAAACTGCCACAGGATTTTCTAATCTGTAGATAATATAAACTTGAGATTTAGGACATACTTATTGTTTGTATTGGTTCCCTGAAATTCAATCATCAAATAATTTTTATGTAATTGTTTTGTCCATGTTTTCTTCATCAAATATTCTTAAAACTTCAATCAAAAATAATTTCATGTATAGAAAAGAATAATTCCCCTTATTGTTGAAATGTCTTATCTTTTTGCTTTAAGAAAACTTAAAAAAGATGGATAGTGACAAACAATGATTTAACAAAAGCAAATCATTAGTTTGTACTCGTGAAGTGATGTTATAAGGTAACCATTTCCAAACTTGTGAAATTAATGTGATAAGAAAAACCATGGGAATATTTTTAAATAATTCCTTACTCAAAGCTATAATAAAATAGCCCAATATCTTTGTTCATTTTGGCCAGTCTGGTAACTCTCAGAAGAAATTCACCATTATACATATAAATGTATTTCTCAGAGTTCCTATTTTTGGCATTCTCTATATAAGAGGTCATCGAAGATGAGAATTAGGGTTTGTATTGTGTTCTTGATGAAATCCGCTTGTACTGACTTAAGAACAGTGAAATATAACAAACACATTTAAAAGTTAAATGAGAAACTAAAAAAATGATACATTACTCTTTCCTATAAATCATTTAAAAATGACAAAATAACAGCAATGTGGGCAAAATATAAGAAAGTCATTCCCAAGAGAAATACAAATAATTTCTAAACAAAAATAATATTCTAATTAGTAACCAGAAAAGTAAACATGAGATCATATTTTTCAAAATTAGAGTAGCAAATTAAAAACAAAGTATCAGTCTAGTTAGTATATGAGAAAATGAGCATTCTCAAGCAATTCTGATGAGTATAAATTTATTTAAATAAAAAGGTACTATCTGTCCAATCTTGGGCAGTGTACATATTAATGTAAAAGCTAGATGACTAGAGTGATGGCATAAGTTATAAATTATTTTTGCATCTAGAGATGGTATGGAGAAAGTGTAGTAGAGGTAAATGGAAGGGAAGGCTTGAATAAAACTAGGAATTCGAGTCCTTGCCATATTTTTTTTGTCCTCACTACCAAAAAGAGCAAAAATATTAGCAGCTGTCATAAATAATAAATACAGTGCATATCAATCTATCCATTGTATTGGAAACATCCATTTATGTAATGAGCAAAAATAAACCTCTTTGATTAACAGAAAGCAGCTAAACTTGATGTGGACAGAATTAATGTACTCAGTTACATTACTTGGAGCAAGAGAATACATAAACATAACTGTTTTTTTCCCATCGTTTAAATATTTATCATACAAAACATGCACTAAGTATGTCTTAATATATTTTATGATAAAATCCCCACTAAGAGATGGGTCTGAAAATCATGTAATTCAAGACATAAAGAAGGAACTTTGCTTATTTCAACATGCAGCTGTCTTCACAATCAGTTGTGCCCAAAGGGATCATGGGTAGAAGTGACATGGAAGAAAACTTTCTGGAGAAAATATAAGAATTTTGTAATAAAGGAGTTTAATGTTTTCTGAAGTAGACTACTAAGTAAAAATGATAAAGAATCTCACGTGATAAGAAACTACCAGTGCTGAGGAATTCAGAGAAGAAAATATACAGTGCCTGCACTCAAGGAGTCCACTGTCTTGAATTGTTAGTCTGGGACTCTGAAATTAAGAGCAGAAAAATGGAGTGCTTTCATTTGATAGGGTAGCCAAGCTACCAATCCTATTGCTTAACAATATTTATGTGAAGATTGTGCTAAAGAAATTCAGTATCTAATTTTTTTATAAAGGATCTAGCAGAAAAATTTTTAATATCAAATTTGTTTACAGTCAACAAAGAAGATAGTAAATATCACCTCTTCTGTAGTAGATATTTTGAAAGTTGTCAACAGTTATCTCTGTGGAATTTATTGTTATGGTAGAGATTCATTGAGCTCATTAAATAGAACTATTCTAAACCTTAATTTGTAGAAATATTTAAATGTTTGCAACCTCTCCTTAACCAATAGCAATAAATGATATTCAGAAAAATAGAGAAGTATTTTAAAAAGTCAGCGATGAGCAGCTTACAACTTCTATTAAAAATATCACAGGTGATTCATGATGGTCCCAAATGATAAATACTGTGTTTACAACCATTTTCTGTAAATTTCTAAATTGTAGTCACATAATACCTCTTTCTTCTTCTTTTTCCTCTTCCTTATCCTTTAGTTCTTTTTCTATTTTAAACAGAATCATTTTTTAAGGACTAGAGGCCTGTCTTCTGGGTAGTTAAATTACATGTTAAACATTTCAGAGTTTAGAAAGCAGCTAATGAGAGTGTAATATTAAAATGTCAAACATATACATACCATTTTCTTCCTCTTCCTGACTCTGAAACCCTCTGATAACAACTATAATGATCTGTTTAGGTTTCAGCCCATTGTTCCCTTTCCTCACTCATATTTAGTAATTACTTTCTCCTCAAGGCTGCACTTTTTCTTAAGGAAAGTGAATTTCCAGAACAGTGTTCAGCTTTGAATTAAATTCTGCTTGTATGACAGTAAAGACATATTAGGAGAGTGAATTTGACAGCTTGTAGCTTTCCTCATTTATTTCCATCTCCACAAAGTGCCTCACAAAATATTCAAGTATATTTTTCTGTTTTAGGGAGGTTTTCTCCTTAGCTCGCTGTCTGTCTGTCTATGGATAACATGAGAGGATTTCAATTTCCTGATCTGTGTTCCCCTCTTTGCCACTCAAAAGGGAGCAAGAAGAGAAAAGGCAAAGCTTTCGGTAAGCAAGTGCTGAGGAACTGAAATAAAGTCCCTACTGCAGGGACAGCACAGTTGATATTTGAAGCCCAAATGTGGTCTGGGAATTTTCTTATCAGTGGCACTATAAAAAGAATGTAATATGTTTATAAAAACACATTCTTTCCAATTCCGGTTAATGTCCAAAGTGAATGTCCATGACAGATTTTAGTGTGATGTAGTGTTCAGTAGGACTAGTGCAGAATCGTCATCAGGAAATGCTCCACTGAATGTAATCATGAAATGAGGGAAAGTATGTGATTTAGAATCTAACAGCAACCATAATTGTTTTGCTATTGCTTTTAAGTGCAAGGTCAATCTGAGATAGTTACTATATTAACACTTTTGATGTGGTGTTTGTCATGATGAAGGACATGTGGTTTATTGTAATGTCATCTATTCAGCCTATTAAAAATAATTTGGAACTATTGTCAACACTTGGAGTCTCTAAGCATCTAATAAAGAACAGGTAGAAGATTCAATGGCTGCTCTATGGTCCATTCATTAAGCTGGTGAAAATGATTTGTGGCCTTGTAGACTGTGTACTATAAAGTTAAGTGTTTGTATTTCTCAAGCATCACTGAAATAATTGTATTCTTTATGAAACAAACTGAGAGCTGTGACTACAAACCAGAGAAGGAAATTATTAAGAAGTAATAAAAAAGGATTGTCCACTATTGACTCCTCAGCATCAAACTCTCCATCTTAGATTTTCTCTCTCAAAGGCCAGGATAATATGTAACTGTTCTTACTGATCTCAGTTATTCATTCTTTCTCTTAATAAACGTTTCTGAATGACTGGTATGGCAAGGCACTGGAGATGTAAGGTGAGTTAGATAAACACAGCTCCATAGATAAACATGTAACAATGAATTATACAAAGCACAACTGGAGAATGCTGTGAGTATGTACCAGAGCACTTAACCTAGTCAGAAGGTCAGAGAGGACACCTCTGTCTAAATGATATTTAACTTGAGATCTAAAGAATTAGTGAAGAGTTAGTGAAGGGAAGTGGGGATTGGAGATTAGGTAGATTAGGCCATGAACATGTCTGCTGTCTCCTTGGATACCTTCTCTTAGACAAATATTGTCTCTCTGATCCCTTGTTGAGCTGAATCTTCTGTTAAGATACTGGGCTTTGTCTGGAAGTTGTACTTCTGACACCAGTGCTATCTTATAATGTGTCAGATTCTCTGGAAACCACCACCTTCTTCATCCCAAGACCCTGAAACATCCCTAAAAAAGTGTAACTTGAGGAAGAGAATGGAGAACATTGTGATGATTTCTAGGAAACTATCAAGGGAGAAAATGCAACCTTTGGTTGAGAGCCATTTATGCTGGGGTATTTGGGATTCTTCTTAAACTTCTAGATTAGTATACCAAGTAGAGAAAATGTTACTCTATATTAATTAATTGATAATTTATTTTATGAATAAGCAACTAGTATACAAAACCCAGCTAAATCATAAGATCGAATTTTTTTTTTTGCAGTTTAAAGTACATTCAATAAAACATGCTCTCCTATCATTTTTTATGTTGCAGCTTCAAGTGAGACTTATGTGTGCTTACACTGGGAGAATGAGGATAAATATTGGCTTTGGTTCAAAAGAAATTTTTAAACAAGTCAATCTCTACTCTGTCTGATGACTCTATTTTTCTGTATGTTCTAATCAAAGACATAACTCACTTTCACTCAAACCAAATGCTCCACTAGGTAAATCATGAGTGACAGCCTGACATGAGTTCAATCCTGTTTCAATATTGCCCTGCTAACATGTCAGTTAACAGAAAAGGCCTATTGATCGATTTGTTTCATGTACACATTATTTTGATTCACAGTGATTTTTGAGCCTCAGAATTTCAAGTGCAATTATATTTTTTTCTAAATCAACACCTCTGGCATTCTCACTGACCCACTTTTTCTTTCATTGCTGCACACAGCAAACATACGTGTTCCTTATTACAAGTATACACAAATATAAGATATAACATTTTTCTGACATGACATTAGTTTCAGTAGAATATTGTTTCTGTATCAATGTGAAAAAAATGTCTTTTATGTGCACAGAAGTCCATTACATATACAGAAGTAAAAATCTACTCTTTTTCTCCTATAATTTAAATTAGATCATTAAAATATAACACATATTCTTATTTTCTTATGATTATTTTTCATTTATGGTCATCATGGTGGTGCTGAAATAGAAAAAGCATAGTGTTATGTGTTCAGCTCTCCTTTAAAAACCTAATAATGGAAAACTAGCCATGGCCAAATGAATTACACAGAATCATTGTAATTCTTTGGCCTAAGGTAGTTTACATCAGGAAATTCCAATAGGTAAGAGATAAAATTGACTGGACTACTGTACTTTGAAAGTAGGGTTTCTTGAAGTGGACTGAAGTATGAGAGTCTGAAAATATGCAGTTATTGTTTACAACATGTAGTGTACTATGGATTCTTAGTTCATTATGAATTATTATTACTAACTAGACTAATTGGAAATTATGCCATATACTTTTCTACTATCTAATAATATTTTTTCTTAAAATTAAAACAGAATATGTTGATAGGAATATATAAGCAGTAAATGATGTTTGACTTACAAGAATGAACACTTGGGAGCTGGTGTAAAATTTAAGTTCTTAAGCTCAGAGAAATGAAACTGAAATAATTCAGTTTATTTGAAGGTGCAATGATATTAATA
Organism: Smutsia gigantea; assembly: GCA_032199065.1. Taxonomy (NCBI): domain Eukaryota; kingdom Metazoa; phylum Chordata; class Mammalia; order Pholidota; family Manidae; genus Smutsia; species Smutsia gigantea. The sequence goes on from JAVSCE010001114.1 coordinate 14,898, forward strand.
TAGTCTGTTATGATTTTTTTAATTCAGGAAATAGTCTTCTGTGTATTGTCAAAACAACTCAAATAACAAACATTACTACATAGCCAAGTGTAATATACTTTCTACGTACTGGTATTATTTTGTTTCATTCTTGCCCATGGGATAGAACATACAACTAGAATAAAAGCAACTGTTTCTTTTTAATGATTTAGTTAAAGAAATGTTTTTTATCATTCCATCAAGCCTATGGATGTTATATTTCCTTTACATAGCTCAACAATGCAAATATTGGGTTTGTAGATAAGAATTCAATTAGCATTTCAAAGAGGTCAAATTAATTCCCTTTCAGACAGTAGCTGTTGTTTCAGTCTACAAAGTAAAACTCAATTCTACACTCAAAACAATTTTTAAACCTAACCAACCACTTTGCTCATAGAAAAATAGAACTGACTCTTTTGAGTGGAATAGTTTTCAAACTTAAATACTTATTTTTAAATATTTTTAAACTCTTTAAAATTGTTGTTGTGAGGGATTTTGCAGTTAGTATTTGTGAAGTTCTTGGGACCATGCAATTTTAAACAATTCCAGTGATAAAATACTGCCTCTGCCAAGGTCAGCCAATCACTCAGCCATGCCCTCTTTGTTATGTAACTGCAGAAAATAATAATAGAAAGGCAAATATTTTTTGAATTCTTAATAAAACTCTAGATTTAAGTTCTCACACTATATATCAAATGCACTTACAAACCAAAAGAATTGGTAGCAGGGATTAAAGATGACAGCGTGAGAGGTGAGACATAGGCTTCCTCCTAAAACTGCATATAATATGAAAATATAATTAATTCAACTAATCCTGAAAGAGCAACAGGAAAGAGGACTGTGCCAGACTGCACACACCTGGAGAAAAGAGCAGACCTCACAGAACAGAACAAGCTGTGGCATGGCGGGACCCAAACCCTTACCCCACCTAGCTCACAGGTGGGGAGGAAGAGAAACAGAGCAGGGAGGGAGTGGATGCCTGGAATTGCTGAATACTTAACTCCAGAGATCTGCTCTGGGAGCACAAACCTACATTTCATGGGGCTTGCATGACATTCTCGTGATTACGGGGTTGGAAAGCTAAAACAGGCAAAATTCCTGGAGACTCTGAGATTTCAGCCGCTGTGGAAAGCAAGGATCCATATCCGCTGCTCTGGGACAAAACAAAGGCGGACAGTCTGAGAGAATTCCAAACAAGGAAGCCCTCAGCAAGAGGGCTGCTAAAGGGGCAAGGATTGCACAGAGCTTACTGCTCAGGAGAGAGGACAGGTAGACAAAATTGTCTGGGTGCACTCTGCCCAGCAGGTTGGGAGCTTTGCCATATAGACTCTCATATTTAAGGAGGAAAAAGAAATCTTCCTTCTTAGATGATCTTCAGGTGCTCCGGCTCCCTGGCTGGCTCCACAGCTCCAAGGACCCCCTCCATGATATGCAGCCTACTGTGCCTTTCTCCCGGCCAGCCCCACCTGGCTCCCAAACTGGCAAGCCCTACCCTGGCATTAGCCGAGCCAGAGGGAAGATCTGTCTATAGCAATTACAAACACAAAGCATAGAGGCTTATACCTGTGTGCTTGGCCCATTGGTTCAGGCAGTGGAGACAGGCATAGCAGCGAGGAAGAAGGAAACAGCTCTTTCCTCCCCCCAGGCACCAATACCACTTCTCTGCAACCCCCAAAATTGCTCAGGGGCTTAGCAGCTCCAGGGAGAAGAACTTATGGTCACAAGAGGGCGCTGTATACAAATATGAAACGCCAAAGGAACCTGGTTAAGAGTAAAATTATTAATACAACTCCTGAGAAAGATTTAAATGACATTGACCCCATGACTCCTCCTGAAAGGGGGTACAAAATAAAAATCATAATCATGTTCATGGAGGTACAGAAAGATATTCAAGAACTCAGGAATGAATTCTGGTCAGGGATGCAATCGTTGAAGAGCACAATGGAGGGCATTAAAAGCATATTGGATACGGTGGAGGAGACGATAAATGAAATAGAAACTAGAGAAAAGGAATACAAAGAAGCTGAAGCACAGAGAGATAAAAGGATCTCTAAGAATGAAAGAATAGTGGGCGAACTGTGTGACCAATACAAACGGAACAATATTCACATTATAGGAGTACCAGAAGAAGAAGAGAGAGAAAAAGGGATAGAAAGTGTCTTTGAAGAGATAATTGCTGAAAACTTCCCCAATCTGGGGGAGGAGACAATCTCTCAGGTCATGGATCTCCCAAAACAAGGGACCAAAGGAAGGCAACACCAAGACATATAGTAATGAAAATGGCAAAGATAAGGACAGGCTATTAAAAGCAGACAGAGAGAGAGGTAAGATCACATACAAAGGAAAGCCCATCAGGCTATCATCAGACTTCTCAAAAAAAAAAAGAACCTTTAGGCTGTGTTTGTAATAGCATATTAAATGGGTTAAGTTAGACTCTTAGTAAGGAAGCTAACCTTGAACCTTTGGTAAACACAAATCTAAAGCCTGCAATGCCAATAAGTACATACCTATCAATAATCACCCTAAATGTAAATGGATTGAATTCACCAATCAAAAGATATACAGTCACTGAATGGATTAAAAAGAAAGACCCATCTATATGCTGCCTATAAGAGACTCACTTTAAACATCAAGACATACACAGACTAAAAGTGAAGGGATGGAAAAAGACATTTCATGCAACTAACAGGGAGAAAAAGGCTGGAGTTACAGTACTTGTATCAGACAAAATAGACTTCAAAACAAAGTCACAAGAGACAAAGAAGGACACTACATAATGATTAAGGGGTCAGTCCAACAAGAGGATATAACCATTATAAACATCTATGCACCCAATACAGGAGCGCCAACATTTGTGAAACAAATACTAACAGAATTAAAGGGGGAAATAAAATGCAATGCATTCATTCTAGGAGACTTCAACACTACACTCACTCTGAAGGACAGATCAACCAGACAGAAAATAAGTAAGGACACAGAGGCACTGAACAACACAATAGAACAGATGGACCTAACAGACATCTACAGAACTCTACACCCAAAAGCAGCAGAATGCACATTCTTCTCAAGTGCACAGGAACATTTTCAAGAATATATCATATACTAGGCCACAAAAAGAGCCTCGGTAAATTCAAAAAGATTGAAATTGTACCAACCAGTTTCTCAGACCACAAAGGTATGAAACTAGAAATAAATTACGGAAAGAAAGTGAAAAAGCCCACAAACACATGGAGACTTCACAACATGCTCCTAAATAATCAATGGATCAATGACCAAATAAAAACAGAGATCAAGCAATATATGGAGACAAAGGACAACAATAATTCAACACCACAAAATCTGTGGGATGCAGTGAAGGCTGTGCTAAGAGGAAAGTATGTTGCAATACAGGCCCACCTCAGGAAGAAGAACAATCCCATATGAGTAGTCTAAACTCACAATTAAGGAAACTAGAAAAAGAAGAACAAATGAGGCCCAAAGTCAGTAGAAGGAGGGACATAATAAAGATTAGAGCATAAATAAATAAAATTGAGAAGAATAAAACAATAAAAAGAATCAATGAAAGCAAGAGGTAGTTCTTTGAGAAAATAAACAAAATAGATAAACCCCTAGCCAGATTTATCAAGAAAAAAAGAGAGTCTACACACATAAACAGAATCACAAATTAGAAAGGAAAAATCACTGCAGACAACACAAAAATACAAAGAACTCTGAGAGAATACTATGAAAAATTATATGCTGACAAACTGGATAACATAGAAGAAATGGACAACTTTCTAGAAAAATACAACCTTACAAGGCTGACCCAGAAAGAAACAGAAAATCTGAACAGAACAATTACCAGCAATGAAATTGAACTGGTAATCAAAAACCTACCTAAGAAAAAACTCCTGGAACAGATGGCTTCACCACTGAATTTTATCAAAACTTTAGTGAAGACCTGATACTCATCCTCCTTAATGTTTTCCAAAGAGTAGAAGAGGGAATACTTCCAAACTCATTTTATGAGGCCAGCATCACTCTAATACCAAAACCAGGCAAAGACTCCACCAAAAAAGAAAATTACAGACCAATATCCCTGATGAACCTAGATGCAAAAATACTCAACAAAATATTAGCAAACTGAATTCAAAACTACATCAAAAGGATCATCAATCATGATCAAGTAGGATTTATTCCAGGTGTGCAAGGATGGTACAACATTCGAAAATCCATCAACATCATCCACCACATCAACAAAAAGAAGGACAAAAACCACATGATCATCTCCATAGATGCTGAAAAAGCATTTGACAAAATTCAACATTCATTCATGATAAAAACTCTCAACAAAATGGGTATAGAGGGCAGGTACCTCAACATAATAAAGGCCATATATGCCAAACCCACAGCCAACATTATGCTTAACAGGGAGAAGCTGAAAGCTTTTCCTTTAAGATCAGGAACAAGACAAGGATGCCCACTCTCCCCACTTTTATTCAACATAGTACTGGAGGTCCTAGCCATGGGAATCAGACAACACAAAGAAATAAAAGGCATCCAGATTGGCAAGGAAGAAGTTAAACTGTCCCTGTTTGCAGATGACATGATATTGTACATAAAAAACCCTAAAGAATCCACTCCAAAACTACTAGATCTAATATCTGAATTCAGCAAAGTCGCAGTACACAAGATTAATACACAGAAATCTGTGGCATTCCTATACACTAACAATGAACTAGCAAAGAGAGAAATCAGGAAAAGAATTCCATTCACAGTTGCATTAAAAAGAATAAAATACCTAGGAATAAACCTAACCAAGGAAGTGAAAGACCTATACTCTGAAAACTACAAGACACTCATGAGAGAAATTAAAGAAGTTACCAATAAATGGAAACATATCCCATGCTCATGGACAGAAAGAATTAATGTTGTCAAAATGGCCATCCTGCCTAAAGCAATCTACAGATTTAATGCAATTCCTATCAAAATACCAACAGCATTCTTCAACAAACTAGAGAAAATCATTCTAAAATTCATATGGAACCACAAAAGATCCCGAATAGCCAAAGCAAACCTGAGAAAGAAGAATAAAGCTGGGGGGATTATGCTCCCCAACTTCAAGCTCTACTACAAAGCCACAGTAATCAAGAGAGTTTGATACTGGCACAAGAACAGACCCATAGACCAATGGAACAGACTAGAGAGCCCTGATATAAACGTAAGCATATATGGTCAATTAATATATGATAAAGGAGCCATGGACATGCAATGGTGAAATGACAGCCTTGTCAACAACTGGTGTTGGCAAAACTGGACAGCTACGTGCAAGAGAATGAAACTGGATTGTTGTTTAACCCCGTACATAAGAGTAAACTCGAAATAGATCAAGGACCTGAATGTAAGTCATGAAACCATAAAACTCTTAGAAGAAAAACATAGGCAAAAATCTCCTGAATACAAGCATGAGCAACTTCTTTCTGAACGTATCTCCTCAAGCAAGGGAAACAAATGCAAAAATGAACTCATGGGACTACATCAAACTAAAAAGTTTCTGTACAGCAAAGACACCATCAACAGAACAAAAAGGCATCCTACAGTATGGGAGAATATATTTGTAAATGACATATCTGACAAGGGGTTAACATCCAAAATATATAAAGAACTTACACGACTCAACACCCAAAAAGTAAATAACCTGATTAAAAAATGGGCAGAGGATATGAAGAGACAGTTCTCCAAAGAAGAAATTCAGATGGCCAACAGACACATGAAAAGATGCTCCACATCACTAATCATTAGGGAAATGCAAATATAAACCATAATGAGATATCACCTCACCAGTAAGGATGGCCAGCATTGAGAAGACTAAGAACAACAAATGCTGGTGAGGATGCAGAGAAAGGGGAACCCTCCTACACTGCTGGTGGGAATGTAAGCTAGTTCAACCATTGTGGAAAACAATATGGAGGTTCCTCAAAAAACTAAAAATAGAAATATCATTTGACCTGGGAATCCCACCCCTTGGAATTTACACAAGGAATACAACTTCTCAGATTCAAAAAGACATATGCACCCCTATGTTTATTACAGCACTTTTTACAATAGCCAAGATATGGAAGCAACCTAAGTGTCCATCAGTAGATGAATGGATAAAGAAGAGGTGGTACATATACACAATGGAATATTATTCAGCCATAAGAAAGAAACAAACCCTACCATTTGCAACGACATGGATGGAGCTGGAGGATATTATGCTCAGTGAAATAAGCCAGGCAGAGAAAGACAAGTGCCAAATGATTTCCCTCATTTGTGGAGTGTAACAACGAAGGAAAACTGAAGGAACAAAATAGCAGCAGACTCACGGACTCCAAGAAGGGACTGGTGGTCACCAAAGGGGAGGGGTGAGGGAGGGTGGGTGGGGTGGGTAGGAGAAGTGGATTGAGGGGTATTTTGTTTAGTTCACATAGTGTGGGGAATCATGGGGAAACTGTAGCACAGAGAAGGCAAATAGTGAATCTGTGGTGTCTTACTACACTGAAGTACAGTGACTGCATTTGGGGTATAGTGGGGACTTGATAATATGGGTAAATGTAGTAACCACATTGTTTTTTTCACGTGAAACCTTCATAAGAGTGTGTATCAATAACACCTTAATAAAAATAATAAAATAAATTAGAAAAACAAATTGGTAGCATTTACCCAATAAATTATTTCATGATTCAAAGACTGACTATAGGATGTGCATCATAAAGCTCTTTATCTGTAAATTTGAATTAGTAATGCCACATCAGTTCAATTCTCAATTGCAAGAACTTGGATAAGCTATCTACATTTTTGTTTCAACTTTATAAACTGGGTAGCAAAATAAGCATATTGCCTGTGTGTTTCTACTGATTGCAGTTTATTATGCTTACTGTTGATTAAATTGCTCCATTTTGGTTAGAACCTCTTCAGGTTGTTTCTTTTGACACATTGCTAGTATTATTTGATGGCTTCCTTGTTTTCTGTGTGACAACAAGTTGTAGACTCATCTTTCATATTTCTTGTCCAACACAATGAATCCATTTCTCCATTAAACCCTGGTTTATTTTATTGGAGAATAGAAATTAAAACAGCAAGCTTAAAAATTTTTTTTATTTATTTAGGGCATTAGGTTGGATTTTATGAAAATTATAACATTGCCCTATTTTCATAGGCTTTATAATCTATTTGATGAGATTTATATTAAATTCTTATATTATAAAATAAAGGCATATCTTAAGTATTCTGGACAAAAGGCCCTTCACTTGGGAATTGGTCCTTGGCTTTGTGACTTATTTAGAAAATAATTGTACTCATAGTTAGAGAAGTGGCAGTTACTTCAAATTAGTCTGGTCAAAAAGAGTACTATGGATGAGATGAGATGTTTCTTGAAGGATGGGAGGTACTAGAAATGGAAGCAATGGAATGACTAAAAATATCCCAAGCATATAGAATGGCAGTGAAGACCAAGACATGTTCTACAAATTAGAAACAATTTTGGGGGGGTTGAAAATACATTTAGATATGGAAATAGTGGAATAATAGTTTAATAAATATGAACAAGTATAACTAGATATTAACTTCTAGGTTGAATATGACATGAGATGAAAGAACAATAGTGAATTTCCTTGGCAGTTATTCCAGCTAGGGTAAAATTAAACTGCCATAACAAATAGACCCCAAATTACAGTGACTTAAAAAATATGTTTACTTCTTTCTATGAACTAAGTTTGAGATGGGTGGTCCAGGTTCGCAGGGCACCTCTGTCCTCACAGTCATTCAGGATCCAGGTTCCTTCTAAGTTGTTGCTCTACCATCCTTTAGGGCAGTGCTGTCATCTGCATGGTCATAGCTGAGTCACTCCACATCAGGGTTCCAACCAAAAAGGAGGAAGAATGTAATGGAGATATACATGATCTGTCAAGTCCCAGATAAGGATGTGGCATGTGTCACTTCCATTCATATTCTTGGTGAGAACTTGGCCAAATGTACATACATAACTGTAAGGCAGCAAGTCAGTATAGACCAGCTAGGCAGTTGTGTGCTTGGCTCTCATGCTGTTAGTATCAAAGAGAGATGGATTGTAGTGAAGAGCTGACAGCATCTGTCACACTGGTCTGTTGTCTTTCATCCCTTCCTCATTTGTGTGTTTTTGTATTTTCCAAACTTTATTACTTTCAGCTGCTTCCTCATTTTCTTAATTAAAATGTCTCATTATCCTTCCTGCCCTGAATATTTGAAGTAATTGAATTTATCAGTTAGGATCCAGTGAGAAGACAAAAGTCATACTAGTAGTTTTAATATGGAAAATTTAATAGGTATTAAGTAGTAGCAGCATATTAGCTACTAATAGGTAAAGTGAACTACAACAAATTCAGAAATAGCATATAGAGAGAGCAGAGTAAGCAAGACTTACAGTGGTTGAGACACTGTAACCAAGGAAGAAACGGAAGTATCTACCTCCTACCCTGCCCCCCATTGCTGAGATTCACACTTTGTTGGAGAGAGTATGGCAGTGACCCCTTGGAGATTGAGTTAGTTGAGGCATTGCAGAGCAGCAGTAGCTGACATGAAACCATCTGCCAGGTTCCCGCTGAGACTTATTGGGAAAAGTCTCTGCTTGTGGGCTTATAAAACTCACCAGGACATCTCCCCTGGGAGTGCTTGGTGAAACTTGCCAGAATGTGAGTACCACTGGATGTTCTCTTCTCCACTGCTAGTCATGCCCTAGGAGAAAGAATTATCTTTGCACCAAAAGCAAGAAAAGGACCCTTTCCTCCTATAGGATCCCCCTAACACCTTTTACCAAAAAGGCTTAACATCCTGCCAGCTGGAAAGGGAGATGTGTTTACAGGATCTAGCTCCAGTATCCTGAAAGAGGGCAAAGAAATGTAGATTTGAAGTGTTTGAAAGGCAGTAAACTGATGAGTGGCAGAGCGGGCATTACTGTATAATGTGCATGTTTTTTTTTATCACAGTAAAGGTCCTCATTTGAGAACTAAATAAGATGAAAAATGTCACAGTTTTTCCTCTCAACATAAATGAACAAAAACACCAAAGAAAATAAGATTGTTTTTAATCCGTAAGAATGGATAATCTTCAATTGGCTAATTTCCCCTCCCATTTCCCCCTAGGCTGTAAAGACCCTCAACGAATTCCTCTCCCCTATGTACAGTAACCATGCAAAAAAATTTTGCCCAGCCACCTTCTTATAGACTTAGCTAAAAAAAAAAATCCACAGTTCCTTTTTTTCTTTTTCCTGTTTTCACACAAGGCAGTGTCTGTTTCATAGGATTGCTTGTGACCATCTCCTCAAGACCCCGTCATTATCAGTCTGCATAGTGAGAAAATGCAAACCAAAGCTGCAGATGTGTTCCTGGAGCCATCTGGCTCCTTGGGAAGGTAATTTACTTACCTTAGCATAATCACAGGCACATGGTCGCCCTCCTCCCTTAGTGAAACATACTCCTCAAACTCTTAACATGGGTTCTGTTAAGTTTACAAAAAAAAAAGAATTTCTCCTGTGCATACTGTTCTTTTGTTAGTATTCATGTGTGTTTGAGGAAAAGAAAAGCAACTCTCACACATCATGAAAAGCAGTAAAAATCTGTTGATGAGATTTTTTTTAAGTCAAAAGTGTTCTTTTAGGCACATGCAATCAGTGAGTTTGCATTTTTTTCTTTTAAGTAGCTGTAATAGTGTCACATTTTGAAGTAGCAATTTAGTTTGATTCCAAACTGATTTCTTTATATGCAAAGTTCTGAAAGGTAGATTTCCAATAGGCTATGATCATCTATGAAGATGTCTGGTTGTGTGTAGTCCTGTCATCGATGGAAATTTGAATGCTTCAAGCATGGCATCACAATCTGCAGTATAAGTTGAATAATTTTAAATACACCCTAGATCCTCAGGCTTCATCCTTTTGTTATTTGGTCGAACAACAGTGAAGATAGTTTAAGGTTGTGGTGCAATACTGTCCCCTGCCTCAGCAATATGATTGCAGTAGCCATATCATCCCAGAATTTCCTTCTAGCGATCAGAGGATCGCTTAGCATACTATAACATTTTTATACTATGAAATGCTGATGATGAATGCAGAGATAATGTCCATGCACAGCAACCAATGGTTTTCAGCTAATGGTGGGATTGAGTGCTATGGCCTCATAATATATGAGCATATTTCATAGGACTAGCTGTGTGTGGGACCACCCATGGAAGAGGTTCTGTTCTTGTTTAGGCTCATTTTTAAATCTCTTAAGATAGAAAATACATGACACATTAAATACCTAGCACATTGCCTGTATTCCAGAATATAAGCTAGTTCTCTGTTGGTAAAATTGGTTTAAGAAGGAAACTATTGATTTTATGCTAGTCTCCATAATTTTATCTGACTTCCTCATGCCCTAAATTATAAAGATGATGCTCTTATACATTTTTAGCTTGTCAAACTGTTCTTAAATAGCCTAGAAGTATGAGCAAAGTGGAGAAACAGCTGTCCCTTGTTATTTTGTTTCCTGAATACAAATAGTCTTAAATTGCTGTAAATGGAAAGGCTGGAACGAATTCAAACACTGGTTGTTTAAATACACTCAGCCTGATGTTTGTGTGCTGGAACCCTCGGAGAGGGCAGCACTAGAAAATACTACACATTAACTTGTCGCACAGGACAATATATGGTTATAGCTCCTCTTTTGTTTGTTAGGTAGAGTTTCTTTGGTATCGTTCAGAAGTTTTTGTGACAGTAAATCACAAAAGATTTTAACTAAGATATCTGAACAGCAGCATTAACTCCTGAGGCATTTAGTGTGACTTTTATTTTAACTGCTCTTAGGAAACAAAGCCCTTTTGGACTTAACATAGTTAACTAAGTTCAGGTGGGCATTTCAGGTTTTTGTATGTCAGGAAAGAAATGAATGAATACATCTAGTCTTTTGCTCTTCTGGCTTCTGATCTCTTGCCATTTGAGAAGTTAGTCTGTATGGAAAGGCCAGAAGAAGGTGATTCGTTTGTTTTCCCTCCCTAACCCATTAGTTTAAGACAAACCCTACTTCCAAGATGTTCTTAGACAGAGCTTTATCCAACAGCATATTGACAATGTGGGGTCTGAAAAATTGTTTAGCAAGTTCTTTCGTCTGTATTTGAGGAAATGGCAGCACAGAACGTTTAAGAAACTTGATCAAGGTCAGGTTTGGTGGTACAGTCATAAATAAGGTCTTGGTGTTCAGATTCCCAGTCCAGTAGTTACGTCATAAAACCGTTTTTACAATTCAGCTTAAGGATTCTCTCTAGCTAGCGCACTATTCCACCGAGTAAGAAGAGTAAACTTGGCAGAGTAAGTCAGTTAGCAGCTTCCTCCGATTCATTATTCCACTATTACATGAGACTGGAGATTATTTCCCTCTTGGTCTCACCCACAAACTGCGTCGTGCATAATTTGAGAGCTCTGGGAAGAAGTTGTTATGCTCAGCCTTGTGAAGTTAAAACCAGTATGATTTGACTACGTCACACATTACTGAAAGATGATAAAGTGGCAGCACTAATCGAGCAGATAGAAAATAAAAGGCTGAGGACCACGAAGAAATTAGACTTACTTATTGGAAAAAAAAATAAACTGTGAGTTAAACATCTTAAAGAGTTGTGGGTAGGAGATAATAATCCCTTGCTCTTCCCCCCACTGCAGATCTGCACTAGGAAAGAAAGTAAAATCACGTTGTTGCTCAGTCACAGGCTATATTTGAAGCACCACCCTGCGTGCAATATTGAAAGACCTGAATTAATGTCTTGGCCTTGTTTTTGGTAAATTGGTGGACCTTTCTGTGAGTCTTAGTTTTTACTTTATTGTGTTGCTGTGAGGATTAAATGAAATATTATGTAAAGTCCCTATCTAGCACAAGGTTAGGATATAGCAGATGTTCAATGAATGATTGCTATTTTTATTTTATTTTATTTATATTACATAATTATAACATGCAGTATATAAGTATTGAATTAACATATTGTTTGATTAAATTAAGTAACTTAATATTTAATTCACATTACTCTTTTTACTATATTATACACACACACATATATTTACGTATAACATGTACATATAACTTAGCACAAACTTAATGCTCATTATGCAGTGTTGAAGGAGAGCAAAAAACTAAATAAAACTTATTAGTGAGCTAAAATGAATAGAGCATAAGATGTGCATATTAGCGAAAGGCATGAGCCAAATTTGAAAATCCATTCATGTATTTGATTCTTAGAGGCACTCTCCCATTATTAGATAATAATTTTCTAGGCTCTTTTGAACATCATAAAATACTCTCTTTCATAATAAAATCCAAGTTATGGGAGACATCTATTTCCATATTAATGACATAAAATGTATCTCTAAGTATCCTCCATCAGCTTGATTTTCTTCTTATCTGTGACCCCCTGTGTTGTTCATAATCCTTGTAGAGACCCATGGCTTTCTAATAAACTCACATTGCCATCCTGTCAAAATACAAAACATGTTATACATCTTCTCACAGAGAAAAAAAATCATCTCTCCCCTTCTACAATTCACTGATCTTAAGCCCCTTCTTTTGCATTTTTCTGGTCTATATTTCACTGTACAATTTTTCCCCTAAATGTATTTTACAGTTTAGCATCCTTCTTTTCTTGTTCCTTTTAGCCCTCAAAAAGCTTGAGTCCTTTCCATCCCAATAAAAGATCCTCCATTAATCTGCTTCTCTAAGTCACCTTGCCTTTTGTTTTCTTCCCCTAACCCCTATGCTCATGTAGTCTGTATTTGCTGTTTCTTCTTCCTCACCTTTAAAGGCAGCCTGCTCCATTTTTCCTCTCTGCAGAGCCCTGAAAATGTCCTCTCAAGCATGCTACTAACTGCTAAACCCAGTGTCTTCTCAGGCTTTACCTTTGTTTATCTCTCTGCAGCTTTTGATGGCATCTCTTCCTTCCTTCCACAAAATCCTCCTTTACACGACTTCCAGTACCTTTCCTTATTTTCATCCTGTATCAAATTCCTGTCTTGGTTCCTTCTCAGTCTTTTCCCTCCATCACCATTCAGATGCTATGTTTCCTACAGAATCATCCTCAGACATTTTCATTTTCATGTATAATGAGGAACTTTAACAGATACTGTTTCTCCAGCCCTAGGCTCTCTTCTCTGAAATCCAACCTCGATTTTCCAATGGTTTCCAGAACACCTGCTACTCAATCTGTCCCCTTATGCATGCTCTTCCTTCAGTATTCTTGATTATTGCAAGAAATGTCTGCGTATTTGTGGACCTTGGCCATTGTAACAGTCATTTTTCCCTCATCCTCACAAGGGAACAGCCTTTTACAGTTATATATATAACAATACTATACACAGCAGTAATAGTAGTATAACTTCATGTAGGTTCCCAGACCTGATTCCAGTGTGTGTATGTGGGAGGGGTTCTTCCTATATATAACACCAAGCAATTCTCAAACACCAGCAGGGGACTGGAGAACTCAAGTCTGATGCTATTTGTCCAGAGACAGCACCAGATTCCCAGGTTAAGTGTTCTGTCCTACAAAACTGACCTCCACCCTCCACTCCAGATGCCAGTTGCAAGTCCCAGGCAGTTAACCTGTGCTTCTGACCTATTGGCTACACACTGGAGGTTCCCATGACACCTGCCTTGGGTTCAATTAATTTGCTAGAGCAGCTCACAGATCTCAGGAAAACATATTTACCAGTTTAATAAAGGATACCATAAAGGATACAAGTAAACAGCTAGATTAAAGACATTCAGGGCAAGGTCCCAAATAAAGGAGCTTCTATCCTTGTGGAACTTGGAGACTGGCTCTGTGGCATGTGGAGTTGTTCTGGTTATAAAAGTAGAAGTTCTCTCCAACAGAGAAGCAGGATCCAAGAGAGCACAAAGCAATAAATTCTGCTCAGGGGTTTTTGTGAGGGCTTCATTGCATAGTCATGATTGACTAAATTACTGGTCATTGGTTGAGTCAGCCTGTAGCCCCTGCCCTTAGGTGGGGTCCAAAAGTCTCTCATTAACGCGAGAAGACACCCATTTAACCTTTAAGGGTCTGAGTTTTCAGGAACTATGGGTGAAGACCAGATATACCTGGGAAATATATATTTGATCATATGAATGACCAAATATGCGTTTCTTATGACTCATTGTATCACACTCAGAAACATCGGTTACATGTGTTCCCAGGACTCAGTTTTTGCTGATATTGTTCTACTCTTGTTTCAAAAATACAGATCAAAAGTCACACCTTGGCATACACTAGTCAGAATTGCCTCTAATGTCTTACAGTTGTTCTTTTTCCTAGTACTCATCACAGTGCACTTGGATCTTCTTCAATAAATATTGAGCCCAAATACTACAGGGTATGTGCAAAATAAATCCTAGAGATATAGTGGACATTTAGAAACATCTTGGTCAAAATATCCTGGCAAGTTAGTAAGAATTCATGGGAGCAGGGTTGTTTCCTTTTTTATCATGAATTTTCTCTCATGTTATTTAGCTGTGTAATAAAGTGAATATTTTCACATCAAAAATATTCAATTTTGTAATATTATAAGGCCAATGATCTATTTAAAGAACTTTGAAACACATTTGCTGATTTTAATAAACCTACAAGGCAGGTGTAGCACATAAACAATATGGATTATTGTGAAAAATCTACTGGAATATCTAAAGGTGTGAATTTGTGTAGGGTTATATTTTTAGGCACAACATTACATGAACTGTTCCTTTTAAAGTGAATAAATGGGGACTAGTTTTTAAGTTTCTTTAAAATTATCTATAATATTAAATGCATCAACTTTTCCTCAAGACTCAACTTGTTGGAGACCATTGCAACCATTTTGCTGGTTTCACATTTATAAATTTCTGTTACCTATTTTCAATTTTTTTCTTTTTTAGCACATATTTCTGTGTGAGATAAAAATTACCTATATCTTCTCAAATTATTCTCTTAAAGCATCACCAACACTCTTGTTATAATTATTTGAGTTTTATTTAATAGAAATCCCAACATAATAGAAATTCCAACATTGTCTTAAACTTTTTAGAAGACTTCTTGGATCATATACATAAAAAGGAAGGGATTCATGAACTTTATGCTGAATGGGCCAACTTGGAACCAACTTTGTGGCTCGAGGAATACCATGTGCCGACTGGCTTAGGTCAGGATTACTGGAATTTACCATAATAGAAAAGAATACTTATTTGTTTAGACCAATCAAAGTAAAACATGAAATGGAGGAAGAAGGTAAAATCAATCCCTTCCAAATTACATGATTGCTATACATGGGGAAATTGATAAAATGAATGTTGGGAAGACAAGTAGAATGACCACCAATAAGATTAATTAATAACTTTGACTTCATTTAATGCTTTTACTCTGAAACGTTCTACATATGAATGTGAAGAAATTTAACACAAATCAATGAATTAATTAAAGTACTTCCATGTTACATCCAAAGAAAGTAAAGACTTATTGAACTAATTTTCAGTTTAAAGTGTCTCTAAATAAGCATAAAAATTTAGGACTATTGGATATTATGCCAGACTATTTCCTGCTCTCTGTTAAAATCAATATGAAGTTATAGCACACTTATTAATGACAAGGGTCACAGAATTTATATAAGCCTTGGTGTTTGCCCTCAAGAAATTAACAACTTTGATTGTGGAGACAACACCTAAACACATAAAACAATTCAGGAATGACATTATTTAGTGTGTCGTAAAGTGCTGTAGGGAATTAGAATCATGATACAAGATAAATGCTCCCTTGAGAAATGGAAGTGCCTTTGTTGACCAGTGGTAATGGAGGCAGGTTTCCAGAAACAGTTGGAAATTGAGATGACTCTGGAAGGGTGATATCATTGGATAAGTAGAAAAAGGCAGAAAAAACCATTTGAGGTAAGGAAAAGATAAATAGTTAAACAGGGTTTTGGAAGATGTTGATGGCGTGTGAGTGTGTGTAGGAGTAGAGGAGCTTGTGGCAGTATGGTGGCAAAGAACAAGGAAGATGGTCCACCTGAAGAGCTAAGTCTTTGCCCAAGACTAATGTTGGAGGGTATTTTATAGTTAAGGTGAGGATAGATTATACCTAAAATTCTAGCATGAGGACAGGTTTCAGAAGTATAAAAATTGGATAGTCTATCTGAGGGGAAACATGATCAAAGCAGTTGTCTTTGAAAAATATATCCATCTTAGTCTCATTCAAGTTCAGACACAGTAAGGCTATGATTCAGTTTGGGAGAGCAAGCACATGTATTTAGATGCAGTGTGACAGAAAGGGGTGAATGTAAGTGTCTTAGCCAAAATCACTTTCAGTTCAAGAAGTGCAGAATGAAATTAGTACTGTTTAGCTCTTACAAGGTATGGGTCCTTGAACAAGTAAATTTACCTCTTGAGATTTCAGTTCCCTCATTTATAAAATTAAGGGGCAGTATTCAAACCTCTATAGGTCTGAATATATAGTCTGCAGATGGCAGATTTGTCAACAAAATAATTGCCTTTATCATCCTCTTGTTCATTGTGAAACAGGTGGCAAAGTTTGTGGGGTCACACATGTAGCCAAAAAAAAAACCTTAAAATATAGTAATATATGATTAGACCAAGTATTAAATATTTCAGCAAAAGTAGAACATTTTGAACGAAATTATGGTTTGTGGGATAGAATGTCCTGAGAATTATGAAGAAATAAACTATTTAAAAGGCATAAAGTTATGTGGAAACACAAGAATGTAGGAGAAGTCTGTAGTTTTCATTTAGAACATGATTGGTGTTATATGGGTATATTTAATAGAGATGTCAACTATATTTTGACGTATTGGTGGGACTATACTAAAAGTGAACTCACAAATAAAGTTATCTGTGTCCCTTAACTGCTCCTGCTCCTAAACACTCATTACTGTCTTCTTTTATAACCCCATCCAGTTCTTCCCATACCCCTCCCTAACTTTCCTCTCTTCCCTCCTTTTATTCCTCCTCTCAGCCTTTCACGCTTGCAAATGCACACAGACATACCCACCTTAAGGAAACATAAGTCTCAAATCTACCTTTTTCAGTCAGTTAAAATTTATTAAAAGTGCCTCCTATGGCCTTGTGCTGCCTAGATTTAGGTGTCAAAAAATATTAGCATTGTTCCTATTGTCTTCTTGTTGGTAGAGATGTCCAAACACCCGTTGGTTATTTTGTTATGGCATTTATCTGGATTATGAATATATATTTGTGAGTGTATATGTGTGTGTGTGTCTGTGTCCGTGTGAGTATTACATTCTTCAAGTTAATTTAAATACATTCTTTAAATTCTTAAGGTAATCCCAATTGTTAAGTATATATAGCATTTTTTATAGAAGATTTGTGGTGGCCTTTTACAGAATTCTTGTGAGCCAAAAGTTGGAAAATAACTCAACATATATTAGAAAAATTCAGCCAAGGCTACTTTCACAATTTTACAAAAGGAAAAGAAATTATGTATTATAAGTGAGAAGAAGCCATTTTTAAAATGATTATCAATGTACAGGGCAAACTTCTGGGCAGAGATGAATTCTCAACAAACATATTATTGAGTTGACCCCCCAAACAAGTTAGATTTCCTTGATAAAGAGTCCTGATAACTTACCTCTTCCAAACCTTAAAATTGACATAAAACAAGGAAAACTGGGAATTTGTTTGATGAGCAATCTAAAAATAGTATTAAGGAGCTGTTTTTTTTAATATGACAATACCGGCAAACATTAAATAGAATTTTTTATTGCTGTATTTTATATTACACATAAAGTGAGTCATTTGTAAAACAATGAGAAACTTCTATGAATACACACACAACATGCAAACACAATAATATATATTTTAAATCATAGGCGATCACTATTAGATACATACACACAAGTCACACATGCACAGAAATATATGTATTCCATTTTTATTTGTTGCAAAATGATCACTGATGTGTAAGTTTTTTTTGATGAGTACTTCAATGACTTTTCTATTGAAGTATAGTTGATATATAATATTGGTATCAAGTATATAACATAGTGATTCAACAATTATATTCATTATTAATACTCATCCAACTACTGCAGTTACTGTCAATGAAGAAAAATATCACAGCATTATTGACTGTATTCTCTATGCTCTACTTTCATTCCTATGACAAATTTATATTATGATTGATATTTTGTGCCTCTTTATCCCCTTCACCTATTTCACCCATCCATCCCAACCCCTCCCCAGTTGTAACCATCAGTCACTTCTCAGTTTTCTGAGTCTATTTCTGTTTTGTTTATTTGTTTTCTTTTTTAGATTCTACAAATAATTTAAGTCATATGGTATTTGTCTTTCTCTGTCTTTTTTCACTTAGCATAGTACCCTCTAAATCCAACCATTTTGTTGTAAATGGAAAGATTTCTTTCTTTTTATGACTGAATAATATTCAGTTGTGTATATGTACCACATCTTCTTTGTCTGTTCATCTATTGATGGACACAGGTTGCTTCCACATCTTGGCTATAGCAAATAATGCAGCAATAAACATAGTGGTGCATATATCTTTTCAAATCAGTGATTTTGTTTTTTTCAGATAAATTCACAGAAGTGTAATTACTGGATCACATAGTATTTCTATTTTTAGTTTTTTAAGGAACCTCCATACTGCATTCCACAGTGGCTACACTAATTTACATTCCCAACCAACAGTGTAGGAGTATTCCCTTTTCTCCACATCCTCGCCAACACTTTTTATTTCTTGTCTTTTGGCTAGTGGCCCTTATAATTGGTGTGAGGTGATAGATATCTCACTGTGGTTTTGATATGCATTTCCCTGATGATTATTGATAGTACCAAATGGCTTTTAGTTGTATGTCACCCAGGCCCACATAATTTGATTTAAGCATTTTGATTTGTTTTTATTTGTTCTAAGTCATATGATCAGTACTTTGTCAAGGGTATTAATGAACCTTTCAACATAGTTCTCCTATCTTTGCAGCCCCTACTTTTGTTCATTCAAACTGTTTTCTGAAAATTCTTTTTTCCTAATATAAAGAATTAGGTTTTCATTTAGAATTCACATCCTAAAATCCAAGACATGCATCCTATATGTATAAAACATATATAACATTTACCTTTTTAACTTTTAAGAAATCCTTTTGAAGCAGCATGAATAAATACCTTCAATTCTTGAATTTGGAGCCAATGAGACTGAGCAATTCAGGGCCTATTTCAGAACCAGCTCTGCCCTACCTGATAGATTGGTTATAGGAACAATCTCTGTTATACCTCATATTTAGTAATTCTAATGCCATCTGAAGATTTGTTTTTAATTTTTACTTGTGTTTGATCAATATTTATTTGAATAGGGACTGTAGTCATTCAGAATATATTTATTACATGAATGAATGAATGGCTTTGAAGATGTCATTAATACATTACATTTGAAGATATTAGTGGGAGATTCCATATATGAGCTTCCACTATGCTTCAGTTCTACCTGGTCTACTGCATATTAATTACTACTTCCTTATTCTAATATGTTCTTAACAGTTAAATATTTTATGACATTTTCCCATGTGTCAGATATAGAACTTTTCCTAGTGCCCTATTCAACTAAAAACAAATCCTTTCCCACCACCACCATTTTTGGTCCTTTACATTCCCGATTTGGGCCCTTTTATGAGTAAAATATTATTCTCTTAACTGAATACTTTGTTCATATATACTTTTAAATGGTGTGCTAATTTGTTAGTCTTAATTTCTTCTTTAAGTCTTTCTGGTAGAAAATATATTGATTTCTAATAGCTTCATTTTGTTAAGCTATATGCTTCTGTGTTGTGCTTTTCATTTTTATTTAGTCCACATACTTTCTAAATTCTCTTAGAGAGTCCAAAGACTTTTATAATTTTCCCTTTGACTTTTATTTGACCTATGTGTTGTTTAGAAGTATATTATTTAATTTCCAAATATTTGGGGATTTCTCAAATACCTCTCTTTTATTGATCTCTAATTTAATTCCATTGCAATCTGAAAATTATAAGTCATGAATCATTTTGAATTTATTTAGACATGTTTTTTGAACCAGGGTATTGCGTACCTCAGTGAATGTTCCTTGTAGACTTGACAAGAATATTTATTGTGCTTTTGAGAAGAATGTCCTGCACATATCATTTGGGTCAATTTGGTTGAAATTGTTATTCATATCTTAAATATCCTTAGTGATTTTCTGTCAAAATGCTCTACCAATTGTTAAGAGCAGGGTGTTGAAATCTCTGACTATATATTTATTTGTGAAATTGTTTATTATATGACATGTAGTATATTATGTTCTGTTTTATTATATGACAAAATGCCTCTCCTCTATCATAATGTTACCTAATGTTACCAGCTAACCGTATTACATTTGGATATGTATTTTTTATTACAGTGTTTTCCTGTAGTGTGCCATGCTGTAGTTTATCATTCAACTTTATAGATCTTAGGGAAACTGAGTGAGGAAAGTAGATCTTAGCTTACACTAAATATTGCAATTGATACAAAGTTCCAATACTTTAAATTTGTAAGTTAAGACATTTCATAATGCCTATACTAAAAACCATTCACTGTACTATGTGACCTCATATTAATCATTAAGCAAATTACAAAAAAAGCTTCAATATGATTCAACAATCTATATAGGTAGTTGGTTCATATAAATAAGTCTTTAGATTAAAGGAGTTGGGATTTTAAAAAAATATCCTTACCCCAAAGAGTTAAACTATTTTAACGCGTTTGTACCATTTTTTACCGTTATTTCTTAACATTTTATGACTTTAAAAAGTCCCAAACTTTCTGAAAATTTGCAATAGTGCAATTAGCTCACATGCAACTTTCATCTGGAGTCACAAATTAACATTTTACCAGCCTTGTTTTAACATCTTCTGTTCTAATATATTTTTATTGTTGTTGACTCATTTGATAGAAGATTGCACACAACATATCCCCTTACTGTAAGTAATTCAGTGGTTATCTCCTACAATCTGTTCCCTAGACAGTGTAGTTGTCAAATTCAAGATACTTAACACTTATGCCATGCCATTGAATATACAGTCCATATCCAAATTTTGCCAATTTTCCTCAAAATATAACTTAGGGCATTTTTTTTTCCATTTAGAATCTAGTCAAGAATCAGACTTTGAATTTAGTTATCTTGTCTCCTTAGTATTCTTTACCTTGAAGCATCTCCCAGACTATATAAGAAGTGTTCTTAACACTGAAGAGGCAATACTGTTTCACCTAATGAAATGTGAATATACATGCTATGCAATATTCAAGAACTATCTTAGCTGAAATCCACTTTTTGAGATTTGGTGTAAAAATGCCGAATATTTTCTTGAATGGAAAAAAAGCTAGCATTTATGTAGTTAGAATATGTCTGGAAAGGAAGAGTTCTAGTGGGAGTCTTTTAAAGCATTTGACCATTGTCCTGCCCTCGTGTCCTAAGAGTAGTCAGTCCTTTCAGCTCCTCTCAAAATCATACTATTTAGGTGACCACATAAACTAAGTTGTTCTATAATCATTGGGAGTAGCTTTAAATCACTGTTTTTTTCTTTTTTAATTTTTAAGTTTCCTTTGCCGATCTGTATCCAGAAATTGCAACAATGCCCTTATGATATTGCTGTTCCTATGTTAGGTCTCTGAACATAGAATTCTAATTCTTACTCTACCACTTATCAGTTGGGGACTGTTAGATAGGCTCTTCAAAGCCATTAATTTCAGTTTCTTCATCTGTAAATATGGCAGATAAAAAAGGTACCTCCCAACAGGAACTTTGCAAGAATTCATTTCATACCCAGTTCATATAAAACACTTAGCACCTACTGGCACTTGGTATATACTAAATAACCATTAGCTATTATCAGTTGGTAAAGTCACCAAACTACAGTCATTTCTTAAATGTTTAAACACTCAGCTTCACTGCGACTGGAAGCCACTATGTACACAATCTATATTTTCTTTATGTAAACCCTTTATAAGGACAAGTGATGTCCTTAATACACATGAAGTACACAGCCTAGGAAAGTAGCACTCAAAATATTACTTTCTAAAATAGAAAAAAGAATAAATAATTTCACAGCAAGAATTCTCTAAAAGGAAAGTGGAATTAAATGTTGAGAACTAAAATGCAAATTAAATAATAAAACTATTTTATGAGACAATATGCTAAGCACTGTAAGAATTGATTGAGATATGAGCCTGGCACCCAACCACAATAGAATTTAAAATCTAGTTTGAGAAATAGGACACACAGGAAATATAACTAAGAATTTATTGAGTTAATGTGCCAAGAAAGCTTAGTGAATATTACCACTACACAGCAATAATTGTTATAAAATTTGAACAGAGGAGATGCCATCATGGATATACTACTAAAAAAAGGCTCTAGAGAGGAACTGGGTAGTTGATTTGGACTTTGAAAATAGATGAGATTCAAATAAGAGGATAAAGAAGGAAATTAGGAAAGGATGGGTACTGGACGGTCCATTCAAGGTAGTGAAGATAGATAAACATAAACATACACACACGCACGCACACAAACACAAGACTACATCAGTCTACCTCAAGTAGAGCATGTGAGTTTAATTTTAAATTTTAGTTTGTTTGGGTAAAAGTACCTGACAGTGTTGGAGGGTACAACTGATTCAGATTCAGAGGGATTGATACTTCATTCTGTAGGCAATCACCATAATAAAAAATGTTGAAGTAAGAAAATGTCATCATGCACAGTTCCTGAGTGGCAAACACCCAGAGTGTTTTGGATAAAGTCTTCCTAAAATAAGCAAAAGAAAATATTGCAATGTAATCAGAGGTCAGATATTCCAAGGGAAGTCAGAAAGCAAAAGAGACGAGTAAAGGAAGAGAAGGAGTTATAGGAGAGTAGTTATAACAAATATGTTCTAGTTGGGAGCCTGTTTCGGTCCAACTTCTCTTTCTTTTTTCCTTTATGAGACTCTCTCAAGATTCTAAGTCCCTGAAAGGAAAGTTTGATGTGCCACATATAAGCCACATATCCACTCCCTGGTTATATCTGAGTGGTGAGTAGAAAGCTCTGATCCTTTCTTTTACAATAGTAAAAGGAAGATATTTGGATTTTTACAGTATCAAGACTGCACACAGAAAGGCAGAGAGAATTTTCCAAACAGACATAAGGGTGTGGCTGGGAAGCAAGGAGGGGTGATGTACAACAGATAGTAAAAAAAAAATAATAATAATAATAAAATAATAAAAACAACATTTTAGAGAATTAAAATCTTGTGGTACTATGCATGAGCTACAGGATCAGAGAAAAAATTACAGACCTGTATTATCTCAGATATGTGATGACAACACTCTGGCCTTAAAGACACATGTGGCCCCAAATGACTGACAGAGCTCCTCATTTCCATGCACACATTTCTGGTACTCCACGGTGCACCTGGACAGAATCCCTCTGCATTTTCCAATATCCCTAACATTTGGTCTCTGTAACTAATATAAGCTAAACCTGCAAATATTAAAGAGGATCAAAATAAAAGATGTGGAATGCATATTTTTAGAAAAACCTGTGCACTGAACTGGCCAGCAGTCAGGAAATTCATTTGGGTGAGGGCTGGTAAACTGCTTTTTTGTTTTTGTTGTTGAGGGATAACATTAAAAATTCTGACATCCCTGTCTTCTCTTTTTACTGTACATGTAATAAATCCAGTTTCATCAGCCTTAAAAGTGCTAATAAAAGATAAATGGTAGCTTTATAAAAGGTACCATTATTAGTTATATATAACAGAGAGGGCCTTTGGTGCTTTTTTCATGCTAGCTAATTCAGCACATGGGAGAAAAGGATTTATTAGATATTTCTAAGTACTCAAGAAGGAAGGACATCTTTCATACATAAATCTAAAAATATTTTCTTAAGGCAAATTGAAAGCAAAATTTAATACCAGCTTGTGTCTGGCAGCTAGCTGAAGCAGAAGTTGTCTATTTGCTGAAGCCGATGCCTATCAGACTCCGAGGCGCAGTATGTACCAGCTGAAGTCTGTCAACAGCGAGACCAGCATAAGGGTAACATGATAGTCAAAACAGGATGAAACCATAGTCTAAACAAGATGACATGAGCATTTGTGCAATTAACAGCATCAGCAAAAGGGAAGTTGTGTTTGGAATATTCTGCCAGGAATCCGAAAAAGACAGAGGGTTTATTTTGCCACAATAATGTTACATCTGGCTAAGTAGACTCAATGGCACGATGAAAAGCACATTAGACAGTAGTAAAGGATACAGTAGAAGCTGATGACAATGTCATAAAATGACAACCTTACCATGGCTATTGATGCAGAGCCCTCCTCAACCCTGATATTTATTCCATGACCCATGTGAGACTGCATGCAGAGCCTGTCTATTCACTACTGACACAAATTCATGCCAGGAATTGTACTGGCTTTTCAATATTCATTATTTGGCTTAATTTCTAAAACAATTATGTGTGGTACACATTCTTAATCCCATTTCACAGATGACAAAACCACAAGAAACAGTTTTGAACATGACTGTAGTATAATGACCAGCAACGGTGAGGTTAGAAAAATCTTAGCTTGAACACCTGTTTTGCTGTTTACAAAGTCCAAGGCAAACCACTTCATTTTTCTGGGCTTAATTATTCTTATATAAAATATAAACTTCAATAGATTATTTACTGTTTTTCATATAATGCTCGACACAAAGTAGGTATTCAATAAAGGATGGGATCAATATTATTATTGTGATTAGTAGTAACACATGAAAGATGCTTTATAAATATGTTCTCATTTATGTAATTTTCACAGAAACTCAGATTATTAAAACTACCAACATATTATGCTGGTCAAAATAGTTTGCTAACCACAGCTTTTCCGCTCATTATCTCCTTTGATTGTCCCAGCTCTATGTGAGTGAGTTATTATCCCCATTTACTCAACTGCAGGGGCCAGGAAGGTTTTGGTCACACAGCTAATAATTTTACTTCAGACTTTCTCATTCTCTAATCCAGTGTGCATTCCACTTGCCTATCCATTTCATAGATTTGAAGATAACAAAAATAAATAGCGCTGTTTACTACTAATCTACCAAACAGGAGGTGAATCAATCTTCATGGCATTTCCATTTGAGCCATATATAACTATCTTATAATTAGTTATATTTGTCTTTTTAAGCCCATCAATAACAGCCTTTGCTCACAATTTTGTCCTTAATGCTGATTTGTTAACAGTCGTATTTTTTTAAATATGTAATTATTATTATCAAGTGCTAGTTAAAATCTGCTTCCAGAAGAAGCTTTGAAAAGTACCATATGACTCAAATTATAATACTAGCACATTTCACATAAAAAACTTGTGATACTTTAAATATTTGGTGAAATATCCTTTCTCTGTATGTCCCAGGACCTTGGTGGAGACCAGACAGCATCTGGTGGCTTATTAGAAATGCTGAATCTGGGGCCGCATCCCAGATCTGTTGAATTAAAATCTGGCACTTTTACAGGATCCCCAGGTAATTTATCTGTACATTAATGTTTTAGAAACATTGTTCTAGAAACCACAGCGGTAAAAGCTATGATTTTTCGGGGCATAGCTTTCACGTACAGTGAGAATAGGAGAAGGTTTAGGGTACACTGACCTTGTAGCAAGAAGTGTTGGATTACAGGATAAAAAGAGAAGGAAAAAGGAGCTCATATCCCTTCAAGTGGAAAAAATAAGGTGGGATTGTTTAATTGTATCATCATTAAATATTGAGGTTCCAAATTAAATGAGTTCAGGTTATTTTTGTGACTTAGTGACGTTCATCTCCTTAGAAGCATTCTTTCTGATTCCTTGTTGCTAAGGGACTCTGGCATTGCTTTTTCTGTTTCCCCAACACTTAAATTATTTGAATAAATAGCATGTTTATTTGGGGTTCAAATACTTCATGCAGTATTGTTTGCAATTGGGTAAATATGAATTGGCTTGATGCAACTGTTATGAATGATAGTATAATCTACTGGGAATATAATATAGTTTTCTAGTCTTCCTGAACAGATTTTCACACTACCAAGCAATCTTAATAAACACTTCTGAATCAGTTAAAAAGTTGCACATCAATAAATTAGAATATATAGAAAGTTGTATGTATGTAGTAAACCCTGTACACAAATTAACTGCTTAATCAAAAGAAATATTTTCTCACATCAAGGCTGTGAGTTTCAGATCATAAAGCAGTAGTAAATGAAAAACATACACAGTGGGTATTTTTGTATGAAAAATGCTTAAATTATCTAATTTAACATAACATAATTAAGCCCCTGCCTTTTCCTCAGTGGTTTTCCTCTAACTCTCACTTCTACCCTGACCTCATCATAAGTGCTGTATTCAGTATAGATTATGGAGTGCCATTTGCATATAACTTATGATTCCAAAGTTATATGTGTCTCTGGAAAGCAGAAGTTGCCATGGATTTGCATAGGATTCTATTTTCCTTTCTTAGCATTAAATCTAGAGGTTTGCCTTTTCCAATATCATCTCCTTCTTCTGCCTGAGACTAAAGGAAAAATAAAAGCCTAAGTCTTTACACAATAGCAAAATAAAGATTTATCTACTGAGTTAGAAAAATCAACAAAGTAGTGACTTCAGACTAGTAAAAACAATGACTGGGGAGAGCAATTTAAAAATGAAAAGAAGAGGAAAAGATCAACTACTAAAGTAGGAAGGCCCTCTGAAAGATCATTTAGACAATATCCAGACTGTTTTTATCCTGGATCTTACCTGGACATTCTCAAATTGATGAAAATGTAGTCATCCTTTTTTTTTTTTAACTTACAAAATCAAAGATTTCAGCCCACCAGACCCTAATAACTTTGGCTTAAAACAAGAGTTAAATGTCCAAGACTACAGTTAACAAAATACAACTTTTGTATGAATTAGCAACTTTTAAATGCTTACTTCTTAGTTGTGTTCTAGAAATGTTGGTGTCGTTACTTTTGGTTAGGAAATTTTAAAAATTCAAATACAATTTAACATCTTCTAGTAGAGTATGTTACCTAAGTCCTTAAAATGTGTTGAACCCTCTAAAAATTCTATAAAATGTGAATATCTATCATTTGAAAGACTATGACCTTTATAAAATTCTTCTTTAATCATGTTTATGCATAGACAGTTTCCTCACTTTATAGTCCTTTATTTTCAATTAACACAATAATCTTTATTTGTTCATCTTGAATTTTGTCATAATTAATTCTGAAAACTTGCAGAATTTCCTGAGGTTATTTCACATTCTCATCATTTTCCTCTGAAGTGCTAGTGATGTCAGTCTCTATAACTATCTGCAAAATTAATGAGCATGTTCACAATTCAATCATCAAAGTCACTAATTAAAATGCTCAACAGTAGATCTGGAACCAAACACCATGGAACATTACTTACGTCACCTGAACTTGGCATGGGCCACCAAATACAGCTTATTGATTCTAATCCTACAGCTCTGTGCTGTAACCTAATGGTGGTTGAAACAGGACAATATATCCCAATTTATTGATGACTTTTGGCATGTGGTACAGAACCAAAACCCTTTATGAAATAAAATTATATTTAATCTATTGTTCTTCCTTGATTGGTCATTCTATCACAGATACAATTCATCATAAAGGACATATATACCTTGCCTGGAATTTAACAAAGTAGTTATTCTTTTGCACTGGTAATTAACAGTATAGTTATCCTTTGCATATACTAATCCCTGAAATACATGTTTTACATAGATTATTTATAACTTGTTGCAGTGAATATGATATCCTGGCCAAATTTCACTATGAAGACATTCTTACCATTAGCACTAGCTTAATTATGTTCATAATGTACATATGGTAAACATCTTACCATTACCCTACTTAGAAATTTAAAATCTGTAAGATGAATTGATTTCTTGTGTTTCAGTAGTCCCTAGGGGTTAAGTTCCACGACCCTCAGTGGATGTCTGAAGCTGTACAATATAGAACCCTATATATATACTATGACTTTTTCCTGTACATACATAGCTATGGTAAAGTTTAATTTATAAATTAGACAGTTAAGAGATTAACAACAATAACTAATAACATAATAGGACAATTACAACAATATTCTATAATAAAAGTTATGTGAATGTAGTCTCTCACCCTCTCAAAATAGCTTATTGTACTGTAATCACGCTTCTTCTTGTGATGATCTGAGGACATAAATGCCCGCAAGGTGAGACGAAGTGAGGTGAATGACGTAGCCATTGTGACTTAGTGTTCAGCTACTGTTGACCTTCTGACAATAAATCAGAAGGAGGATCATTTGCTTGAGGACCGTAGCTGACTGTGGTTAACTGAAATCCTGGAAAGCAAAATAGGGTAAGGAAGGACTGTCGCTCCACTTACTATTGTTGCTGGTGCCTCACTATTCTCCATACTCACTACTGTTGTCTGGGACAGAGTGGTTTTGGAAAAACTTTACTCTATATTTGTACCTACTTACTGGCTCTTCTGAGATTCCTTCAGCTGAAATAGTGCACATGCTTAACCTCACTAAACTATTCATGGTTCCTTCTCCTTTATTTAAAATCACTTTAATTCAAAAGTTCAAAATTAATTTTCTACATTTTCACTTGTCAATACACCAGCTGACAAAGACAGTCAGTCTGTGTCCTACTCTCAGTCATCAGTGTCATCTACTTTTTGACCAATACTGGTCTGTTTCTATAATTTAGTTCAAATGCTGGCTGACCTTGTGATTCACATCTTTCCTGGGACTTAATTAGATAATTGAACAACAATCAACTTTCTCACTTTCAGTGGCTCCTCAAGCTGGAAATGTCAATAATAATTCTCCTTTACAGAAGCAGATTCAGGGTTAATTTAGAGCTATTGGTCTGCTTTGTAAAATATACAAAATTACACTTGGTTGTGCCTATGTGGTTGATTTGCTACTGTAGTTTTGCTTTCCCCTCTGGTATCCATCTTTTGATTAGGAGAAGAGGTAGCATAACATATACACTGTTCCTGTTCCATTTTAAAAAGTAGAAAAATAATATTTAAATACATTGGCAATAATTTTCTAGAAGTAATTACATAAGGAGTAATGATATTTAATCTCACTTGAAAATAAATGAGTGTTTTTCAAAAAAATTGAAATAGTATTTATCATAGTCTGAAGGGGATGGATCCCAGGGTGTGCCAGATCAGCTTTCAGAACACGTTGATGAGGCAGGCTTCAATCCGTTTACCCTGTCTTAAGGTGGGGTCCTCATTATGCTTATTCTGAAACTACATGTTGTCAGTCCCCAGAAACATCAAGCTCTGTGAAATATACAAGAGACTAATGGATAAAGTGGAGTGACAGGCTATTAATTTTAATGAGAAATAAATAGTAAGGACACTACATGTTGTGTTTGGAGACTGACATATTTTCTCTGCAGAAGAGTAATACTGAAAAAAAACTTCTTATAAGAAATCTATTTGAGTGAGCATAAAGAAGGATGCCAGGAGTTTAGATAATCTGAAAAGTCATCTTCAGCTAAGAGAGTTCTAGACACTCTGTGGCCCTTGACAGTATGCCTGAGTTTTCCGTCTGACAACCTCAACTCTCTCAACATTGCTCAAATCTGGGTATTACCTTTTTTTCAGAATATTTTTCTTTTGATGATGTGTTTGTCAAGAAAAAAGTAATTATCATGCAAGGGTACCATAGTGCCTGTCCAGCTTGTGACAAAGCTTTTAATGATATATAGTAAGATGGTAGTGTAAGAATGCAAATTTTTCTTTCCTATAAAGGATTTTAATTTATTCTGAGATTATATCTTTTCGTTTTTTATCTTTTTACTTAAACAGTATGAAATGTTCTTTCAGGTACAAAATTAAGTGGGGAGGAGATGGCAAGATATTTTTTAATGATTTCATTAATAAAATAAAAATTGGAAACCTTGTGATGGCCCCAGAATTAAAGAACTAATTTTGACTGCAATAAAAATCTCAGTCTGGAAACCACCAGTCTACACCACTACTTTCTCATGCTAGAGCCAGTCATTGTATAAGGCAACACCTAATTATGATATATTGCACAGGTGAAGTACTTTTTCAAATAAATCTTGAATTAAATAAATGATGAGTTCTGGGATACCTTATAGTTGTTGCTATGTAATGGCTTATTGGTAAATGATACTGCTAAATGTTTAGCAGTAGGATGTGTAAGGCAATGACTTGATTTGTAGCATTTATGATTTCTGTGGTGTAAATACTCCCACCATGAG
This sequence comes from Smutsia gigantea, assembly GCA_032199065.1. Lineage (NCBI taxonomy): Eukaryota > Metazoa > Chordata > Mammalia > Pholidota > Manidae > Smutsia > Smutsia gigantea. The sequence goes on from JAVSCE010001114.1 coordinate 45,200, forward strand.
GGATTTAAGCTACCAGCATAAAGTCTGCTCATGAAGAGATGCATACAGTTAACTGAACAAGCTGAGTTGGCTCAGGTTTTAGCAAACCACAGTCCCTATGTATCTGATATTGTAGTTTTATTAGAAGCATATCAACAGTTTCCATTTGGTAACAGGGGTTGATACTTGGCTTAAAAGAATGAAAAGAATCCAGTGTAAACAAATTGAAGAAAAATTGTGTAAAGCTATGTTAATTGTTACATTAAACACTTTTTAAAAATATAATTTATTTTATTATCATTAATCTACAATTACATGTGCAATATTATGGTTATTAAAGTACCCCTTCATCAGGTCCCCCCCACCAACCCCATTACAGTCACTGTCCATCAGCGTAGTGAGATGCTATAGAATCACTACTTGTCTTCTCTGAGTTGTACTGCCCTCCCCGTGGATAAAGAAGATGTGGTACATATATACAATGGAATATTATTCAGCCATAAGAAGAAAACAAATCCTACCATTTGCAACAACATGGATGGAGCTAGAGGATATTATGCTCAGTGAAATAAGTCAAGCCGAAAAAGACAAGTATCAAATGATTTCACTCATATGTGGAGTATAAGAACAAAGAAAAAATACTGAAGGAACAAAACAGCAGCAGACTCACAGAACCCAAGAACGGACTAATAGTTACCAAAGGGAAAGGGACTGGGGAAAATGGGCGGGAAGGGAGGGATAAGAGGGAAAAAGGGGCATTACGATTAGCAGATGTAATGTTTTATCCAAGTTTCAATCCATGTTTTTCCTAAATGACTCTAAACCTTAAACAGTAGAATTTTGAAAGATATTTACCATTTTATTACTTTCTGAGTGGTAAAATTATTCAATAATACAGACATTGGATATGCTCTGCAGACGTTAACTTCACATTTGGGAAAAAAACTTAGGAATCTCTTCTAAGATTAAGGAAGTGGCTTGTCTTCAGCACCTCATGGGCGCTCCTCCCTAAGTCTGGGGTGGTGCTGGCAAGTGTCTTGGAATCTCTTATTTGGAAAAAGAAATTTTAAGAGAAGATTCAAAATTTAAAGGAAGAAGTAGTTTATTTTATTTTCTAGATCTACGTGTTCTCCTAAACTCTCATTTCTTTCATGGCCACATTGCTTTTCATGCTTCAAAACGCCACATATTTTGCAGTTAACTTTAAACACATAGATAAGAGGCACCAAAGTCCTTAGGCTTCCATCTTCAGCTTTCAAAACCAAAAGTGAAGCCAATATAAAAGATCTCCCAACTTAGAAAAAATAATATTACATTAAATTATAATCGTGAATTATGTATTTTTCCAAAAAAGTTCACAAAAACCTATTCATGCTTTGTTGTAATATGATTCTATGGTAATAAATTATACATGCAGCATAGAATTGAGGAGAGGAATGAATGAGTTAATGAATGAAAATTATTTAGAAGCAGGTAGTTGACAACATTTACTGCTAAGAGTAGTAGGAGCAGTGTAGTATCAAAACATTATGTTGTTCTTTGGTCTATTATATTGACAAGATTAAGTATGGCGGTAATTTGAAAATCACAAAGTCTGTGGTAGACTCTGTGCTACCTCCTGGAATACAAGGAAAGTATCTTTTTCTGTCTTTAAAAGGTCTTAGCCCATTAAGATTTTATGATTAAAAAAATGAAAATAGTTACATCTAATCTTATCTCTTTAGGATACCATCCCATTATATATGTATTCAATAAAACAAGTATTAATTGCCTGACTACCTTTTGCCTTGCCTCATCATTGGGCTCTGTTGATTCCCATCTGCCTGGGAGCTTTGCCTGATGGGAGCTGGGAAATAAATGATCCAACTCCCTCACTTGACACCTCCCTTCCCAGAACTGGGATGACTCTGAAGTATTCATTTGAAACTGTATCCTAGAATTTTCCTCATGGGATTAAGCTCAAGGGTTCATAGTTTCTGGTGTGATATTTGATATTTCTAGTTTTTACTACTAGCTAGGCTTCCCTATATCACTTTCTTATGGGTGTTCCTCATACCTCCTAGATAAATTACCTGTATCCTAATCCTTTCCTCAGGGCCTCTCTGCTTCCAGTCATCCCCAAAACAAGATGCTAGAATAGGCTTACAATTTCGTGGTGAAATACTGTGCAGAGGTTAGAAAAAGTATTTTTAAATTACCCATAATATTTTAGTATGTTATGACAAAAAATACTGCCCTGAGAGTTAAAGCCCCTGAGCTCCAGTCCTTGATTCTTCACAAACTAGCTCTGAAATAAGGACTCTTATCTTCCATGATCTCTGTTGTCTCTCATTTGTCAAATAAGGGTTTGAATGGCTAAATGATCTAGAGTCTCTTCCAAGGCTAATATTATGATTCTAAGATTATAAATCCTAGAGGTTTCCTTCCGTAAATGATCTGTAATACTTTAAAAAATGAAAGTTGGGGAAAAGAGAGATATTTCATAAGAAACTGAGAATTTTTGTGTTCCATCATTTTTCATCATTCACCCATTCATTCACCAAAATTTATTAAATATCTGCTGTGTAAATAGCACTGTAGATCTACATTTTCCAACAGGCAGGCACTAACTAACTTTAAATCTGAATTAATTAAAATTATATAAAAGTAAAAATTCAACTGTTTGGTCCCTCTGGTGTTCATCAATGATGAACTTCAAGTGTCCATCAACCATATGTGTCTAGTGGCCACTATATTGGATGGCACAATTATAGACTATTCCTGTCATAATATTCTATATTATTACACTGTATTGGGTAGAGCTGCTCTGAAAGAAAAACTTAAATCAGATAACTAGCTTTCAAGAAGTGAAACCTGAAAAATTCAGTAAAATGACAGTATGTGATTGGATATAGTTGATATCAAATGAACAGTTTCAACAACACACTTTAAAGTCACTTTGACATAGTTTTCAGGGAAGACTTCATGGTAAATAGAGAATCTAAAAGTTATTAGAGAAGAGCTAGTTGTAAGCATTACAAGCATTTGAATAGAAACTGGTCTGGGAATTTGTTTGGGGACATTGATTAGATTTAAATTAATAGAGAAAAACTCCATAGAGTAAAATCATAGGACAAATAACACTCCTTTAAATATATCCTTACAACTGCTATTTTTAAGATGTTTTTAAAAACAGTAGTTGTAAGAATATGTAGGTGAGAATTACAGAAACCATTTAAAGTTTCTTTGTCTCATAATTTAATTTTCTTACTTGCAGCAAATGGAAACTATTTAGAATAATGTGGGTAAAATTGCAATATTACCAGACTCTCTTTCCTGGCCTTAGTACATCTTTATATCAATAGGTGTTTCCAAGGGGTGGAGAGAAGTTGTCCATCTCCATATCAATAGGTGAATACAAGGGAGAGTGAGGACATATCTGAACTGGAGAGGTTGGATGGGGCCCGTTTTTGCTGCTGGGTTGCTAGAGACACAGGGGAGTATAAGTGGTCAATTGCTTGTAAGCAGTAAATGGATTTCTCCCACTTTACTTCTCCCTTTGACTGATTTCAGCTTCAAAGGTTATTTGCCCCAGGCTGAGAACATATTTCTCCCCCAAATCCCCTGCCCCAAGTTACAAATAATAAGGTAAAGCATTTTTTTAAGTTACCTTTCTATTAAATTTCTTAAGCTTTCATTGTTTTGTCATCCATAACTTTCTTATTTGAATCCACCACAATACCTATTGGATAAATTCATGGATAATCATCACCCTTCTAGTCTTGTGATCTTTCTTTAGCCAAAATATAAGGTGATTAAAACAATCCTTTAATGTCCAGTGTAATTTAGCAGTGTTTACTGGTGTAAATTTCCAGTTTTGATTCAAATTTCCTGCTCAGTCCTATGACCTTAAGCAAGATAAGTAAATCCCTCTTCACCTCAATTTCCTCATCTGTAAATGAGTTAATAGTATCACCTACATCAGGAGGTGGCTGTGAGGTAGCAAATGAACTAAATAATTGAAAACACTTAGAATAGTGCTTGGGACATAGTAAATTCTCTATGAGGTTTGTGAATATTATTATTCCTATTTTCAATTGGAGTAGCTGAGATCCATTAAAAATAAAACTGGAGTTAAGTAGATATATAATCAAATGAACCAGTAAAAATTATTGATAATGAGTGAGCACATTCCATTGTCCTGGTAAATGGGACATTTAGGAAGTGTTTTGATTTACCTACCAGTTACTTTCTTTCCTTTAGAAAACTGTAAAAAAATAGGCAAATGATTTCATATCCAAAATAGCTATTATAGAATATTCTTTCCCATCATATCCTATGAATATGGATTTCATAGCTTTATCTTTTTGCATTTATTAATTGCAGGGAAAGCATATTTGTTGCCCAGATATTACATAAAGTGCTCAATCTAAGACCCTGAGCCATTTAAACCTAAATGCTGACCTCTTAATAGCAGAGGCTCTGCAGCTTTGTCTCAGAAGGACCTCTCTATGTTCTAGATGTGTGGTAATTATGTTGATTTGCCTATAGGAGTGTTGTTGAGATCATGATGTCATCTCAAGGGTAATGGATGCTTGAGAGTTGTTGAATATTTAATTTTTCAGAAGAGGTCAAAGGAAAGAGATATTATGCCACTTTTCAAGTATTTTAAGAGAGGGAAAAATGAGATTCTCAAAACTGAGGGAAACCTCCAAATACAGAACCCCAGTCTGAACAAATAATGATATTGGGTTAAGAATAACATACCTATGGTGTGACTAAATATCTTTCATTATTTTGTAGTAATTACATTACCAAATTCATTATCTGTATATTCTACCCATGTGCATAGCACTTGGTGTTTTATTCATTATTATCTTAAAGTAGTGTCATGATTATTATAAAATAATACTAAAATAAAATCTATATACATGTATATAAAATAATTATCACCTGCTTCCTGGGAAATAATATACATAATTTTTTAAAGCAACATAGAGTCATTATTGAGGAATTGTATATGTTCAAAGAAGTAGTATCTTAGGACTATTCTTTTAGGCAATACTTTTTATTTTTGAATTGATATATATGTTGAGATTTAGATCTTAAAATAGCATGAGATCTCATCACATTCTTGAAATCAGTATCAAGTAATTTTTTTAAAACAACAAATACTATATTGTTACTCTTTAATTCTTAGAATGTAATAAAACTTTCTTAATATTTAGTTTCTTTTTTTCCCTTAGGTTAATATTTTAAAACATTTTTCCACCATGATGGAAATGCTGCCAAGTTGCAAAATAACTAAAAGAGTTATTGATAGAGCCACTTGGGACTGTAAATGTATCACTTTTCAAGTGTTGCCTGGGTTTAGATTATAATCACAAAACCCAATCCAACACATGCTTTTGTTTTCGAAGTCTTGTTCAAAATAATTATTGGAGTCTTTTTTCATACATGATTTGAGAATGAGAATGATACTGAATTTCTACATTATTCAAATAAGGAGTTGTTTTCTCAGGACTCATGGAGCCCTAGGAATCCATGGACAGCCTTGGAGTGGATGCAAGAAATAAGTCCTCTGGATTCACTGTAAACTTGTGGGTGTGTGAATCTGTGCAATTTTAGGAGAGCCTATAACATTAATCCAAATTTAAAATATAGCACTGGCTACAAAACGTTGCTTGTATTAAGATCTAAATAATCAATGTCACTGGAAGAATATTCCTTTACTGTTCCCAGTACACAATACTTTAACCTTCAGGGTATGATCACTTATTCTTTGTATACATTAACCCATACTTTGCATAATGTTGGATATACTTGGAAATGAATTATTTGCAATTTAAATTTTATTTCTTAATTTACCTGATAACATTCACATACTAAATACCTTGAAAAATGCAGAATGATTTAGAATGAAAAGTGTATATTTCCCACCCCATCACCTAATAGACACAACCATTGCTTTGAGTCTCTGGCATATCCTTCTGGACAGATAATAGATAAATGGATAACAGAGAAATAGATTCTCTCTCTCTTTGGCTCATCCCATTAAAATTATACCATATTATATACACAAATTTGTGCCTTGCTTTTTAAATTTAAAAATACACTCTGAAGATTAGTCCACAGTAGTATATAAAACTACATCATTCTTTTAACATCTGCTGGTAATCCCTTGTATAGGTGAATAATGATTAATTTAACCTGTCACCTGTTAATAGATATCTAGGTTGCTTTCAACTATTTGCTGCTACAAACTACAATGCAAAAAGCATTTTTGAATGTGGCAAACTTTTATAGGTTCAGTTCCTTGAAATAGAATTGCTGGTTTAAATGGTGCATGCATATTTAATTTTTTCATATATTGGATCCCCCATAGCAAAAAATTAGCAAATTATCTTCCATAGACAACACTTACATATACTTCCACCAATGGTGAATAAGTGTAATAATGTAAACTTTGGAGGACTGAGCACCGTTTACTTTGGTTTTGTCAACTAAATCCCACGGATTGGGGATTTATTCAGATGAACCTTCTGGTTTAACTTGTTGGCATAGTTGAAGAACAGTTACTGAGGGCTTCTTGTTTCAGATCTCTGATAAGTCTCTTCAATGCCTCACAATGTAGAAAAATGCAATGATTGGTTTGCAAAATTTTTAGTTGAAATCTTAGGATTGCTGGATATAATATATCCCAAGTTCTTCTTGACCTAATAATGCCATTACTATTTTATTCAGTTAATTAACATTAAAAATATCTATTAGTATTAAATACATATTTAAGTTACAAGCTAAGAGGAAAAAAATCCCTACACCTATTTATAAGCTTGTGTCAAAGATAATAGAAATTTTGGACCCTAAAAGGTGAGCCAAAAAATATCTGAGCCAAAGAAGAACCAAACAGAATGGAGGGTGATCATGTATTCAAAGTATAATTTTTATTGCTTCTGTGTGTCCTTTCCTTGCCTTTAAGTGAAAATGCTGAACTGCTCCAGGAAATGTGTTTTTGTAGCTTTCCAACTCTGGTAGTAATCAGGAAGCATTAAAAATGAAAACTGTATTACATAAATTAACTGAAATTCACACATGGTTAAATAAGTAACCTAACATGTGTAAGCAAACAGTTTATATGGTTTCTCATTACTAAACCCTCAAAACAAATCCATTGAAGTACTTTGTTATCATCCATTTAAATTATGCCCTCAAATTTAATCAAAATCTTTTCTTTAGGGCAAAATAGTCCAATGTGTATGGATGTTGACGTAAATGGTGCTGAAGGAATGGGGCAGACTTTTGAGTATGACTTAGATTGTTAATTAGTATCTTTACACAGAACTTTACCATGACCAGGTGATAGATGTTTGGTTTCACTGTCCTGCATATTCACAAGTGAGGGCGCTGCAACAAATACTGAGTTCAAATCTCAGACCCATGAAATCTGCATGTATAAAACAAATGTTTTCACAATATAAAAGGAATAGGTCTCTTTTGATATGATTGCAGAATTCCAAGATCAGCACCCATCTGTGTATATATTTTTTCTTTTAGCTTATGTTAATGGATTTATTTGGCAATTTATGTTTTCCTTTTTCCTCCTAACAGCAGGTGAAAGAATTCATAAATCTGCCATGAACAGTTGCCAATGAATATTCATATCTGGAATGTCTGATTGCAGCACTTTGACATTTTTATTTGATTTCCATCAAGAAAAAGAAATGCTTTGTTTTTAATTCATAATGCATTCTAATCGGTTTCTGCACATTATACCACTGGTGAAGTTATTATAATTGTCAGTATCAAACAACTAATTTAAAAAATAAGAATATTGATATGATCCAGAAAAAATGTAGCAAGGAATTAATCTCACAAACTTATTGAAAATAATGTATCTTTCTGTTATATTGGGTAATTTGTATAAAAACAAAATTCCACACTGAGCACCTTCATTTCCTCTCCTGACTATATGCCATATGGATTGTGCTGGCATCCTTTGCTGGATGAGCTGGTCAGGTCTTGCTGACATAGGATCCCCATAGCAAATAACATAATTTTAATGTGATCTATTTCCTATAGATCATTGTTATATGAATAAGAAGACATAAGTGGTTCAACCAGAGCCAACATAGGTGTAGTATAATTTTAGTGGATATCTGTGGTTATCTGGCAAAAGTCAAGACATCCACAACAGCAAAATTAATTTTCTGATTAATTAAAATCTTCCTTGTGATTGTTTTACCTTCAGATTGATTATTTACCACAATTTTTCTTACGTTAAGGATACATAAGAATCATCTAGGAAACTTGCTAAAATACAAGATCCTGACCCACATCCCTAAAGATTCTTACTCAGTATATCTGGATTAGGAACCAATATTTTTCATTTCTGACAAGTTTAGGTAATGATGATATTGGTCTACCACACTGTATTTAAATATGTTATATTTTTGGCTATCTATTGATCTGCTATAAAATATGCACAAATCTTCTAGATGAAAACACAGTGCAGCAAATCACTAAGAAGCTTGTACTGGCAGACATTGCAGGAATTTTATGGGGAAGGAAGGTTCAGAACAACATACCCATTCCGTGATTCGACACTGCAAGTGTTTTCTCTAATCCTGGTTCTCCATAGGGTGTTTACATACGGCATACATTAGATGCAAGGAGATTAAAACTAGGCAAGAAGTGACATTTTTAAAAATGCTCTCAGAAAGTGGAATCCGCATTCTCCAGCTCCACTTTTTTTTTGAAAAACTGAATATAATGTAACAGTAAACTAATGCATCTCTGTTCTTAATTGTCTATAAATAAAATGTAGGTTTAAAACATCTAACAGATTAGAAAACCATAGGAATTAGAGAGCATTTCCCTAGTCAGCTATTGAACCCAAAGTATTTATTTTTTACTTATAATTTATAAAATGCTGATCTCTTGTTTTGCTAAGTAGGCACATATTTTCTTGAGATTTTTTTTTTATTTTAATATATCTTTATGACCAAAAACAATTGTGTTGGTCTGTTGGGTTTCAGTACTGACAGGGAACAAAAGTAAGTTTTTGTTGTTATTTTTTTGTGGTGGTGGCTGTAGTGGCTGTTTTTAAGCAGTAAGTGTTTTCCCAAGACTGTGCGAAAGACCCAGACTTCCTAACTTGTTTTCACTACTGCTCTCTCCTTCGCTTCCGAAGCATTTTCAAGTTGCTGCCAGGCATCTTTCTAAAACACAAATATGATCGTGTATCTCATTGTCACTGTTTTTTTATTAAAGTATCATTGATATACAATCTAATGAAGGTTCAACATAAGCAACACAGTGGTTTCAACATTCACCCTATTATCAAGTCCTCACTCCCTGTTTTGCAGTCACTATCTATTAGCATAGTAAGATATTATAGAGTCATTGTCTTCTGCACATCTCATTGTTTTAATTAAAATATTTTGACAGCTTCCCATTGCTTTCAACATAAAATGAACATTTCTTCCTTGTTCACAAGGCCCCTCATAATCTGATCCCAGACTATCTTTTTAGTTTTATAGCTAAACCTTTTACTCCAGCCACATAAAACATTTTAGGGTTCCTTTAAAATACCGTGTGTTCTCAAGCTGCTGATTCCTGTGCCTAGGATGTCGTCATCCCTTATCTTTCCCACTGAATTCCATTTTGTCTTTTAAGACATAGCTGACTCTTCCACTTCTTTTGGAAATTTTCTTTGTGGCCCCCCTCTCTGTTAAGTCCCTATTCTCAAGATCCCTATTACAGCCCTTATATACTCCAGCAGCACCAGCTGCACTTGTTCATCTGCTTCACTGTAAGTGTATGCTCTTGGGAAACAGGACTGTGCCATTTATATTTGTTACAAACAACATATAACAGCAACTCAGTAAAAACATTTTAAAAATTAATTTCCAGCCATATTGTAAATAATGAGAAGTAAGATTTGATATTTAAAGCCAAACTTGAGAACTATTATAGTTGTTTGATTGGGAAAGTGTCACAATGCAAATAATGATTTAGGACAATGAAAAGAATTGTATTTAAGCTGTGTGGAAATAGTGTGATGAGGAGAGCCATTTGTTTCATGGAGGATGATGCAATTTGGGGGAAAAATCATGTCTAGGTCAATGAAAAGTAAGGAAAAGCTGTAAGCAATTAAAAATAAGAGTCCATGGTGTAAATGAGGTACCAAGTACTAAATTTTGAATATGGTTATCCATTGTATAGGGGGATTGACTCCATGAGCCCTACACATCTACTTTGTCTGATAGAGAAATCAGACGGTGAAAGACTGTGATAGAGAATAGAGAGAAAAGAGATGCTGTCCAAAGGATGTGTGGCTTTTAGAGAGGAAAGGTCACTATTATCAAAGCAGGAGATGTCCAAAATGTTTTTATCTGTATGCAATCGTTTTTTAGTCATGTATATTAGATATTACTGACACTGTAGACCCATGCCAAAGTGAAATATTGAGAATAGCGTTTGTGGGTTGTTTGAGGATGGGGGCACTGAAAGATTTTTCTACTGTCATGGGCTCATCCCCAGGCATCCCAATTCTAGAAGAGCATGTGCTGCAGCTCCAGACTGATGATCTGTGTCTCTCTAGAGCTCTGTTTCCTCCCTCCTGTCCCACTCTTTTCCTCCTACTCAATACCTCTTTGCTTTCCTTGTCCATAGTTCTGTCTGCCTTCCTGCTCTGGCCTATTACTTTACATCTCTCTGGACATCCCCACCATGGGGGTCCATGAGGATGTGGTCAGACCACATGGGGAAAGCAAAAGGATTTCCCATAATTGAACTAAAACTTCTCAGCCACAACCTCCAGCAACATCTTTTCTCCACCCCACTGGTGGTGACCACATATCTTCTCACTATTCAGCTGGATAACATGGCAGTTAACCATTCTCTGTCCAGCAGAATCATGACCCCCTGGACTACTTCCTTTGTCCACAATTCTGCCTTGCTGTTTAAATTTAATGGTGACTCATGGGAATGTGAAGGAAACCAGAGGTGACATCTGTGGCGAGTCTACCTCTCACCACTTCTGACATTATTTGGACATCATTGCTGTTCATCACTGTTTGCTCCTTCTACATTTTCCTGTAACAAATCTTTCATGATTCACAAAAGAATTGCTTGCCTTTGTGTAGTGATTTGTATTAGGAAGTTACTTCATATAAAGTATCTGGTTCCATCCTTAAACAAGTCTTTGGTCAAGGACAATTATCCTTATTTTTCAAAGAAAGAGTTCAAGAGTCAGAGTAGCTAAGTGATTTGCTCTAAGTGGCACGGCATAGATCTGGCAGAGCTGACCCATGGCTGGTACAGTTCTCACTACAGCACATGCTGGCTTTCAGTTTCTTCTGATAAGTTCATGGAGCACATTCTTTTCTCAAAGTCTTTTTATTTCAATTTTTTCACACAAAAAAATAAGTTTGCGTGAATAAGAAAATTGAGAGCACAATTCTAAAATAAACAACGAACTTGTGGCAGGGCTAATACTAGGTGTTAGGCTTCATGATAATCATCCCCATACAATTTTTATGATGGATGCTGTCCTCTGGGTCTTTTTGTTTTTATTTCTTTGCTTCCTTCTTAAAAGAAATTAGAGTGTGTTACTTTAAGGTTTTCTTTATTTTGCCCTAACTTCTAGTAAAACATGGGGAAATTAATTTTCATCTGCTCTGGGCTAATCATGTCACATGACCTATCAATGCCATTGTCTGCCACCTTTTCTTGCCCCTTGGCCCATTAATTTTCAATCTTACTCCTGCATTTCCAAACACTTTATCTACTGCTCTTCACTAGGTATGATAAATCGTATTTCAGTCTTGAACAACAAATGAAAAACTCCTGTGTTCCTAGTTTCTTAAGAGTCTCTCACCTTCAATTCACAGAGAATGGTTGCCCATTCTCTCCAATTCCCCATCCACCCTTGTCTTTTTTTAAATGGCACTTATTTAATTTCTTCAATGGTATGTCTACATTTGTGTGTGTACATGTGTGTGTTGAAAGGAAGCCATGCATTTTCTCTTCAGCCCATCTGTATCAATATTTGACCCACCATTCTGCTAACGTGGTTCTCAGCAAAGTCACTGGTGACATGCAAGATTTCAAATCCAGTCAACTCTATCTGGTCCTCTTCCCCTCCTTTTCTGCAACATTAGTGACAGTAAACAGCTTCCTCCCCCTTTCTCTACCTTGGTAATATTCTGAGTTTCTTCATAGTCCCTTGAACTTCTCCATCTATTTTGAGGAATTAGAATAGAATAGTGAAGAGCAAGGGCAATGGGGCCCAGGTCTAGGACACCACCACTGAGGATGGAATATTGGGCAACTTACATAACTTCTTTGCACCTGTTTCCTTTAAATTGGAGATGACAATAGTACCTACCTGATGAGTTAGGTACTACCTTATAGAGTTATTTTGAGGATTAAAAGTGTTAATATATGTAAAACACTTATGACAACACCTGGCATATATTATTTCTTAGTGAATTATTCTATTACTACTTTTATTGCTACCACTACGGCCACCACCACCTCCTTTTGCTCCCTGACACTTCTTTCACCCACAGTCTAGACATTGATGCTCCCAACAGTTCTTTTTCTCAGCTTGCTTATCTCTTCTGTGTGCTCTCCAAGGCCATCATATCTATTGTCAATTCTTCACATGACCACATATATTTCTATGCCTCTCAAATCTTGTCGTTGAACTGCTCACCTGCATTCCAGATTCAAACGTTTAACCCACTTGCTGGACCGCTCCTTTTTGCTGTCACTCTGGTATTTTAAAGTCAAATCTCTAAATCTAACATTGTATCTTCCCTCCATACAGGATTTTTAATTCATCTCTCGATAGGGTCAGTAATCATCTAAGCTAGAGATCTCACCATGTGTTTTTTCATTTGCCTCCATTTATGTTTGCTATATCATAGGGAAGAGATTATACTACAAGTAACAGAGGCCTCAAGTAGAAATGGCCTAAATGTGATTATTCATTACATTTTATTTATATCCTCAGATACTCAGGCTCTCATAGTTTGGTGCTTTTCCTTCCTAAACTGGAGACCTCAAGAGTACAGACTGAGTTCCAGCAATCACATGTATAGTTCTAGCAGCACTTAAAAGGAAGAGTTGTTTTTTTGTTTTTGTTTTTCTTTTTAGCACACACCCTCTGTCTTGTAGGTAGGAATGTTTCCCTAAGGCTGTGGCATAATATACTTTCTCTTACATCCTATTATCCAGAACTTAGTCACATGGTTACATTTCACTACAAAGAAGGCTGAGGAATGATGTCTTTGTTCTGGATGGTCTCGTCATCTAAAAATCAATTTAGAAGAGAATATTTTCATTTTAAAAAAATTTCAGCTTAATTGAAGTGTAATTGACATAAAATCATAACATACTTAAAGTGTACATCATGGTAATTTAATGTATGTGTACATTTTGAAAGAACTCCCCTCACCTACTTAATTAACAAATCCGTCACCTCACATGGTTATCTGTTTGGTGATTTAACTAATGGTCTCTAATATCTATTATCTTATAAATTATAACTTTATCAATTTTCCATCATTTTCCTCTTTTCCATTACCATTGCTACTGCCCTAGTTTGTCATCATTCCAAAAAGCAAATGCTGTGAAATGTGGTCTCCACATTGCTAATAAAGTCAACTTTCTGGAACACACATACCTGATCATTTAACCACTCAGCTCAAAATTCTTCCTTAACTGTCCCATTTATAACATCTGCATTTTTTGTTAGAAAAGGCAAAAACTGTACTCCATAATCAGAGTCAACCTAATTATGTAAACTTAGTTCCCAGGAGTTACTATACCTTGTGCTCCAGCCACATCAAATTTGCAATCTCTTGAAGTTAATGTTCATTTGCTTGTCTTTGTAAGTTTGCACATGATATTTCTTTTGCATGAAATATTTTCCTTCCCTTTTCAATCCAATGAATGTCTACATGTCTTTCAAGATCCAACTCAGGCATTAACCTCCTATTAGGATACTTTTTTAATCAGGTTGGGTTGCCCACTTGCACCTTCACACCCCTGTAGAACACTGTATCTTGTATACATCACACATTCTAGTGTAGAGCTATTTCTGTTGTCTTGTAAGTAGAATTTTATATATCTGACTGTGAATGCCATGGAATATTATTGGATTTAGCTGTTTATCTGCAGAACAGATACAAGACCATAGGTACTCATAAAGGTTTGTTGATTTGCTAAATATATTTATATATTTTTATAAATTACATATATATAAATTAAATGTATTGGTATATATACTAATCACTATAATTGTGCATGTTATAACTATGAAGACAATAACTATTACCACTGGTCAATGTCTCATGCAATAAAAATGCTAAATTTTATAGGCCATTTATCTAATCTGAACTTGAAGAATATGGTTAATTTAGCTTTTACTAAATAATCACCTTTTGATGTTTAACAAGACTTTTGTTCTTTAAATAGAAATAATCTTGATGAGACTTAAGGAATTCCACTGTCATGACATGTAAATACAAAACATGTAATACAAAACTACAGTGTTTCCCGGTGATTGAGCATTTCCCAGGAGCCCTGTGTTGTTCTCTGGCACGGTAATGTAGTACATGTCATTCTACTGAGTTAAACAAAATCCTTCTCCAGAGGCTCTTTTATTTAATAGGATCTGGGCCATAGATTAAAAAATTATAAATGCTTAACTTATATCTGGGAACTCTGGCATTCACTATATTTTTTATTTGTTGGTTATATATCTGAAGTTTCTTGAGTTTAAAAATCTGTTGTTTTATAATATTGAGAATATTTTCCTTGATTTATATTTTCAGTAAAATATTTCTCACTATATGAAAGAAAGTAGATTGAATAATTTCTCAGTTCAATCATTTTGTTCCAGAATGTAAGCTAAGGTACCAAATTTCCTTCACTTTATCTTGATGAATAGGAAAATTATTGCACAGACATCATAGAACTAATCACAAGAATCTCTTAGTCTCTGCATTTCATATGCCATGTTCAGTTTTTTCTCATCCATTATGTCACTAAGGTAGAATTGCCAGAAACTCAAGTTGACATCATAGCATTTTTTACTCCCAACATGTGCCTTTATTTTAACATTCATCAAAAAACTTTGTCACTGTCTGCCTGTAGGTACATATAGATCTTACATATGAGCATCAATTTTCCATACATAAAGAAAAAGTGGTTTATCTATCTCTTGATAGCAATTTGTGTTTAAGTTTGATATCTACAACCAAAAAAAAAGAGAATGTTCTGTTGCCTAACAATTACTTGAATAGATTATCCAATGGTGTGTGTGTGAAAATATAAACTAAAATGTCTTTATAATGTACTAAATTTCAGAGAAAGTATTTTTCTATCTAAGTTGTAAAAATGACCTAAGAATAGACTTGTTCTAAAATAATCAAAAGTGATGAATGACACAATGTAGAACTAGTCTTTGCATTTTTTTGAAGGTCAAGACAAATTTTAATAATGCACGATATGATGCTTGTCTAACAGATTTAACAGAGCTAAATTAAAAGTACTGTTAGAATGGCAGAAAATCAGAATTTAAATTATTGAGCAATGTAGCTGTCATTAAATATGTCAAGTATGAAGTTTATTTTCCCCAGAGACATCTTGCAGAACATTCTATTTCTACCCTATACTTTTTTTCTTTTGAAAACATGTATCCAAAAATAGAAGCAAGTATATTATACACACCGCTGTTTGTGATTTTGTTTTTATTTTTCATTCTGCTTTGGCCCAAAACCTGAGTATAATACAATAAAAATGAATCACTACAATAAAGAGACAAAGTCACAAATTTAAACCACCAACTCTTGCATTGTTATGAAAATCAACAGCATTAAATAACTGCCAGATTTCTATCAATGCTTACTATCAAGTTCTGTACTTAGCACACTGTGGACTTGTAATGAAGCAGCCTATGGATGAGCACTGGTCCACAGGCCAGTCTCTAAGTATTACTGCTTTATACTATCACTAGTGCAGAGCACATACTCTCTGGCACATACACACTCTTGAGTCAATCTTCTATGTTCCACCACAGTCTAAGTTGGTTTTAGAGTGCAGACCAGATCACTAAAATCATGACCATATTTGTTACACTGAACTTGTTATTCAAATAGGGGTCACTGATGTTTTTGTCACTGATATTGGTCAGCCCAGCCTGTAAGTAAACAAAATTTTGTTTCATTACACATATTGAATGAAATTTTGAAAGCTTTAAGGAATAGACTGTTATACATACGGAGATTATGTTAAACGGGGATGATCTAATCCTTGTTCAAATGCTGTATTACATTTTGATTTAAGAGGCATTTCATTCCTGCAGGTAGAATTTTAGAGTCAATTATACCTACCTTGTATTTTAGTAGGTACTTCAGCATGATTATATTAATTTAAACATAAAAACTGGGCTACTTGTGCAGGAGTTGAAGTATGAAAGAGCTTTTCAATGGGCTCCTTATTTTAAGCCTTACCAGCCAAATTAGAGTGTAATTGCTTTTATTTGATCTTTTCCTATCTGAAAACTGCCTTGAGGGTGCATGTTTCACTCCATTTAATTTGATCAAAGAAAGAGAAATCCATGAGTTTTTCAAAGAACTTCAGATCCAAAGAAGTGAAGAATATTCTGTTTTTACTATTTCCTATGGACAGGTAATTTAAAGTGCTTTAAAAAAAATGAGAGAAAGAAAGAAAAGAAAAGAAGGCACATCATGTTTAGCTTTGCAATAAAGCTATTTAATTTCCTATATGGAAGGTAAAACATGGTACTTAGAAGAACGCTACTTATCCTCACCTCAGTTCTGCTATTGCCAATCACATAAAGCCTTCCCCTTAAGACTTAGTCTGTTTAAATATTATTTTATATTTATCTTAACTCCAAGTTTATAATTATAAATATAATAATTATTATTATTTTAAAATACTATGTTGTCAACTGTAATCACATGACAAAAAGTTGGTTTTATTGATTTACATTAAAATAAAAATTAATTCATTTGGGAACTGAAGATGATAAATTTAGCACTAAAACTCCAAGTGTAAAGAAATAAATATCTGTAACTGTCTTTGTTTTGGTTAACCATTCTAAGTATCTCATCTATATTTCTTTACGTTTAACTCTCAAATAGTATTTTAGTGTTTAAAACCTCAACCGGCATTTGTGTTGTACATCTTTTCTGCTGTAAATCTGGTGGTTATTTTATTTTAGTATTTGATTTTATCTTTGGCAAATAGGAAACAAGTGAAAAGTGAGAATGATTGTTTATACATAATCAGGTTGAATAAGAGAAAAGTAGGATAATTTTCATAATCCACACTAGCTGTAAGTAGATGCACCTGTGCATCTCAACTGCTACTTCCCAGTGCCCTGGAATTTTCTCAAGGGCCTGATCTTACTCATTTAATGAGCTATATGTTAATTGTTCAGCCATTTCTGGTGGCTTACCAGGAAAAAGTCACAAGGTGACTTGGAATATATAATGAACAGTCTCGCCACAGAAAGTAGCTACATTTTAACTGAAAAGCATGACCACCACTTAACTTTTAAGCAAGGGAAGGGGGAGGGCATTGGTTCAATTCAACAGACATTTATTAAATGTTTAGATGTTGAAGAATATATTAGCACTAGCCTAGATTACTGTTATTTCGTTAGACAGGAAGAAATCGCATATAATGGGCTATCAGCTTGACCTTTGTTCTCCAGGGAAATCTTGTTCAGTGAAAAACTTGTCATTTGGGCTGTCAAAAGTCATCCATTCCTTATTTTAGTAAGAAATACAGGTTGATCGGGCATTTATGCATTACACAGATAGCAGTCTCAGTCTCGAGCTGTTGGGGTGTAGAGGCTCAGGGATCACCTAGAAGAGACCATTTTATAAGAGGTTTATGTCCATTGTAGACTGTTGTGCATCAATTTTGCTTTTTTTTTTTTTGCTTTGTTAGTTATAATTTTAGGTCGGATTTAAGAAAAAATTAGCTTGTAGAAATGTAAACTTTAAAAGGCCACTGTTACTGAAGCTCAGTTTGGGGGCCACTTTATTTAATCTGTTCAACAAGACAGAAAGGCATCCAAGATGAACCCAAGTATCCATTTTCTTTCTTTTAATAGAAAATGTTAGCATCAATTTCCAATGGAATGCACTAGCAGCTTTGGCCTTGTACTTAAACTCTTTTGAATTAGAAGGCAATTCTAAAAATAAAAGAAATGTTTATTTAGAGAAAAACATTAGGCGATTCTATCATTAAACTCTTACATTTTTGGGGGGGAAACTTAACCCATTACATGAGAAAGGGAGAAGTGAAAATGCATCCAAAGACAGAATGTGTTTTCTCTGTAGTTTTAGATTCAACAAGAGGGCTGCCAAATATACATGAAGCAAATGATCAAAATATCGGGTGCGTACTTCACTCTGCTTGACATTTCCCCTTTCTGTCACCACCCAAAAGTTGATGCTTTCTCATGGCATTAGAGCTTGGCACTATCAACCCCTCCCCACAAACTAATTTTCTTCATATTACTTCATCAGACAATATCCATTCAGCTCCATCTGAGGAGTATTCTGTGCATATAGTCGTATGCATTTTATAGGCAGCAGGCAGAACCACTTTAACTCAACATGGATTCTCTTTTGCAACCTCCCTAATTTCGGAATCTTTGCTTCCCTTAAGTATCTGCAGTTCTCAGGTTATAAATTTATAATCTATCTACCCAAGGACTGTGCTCTTCTAAATAATTTTTTCTGTTCCTCTCATCTCCCACTCTGTTCTCTGACCATGTTTGTCTTGATTCATTGCTCCTGAATGAACAAGAATTGGTCACAGATCTTTTCTTCAGAGATGGAGCTCTCACTCTCAAGTATATATTTGTTACATATAGAAAAACAAACAAAAAATAATAAACATAGTCCTTAAATTCCAGTCCTTAATTTAAGCTCTTAAATATAAGTCCTTTGGCTCATGAAAAAATCTAAAATCATGCATGGATTTCACAACATAGAGTAGCAGGAATTCCAAAAGCCTTTGTCAGAGGAATAACTTGTATTGTGCTAACATGTATTTCTTCTCTTTGATGCATCAACGAAAAATATTAGGAATGATTTTCTGTATCATTAATATTACAAATGTGTGAAAACAACAATAATAGTTGTGTGGCCTTGTGTAAATGATTGACCTCTTTGAATATATCCCTCCCCCCCAAATTTTGAACTTTTTAGTCATTCACAAACCTGACTTTCATCAGAATGAACTGGGGCATTTTTTATATTATAAATTCACACCCCACCTCTACAGCCTGATGTAATAGATATGATATGGGCCTTAGGAATCTCTATTTTATAAGTTCCCCACATGATTCTCCTACAGCCAATGAGTAGATTGTTATTTAGAAACATGTGCTCAGATGAATTTCTAGTTATCTTGGAAGTCCAAGTTTCTTTTAAGTGTATGAGCTTAACTTTGAAGTTTGTGTCTCTGCACTAGCCTACAGGTCTCACTAGACTATGAACGCCTAGAGAGCATGTCTCATTCATCCTTGTCACCCAGGGTCTAAGACAGTGTCTGATATTCAATAAATATTAATTTAATGATTAAATATATCAACAAATCAACATGCCTTCTTATATTGTGTTATCTCTCTCCATAACCCCTAAATGAGAGAAGTTTGTAATTAAATCATTTGATGTAGCATAAAAGGAATCTTGCCTAATTTGTAAAATGTCAGTTGTCTCAAGGATAAGGCAAGATGACATAGATACATGAGGTCTTAAGTGTACACATGCTGAGCCACTTTTCTTTCCTTTTTTATTTTTTTTTCTATTTTAGAGAAATAATGTAACAGATAAATTTCTTTTGGCATTTAAATGATGAAACATTAAAGGAACTCTGGCAGTTGCTCCCTTACCCACTACACTGAAGAAAGAAAATTGGGTTATAAAATATATTTAGTTATTTAGTTGTCATTTTCTTAAGCATGGGGATTATGAAATTAACCAAGGGAATGTTTCTAGAGTAGAACAGAATATACAGACTTTGCTAAATAACAGGTTTACATCATCAAGCTATGTAGCCTTATACCCATAGATTCAACCAACAGTGATGAAGGCATTAAGCTTACCCAACAGTTTGGGGGTTTGAAATGATATATGACTTAGTGACTATTTTTGTTCTGTGGCATGTTGTGATCTGCTCTTCTCAGGAATTGGGATTTTTTTCTCTGAAATCTCTGGCCCCACCCACTAGTTTGAATTCTCTAAATAACTGTATACTTGTTTAGTTTTGTTTTTAATCCCTTTGTATTTTGTGAAGTTTTATCTAACTTAATCCAGGATATTGCCTTTGAAAAATAATCTATTTAGCTAGGAATTCAAGCAATCACTGACTAACTTCAGTATATGATTAGTGGAATCTGTAAAGAAAAAACATATTTTTCATTGAAATGAACAACATTGATTGTGAGAAACATGTCTCTGATTGTTACCTGTTATCTAGAGATTTGTGACTGTGAATGGCAGCCAACTTTTTCATGGAAAGTGTGTGACTGACTAACGATGACAACAGTAGACCTAAAAGAGACCAGCTTTAGGTTGCATCAGAATTGAGCTGACCATGGATATAATTAACATTGAAGGGTTGTGGCTGCAGATGGCTCTAGGGATGTAAACCTGGTGGAAATAATGACAGGGCTGCAACTCAGCAGTAAGTCTTCACAATTTTTTTTTAATTTTCTTTCGTTCTTTTTTTAATGAAAGCTCTAAACTTGGAAAATTGTAACACCTGGAGATTTGTCATAAATGTCACTGAAATATTAATTGGGGCACCAGCAGAGAAGAGCAACTTTTGATTTTCTACCAAAGATCTTCTCTCTTAAATTTAGGAACATAATCCAAAGAAGTTATTTATAAATAGAGCAATAAACTTTGCCCAACAAAATGTTCTGTGATTTATCTTGCAGACCAGAAGCCAATGTGTTCTTACTGGAAACACTTAAAATATGTCTAACAGAGGATGTTTATATATTAACCTAAAATTTTTAATTACAAAGACAAATCAGACTCGTAGAAAACTGTGAAGTACAAATGTACAATAAAAGTACAAATTATTCATAACCCTAACACTCAGGAAAAAAAAACATTTCGGTTCTTTACAAACTTTATTTTAAAGTTTAAAATTTTTATTTTCATTTTAGTCTGTGGAAATTAGGGACTGCCACATATTAGAAAGACCAATACTTTTAAATTTTTTATAATATTTCAAATAATTTACTGTATTTCAAGAAGACAATTTAATAGTCAACCCCTTTGTGAGTTATGAAACTTAAAATCAGTAAGGCCACAATCTGTAAGCTTTGGTGAGAAATAAATTTTGTGGCATCAGGAAATTTTTCCATATGTTTGCTACCAATTTTAAATTAGAACTCGGTGCATCTTTAACACCAAGTTTGTTTGCACTTAAAATATTCATACTTGTAGATATAAGGTTTGGAATTACTTATATATATTTACTATTAAGATTTCCTACATGTTTTCTTTTGTTGCTTTCCTTTGCATCTGTCAAGCATCTTATATTTATGCAGGTCAGAGTCATCAATTAGCTGGGTAGCAAAAAAAAGAAAAAATCACATTCATTATATCAAAGTGAACAATAGCAGCATGAAAGTCTTAAATATTCTTAGATGCTGACAATTTCAAGAATATAGTATAAGAGTGGTGTTCTGCTCTGTTCATTCAAAGAATTCATATGAATTTTGGTATTTTAAATATCTTCTATAAGAAAAATAAGTCTTGTATTTTTAGCTCTTACTTGACTAAAAAATATACAGAAACTTCTTATTCTTCAGAAGAATAATGTTAAACCATGATTACTTTTAGTGCACATTAAACATTACAAAGGTTAATAAATGTCACATTACAATGGATCAGTCAATATTTAAGCCTCTTCTAAGGCAAAGTTCACGTGCTCTAGGGCAAAGGAAAAAGCTTCATAAATATTTTAATTGTTTCAGAACTGGAATAAGGGTGTACTGAATGACTAGCAAACCATGAAAATGATTTTATTTTTTATGTAGTGTCCGGAATCTATAGAGACTCCTGAGAACATTCAGCATTTCAGAAACAGCAAATCTCCTTCTATAATCATACAAACAAAACTTTTTTGTCTGAATTTCCAGCTTTTTCTGAAATGTTCTTCGAATGATGGAATGAAGTAAGCAATTTGCCTCCTGGAGTGTTGTGGCACTTCTCACTTCCACAGATGACCTTGTCCTGCCAGTTGCAGAAACTGAAAGAATGGAAGCACGACATCAACAGCACACCCTTTGAATATACACTTTGCTCCGAAAGCCTTCTCTCAAGATGTGCTTGTCGGCAGAAGAGCTGCCAAGGCTGGGAAAAAGAGTCTCTCATTCCACTCCTACTTTCCGATTGCCAGAGGCAAACTGGGTATTCTGAAGTTTTACCACCCAGAAAGACAGTCTTTGGTCTCTTCCTAATTTGATTATTGACCTTGGTAGCCTTGAAATAGAGAAAGGCACTAGCTAAGATAAATAAAACAGAGAAAGAACCAAACAGAAGCGTAACAGAAATAAGCTAAAGAATGTCAGTTTCGCTGAGACCCCCGAGTTAGAGAGGAGCGCAGGTTAGTGGGCCAGCCACGGCTGATTGACTGAGGAGATAAGTCCCCCTGGGAATTTAAGAAAAGGAATTTAAGTGCCATTAGGTTAAACAAAGGCTTTAGGTTAAACACTATGTAAAAGTTAGTTGTTTGTTTTCAGACCAATAAAAAAAAAAAGTGCCTTTGACTTCCAAGAACCATTAACTCTTTTTGTCAGCTCATACTTCATCCCACCCGTTATCTTCCAAAGCCATACTAAGACAAGTGATTTATCTTCAAGCTGCCATTAAGTTTCTTGACTCTTTTTTTTTGCTTTCAGTTAATTTTTCAGTATTTCCCAGAAAGCTTCCTAATAGGGTGCTCCTGATTTCTTCTCAAACTATGTAAAAAGTTCCGGAGGTTGGGTTGGCATGGTTTTTTTTTTTAAGTCTGATTTTCAAGGCCAGGAGGGTTCTTATACCCTGATGTTCAAGCCAGCGGGGAGGCCATTCTGCCTCCACTTCGACCATAGCCCATCACAGGCACAGGAGTTTATATCTAAGGCTCAGGGAGGAAGCAATAGTTGATCGAAAAAAAAACAAAATAAAGCATTTTTAATGCACAATTAGAGCCACCAAATTCAAAGTTCATTAAAATCTAAATAGAAGATGAAAGGGAAAAGCCCTCAAGGAGGCATGGAAGTAGTAAAGAAAATTTGAGAGATGATGATGATTTTGTTTGTATCCTTCACTGTTGATGTAGGAAGGGGCACAGGGTCCAAACAGGTGCACTGACTTCCTAAGGTAAAGCGTCACTCAATGACAAAGCTAAGATAGAACATACACACCACCTGACCCAGTGGGGATACTTGATGATGCTGCATATGTAACAGAATTCATTTTTTCTGTGATTTGTTTAATGATTTAACATTAGAATCCTTTCCTTGCTATGGATAGTACATTAGTTTCCTATTACTGCTTTAACAAATCACTACAAACTGCGTATTTTTATGCAAGAGATTTTAGTCTATTCTGGCGGTCAGATGTCTGAAACGGGTTTCAAAGTGCTAAACCCAGGGTCTTGGCCAAGCAATATTCCATCTACAGACTCTAGTGGAGGATGCATCCCTTGCCTTATCCAGCTTCAGGAGGTCACCTGCATTCTTTGGCTTATGGCCACCTCACCGCTCTGCAAAAACAAATGCCCAAGTGTTCAATGGAGTAAGACCCTAATCAGAATAATTGGCCTGCAAGAAGTAAAATTCATGAAACTCTTGCTATTTCACTATAATTAGAAATTGCTAACACAGAACAATAAATTTGGCATAATCAAAATATATAATATACTATTTGTTATGTTAACAAATAGATTCCTACCAAATACTATCATTTTTGAAGACATTCAAATTTAGGGAAAAAAAAAATCTCCCAAATCATAAGAAGATATTTTATATTTTCCATAAAAGTTAGAAAACTGAACATTTTCATGTTTTCCAAGACTCTCAAATTACACACACATTTTATACATGAAATTTTACATAAAATAGTTTGATTTTACTGGTATTTGAAACTTAGAGCTTCTAATAGCAGTAGCACTAAACAGGAAATATGATAATGAGGTTTCTCTGCACAGGCTGGTTTAATGTCAGCTTAAAGATTTTTCTTAGAAGTATTTTGGTTCTGATCAAAGTTGGGCAATCTGAATCATATGCAAATAATACCCAACTCAATTCATTTCTCTTTCAGTATAATATGCTTTTAGGCCAAACACCAAGCCTAATTAATTTTGTATTCTGGGCTCCAAAGCCATATAGAAGTTCTGGAATACTAATGGGTCAAGAGGGAAAGAAAGCAAATATATTAAAACTGTGCAGCTGGTGGGGGGCGGGGAGTTGGTGGGAAAGGGTGGTAAATAGAAACTAGTAGTCCACACACAACTCTTCAGAGCTTTTTAACTCAGCATGAAGTAACTTATCAGGCAGGTTTTTTTTTTTCAAGCACACTTTTCCACTTTGTGTCTTCACAAGTTGGATGACACACAGAATATATTCTATTGATGTCAGTTACCTTCGATCCAGCTGCTATAACAGAACAACATAGATTGGGCGGCTTAACAAACAAATTTATTTTAACATAGTTCTGGAGGCTGGAGGCCTGACATGAGGGCATCAGCATGGTTGTGTCTTGTTGAGAGCCCCTCTTCCTGGTTTGCAGATAACTATTTTTCCCGCATTCTCACATTGCCTTTCCTCAGTGTGCACACGTGGAGAAAGAGCTTTCTCTCTCTCTTTCTCTCTTATTTTCTCTCTCTGTTCTTATAAGGCTATATCGTATCTGATTGGGGTCCTACCCTTATTACCTCATTTAAGCTTAATCACCTCCTAAAGTCTCTATCTCCAAATACAGTCATATTGAGGGTTAGGGCTTCAACATATGAATTTTGAGTGAGAATTCAATCCATAGCATTCCACCCCTGGCCTCCAAAATTAATTCCTTTCTCACATGCAAATACATTCATTCTGATCTAACAGTCTCCAAAGTCTTGACTCATGCCAGTATCGACTTTAAAGGCTAAAGTCCAAAGTCTCATTAAATAACTAAAGCAGATGTGAATGAGACTGAGGGTGTGATTCATTCTGAGGCACAATTCCTCTCTGATTGTGAACCTGTGAAACCAGATAAGTTACTACTTCCAAAATGCAATGATGGGGCAGGCATAGATCAGACATTTCCAGTTCAAAAGGAATTCATTTCTCTCTGTTCACATTTTACTATAGGCAGACAAGAGGAACCAAGCTGGTCCTTCAGCATTTGGCTTAGAAATCACCCCAGCTAAATATTCAATTTCAACACTCACAAGTTTTATCTTCCACCTTAAACTACAACACAGTTCAGTGAAGTTGGTTGTCATTTTATGACAAGGATCAACTTTTCCACAGTTTCCAATAACCTGGTCCTCATTTCTGTCTGAGATCTCACCAGAATTGTCTTTAACATCTTTATTTCTAGCACATAACTCAAAACTCTTCTAGTGTCTACTCAATTCCCAGTTCCAAAGCTGCTTCCATATTTTTAGGTTTTTGTTACAGTAACACCCCACTTCTCAGTAACAAAATCTGTCTTAATCTACTCAGGCTGTCTATCAAAATACCCTAGCATGGATGGCTTAAACAACAGAAATGTATTTTCTTACACTTCTGGAGGCTGGAAGTCCAAGGTCAGGGTACTAGCTTGATTAGATTCTAGTGAGAGATTTCTCCCTAGCTTGCAAACAGCTGCCCTCTCACTGTGTTCATGTGGCCTTTCCTCAGTGTGGGTGACTGGGGAGAGAGGCCACTGATCTTATCATACTAGGATCCTACCCTCATGATCTCATTTAACCTTAATTACCTTCTAAAAGCTCAATCTCCAATACAGTCACAGGGGGGGATTAAGACTTCCATATATCAGTTTTTAGGGGATGCAATTCAGTCCAGCACATTCTGCCCCTATGACTCATGGAGCATTTTAGAGTTTTGTATAGGAAAGAAGGGAGCCTTCAAGAAACTTTGTGAGAGATGGATACAGAAGTAAAAGAAAAAAAGTTTTTAACATTGGCTGATGGTAATTTTACTAAAGCATTTTTAGCTTTTGGGGTTTTTGGAAAAGTTCCATAAGCAGCTAATCTTAAATGAAGTGAAATAAAAACAAACATTTACACATAGATATTTACCCGTTATTCCTTCTTTATCAATGGCTACTCAAAAGAATAGAAAAATCAAGGTCCCTTTCACTAAAATTTATCCTGTTAGTTCTAATGGTATGTAACTGGGTTACAATGGAAAGGATTTAAATTCTCTTTAAACATTTCTTTTGGAAAAGATTATAAAAGAAATGTGATCTGATCTTTGGTTTATATTTAATATTCAGAACATTGCTACAATGTGATACTGAATATGAAAATCTGAGATAAGACCAATATAAGAAGTTGTAAACAAAGATTACCAAATAAAATTTTGCAAACTACCCCTATTTCCTCATATCACTTACTCAGCAGGAAAAAAAAACGTTGTAATTGAGGAAGAAGTAGTCTAGGACTTCATTCTGCACACCAACAGTGCTTACCCAGGTAATCAAATATACTATAAAAATAGAAAACAGAGTGAAAAGGAAACAAGGCCTTTATAGCTTGCAAACCATTGCGAATTCTAAAGTGTATGTTAATAATGCAAAAATTAATGATAAATGTTCGTTTTTATTGCCTGATGATCCATTCCATGGTCTCCTTTCTTTTTTTGGGTGCTTACAAAGAGAACTAAAATATGTAATGGTTCCTAAAATTAAAAAAAACAAAAACAATATATTCACCTGGGATAATAATAATGTGAAGGGCAATAATTTAATAATATTTTAAAATTTAAACACAATTCATTTTTAATGTAAATTTAGCTGAACCAAGCCAGAAGATTTAGTTAGCAAAAAAAACCACTGGATGATTCCTCTTGTTTCCTTTTACATAAACTTCCTTTGCTCCACTGAATTCCCACGCCAGTGCTAATTCTGCCAAAGGAAGGGGAAGGAGAAAACCCATGTATTCATTTTTAAGCCAGTATCTTTTTGGTGCCTTCTCCAATCTTCTCCAAAAACGCTGGTGTACATTTGGATCACCTGGGATCTCATTCAAGTGAAACTTCTGATTCAGTAGGTCTGGGGTGGGGATGTAAGAATCTGCAGTTTTAACATGGTCCCAGGTGAAGCTCCAGGGACACTTTGAGTATCAAAATGATAGAGAACAGATGAAAGTGGAAGAAATCTAAACAATCCCAGTAAGTGAAACATCTTTCTTGGAAAAAAATGAGAAGAAAATTCAAATGTAAAGGACATGAAGGACATAGCCATGAAATAAGCGCAGCAAACAGAAAAGATCTCCAGAGGCCTCTGAGGTTATTTCAAGCACAGAGGATCAAGGCTAACAAATGCAATGAATAAGCTGGGGCTATGGTACAAGAACAACTCTGATGTGGACTGTATCCAAAGTGAGACATTCTGAAGCGGTAATTTAATAATAATGTTAATATGATAGTAATAATAAAGCTCATACCTTTTCTGTCTATAATATGTATTTATAGTCAAGTTGAATTATCATAATCAGTATCAGAAATCTGAACCATTGTGTTCTAAACTGTCCAACAACAGCCCCTATGAACAAAAGACAATCCTATTAAAACAGTAAGAGCAAAAATAAATTGGAAATGGGATATGGTATCTTTCATATTTGACCAAGTAAATTTTGCTGTGGGACATACATGCATTGGGATTCTGAAACAAATTATTCATTATAAGACAAAAATAATAGAAGTAGTTCTCAAAATAATGATGTAGGGCTTCAGTTTTGCATGTTTTCCAAGGGCCTTTATGACTATACATAATTCATGATCTGTATTTCTGTAATGTTTGAGATTTCTTTCCCCTGGAAGTGTTTTTTAATGATTAGGTCATGTGACCAGAGCAGTCCTTTAATGTCTCTCTTTTTCGTGGTTTATCATTTTTCCATTTTGCTTAGGAATACATTAGTTTTGGTATATACCCTCAAAACATCTACTTTGGCAATCAGATAAGAGCAGAAAATGAACACTGGGACATAATTGAATATTATCTGTTTAAGATGGCTGAAGTGCATATAATACTGAAATGAAAAGTGCCTATGCATGAACATAATAAAGATGAAAAGGTGGTAGGCACAAAATAGAGGAGTGTATACCAGTGAACATGCTTCGGTGTACAACTAGAAGTACTTGGCAAATGTAAGAAGGCATGCTATTCTGAAATAATGTAAAGGTTTCTATATGAAGACAGAAGCAGTTTCACACTTTAAAAATTAGAACATTTTGATTTATAAATAGTTCATTAGATATGTTAGTATGTTTTTTAATTTGAAAAAAAATGGGTTTGGGAGGCCTTCTTAAAAATTCTAGAAATTCACCCCTAAGTTCAGTGTCAGTGATCTTTGTTTTGCTTAGCAAACCATTACTACTTGTTCTCATACCTGATTCTTAATAGCTCCAAATTGTTTGATGCTGACTTGGTAAATAGAGAAAAAAACATCATTCCTGATCATACTGAATGAAAACATTTATGAGTACAGTGAATTTAAAAGAATATGACACAATAAATGAAATATAAGTATTTTCAGGCATTCTTAAAAGTTTGAAGTTGGTAATATATTATTAACACAGACTTCTTAAATGGGAATTTGGAAAGAATCTTAGTTTGTTTATTACTAAGCCTTTCTCTCCTGGGAGAGTTTTCCTATATTAATTGCTTCTGTGCTCAGATGCTTCTAATTATTAACCTGCAGGTGTCTCTAATCACTGTGTCTTCCAGCAGAGTTTTGTTCGAGGGCCATTAGCTGTGATGCTTAATTACAATATACTGTACCTAGTTTTGTGTACTGTTTGATCTTTCAGATGTCTTCCGAGATCTCAGAAAATAGTCATTGGCAATCATTTTCTACAATTAACTACAGTGCTCTGTGTCTCTTTCTCTGTTATTAAATTGGATCAGTGTCTATAGAATTATGCAAGAGCTAATCCCTACAATGGAAGAGACTGAGCTCTAAGACATAACCTAACAATACTTAGTCTCTAGGATATTCAAAGCAGAGAATGTAAATTTATTCCTAAACTCTGAAATCTAAAGTATATATACAACATGGAGAATATAGTCAATGATTCTGTAACATCTTTCTACATTGTTAGTAACTGCACTAGAGAAGGTGAGGATTTAATAATATGGGCAACTGTTGAACCACTGTGTTGCATATTTGAAACCAACATAAGGTTGAATATCAATGACACTTCAATAAAAAAAAGTGTAGTTACTAAATCTTAAAATGTATAGGGTTCTTAGAATACTCTAGTTCTTGCATTTTAAGGTGAGGAAAGCATAGTTGCAAATGACTAAAGCCTAAACAGAAGTCTTTTTTGACACATCACACTAACCAATTCACTTCCCATGACATTTTCAAAAATTTAGAAATATGTCAGATTGGCATAATATCAATCTTAGGACATATCCCTGCTGCAAAATTATTCTAGAGCTACACATTCCCTATGTTCTATTTTATATCAGAATAAATTACATGTTGAATAAAAATCCACATGTAAATAAAGATGGTCATAGGTTAATAATTTTCTCCTACTCAGAGTGCTTATTTGGATCTGAATATGTCTTTTGACCCAGACATGGCATCTAAATGGGGCTTTGTGATTATGGCCCTGGCTATGGCAGAAAGCGTGGAGGCAAGGCCTGATATGTGATCAAGCATAACTGTCAGCTGGTTTCCATACCCATCCTCGTAATGACTGTTTGGTTTGACTCAGCAGGATTGCCAGGACATTTGTTGCGTGGTAGGTTGATTTTCTTTCTGGGTGATTGTCTTGCCAATGGATTTCAGCCCTGGGCA
Source organism: Smutsia gigantea (assembly GCA_032199065.1). Lineage (NCBI taxonomy): Eukaryota > Metazoa > Chordata > Mammalia > Pholidota > Manidae > Smutsia > Smutsia gigantea. Next base: position 75,239 of record JAVSCE010001114.1, read on the forward strand.
AGTTCACTATGGATTCAATGCGACCAAAGAAAATGACAGCAGAACGTTCTTTTGGGTGAATGGGTTTATTCCCGGCTTGTTCTCCCGGCGGTAGGTCGAGCACTAGCATCTCTGCCTCTGCACAGAGCACAGGGTGAGCTCTCTATATAGCACAATAGTAGCTTATTGCCTAAAGGTGTGGAAGCAGCAGCCTAGCAACAGGCCAGTTACATCATCAGGTGGTTTATGTTCAGTGAGGATCCTGGCCATAGGAACCCCAACTTCCCCACAGTGATATTAACTCTGTTTTGGTTTTGATTTGTAGGTAGTAGTTTGGGTTTTGTTGAGGCTGTTGTTAGTTAGGACTCTGATTTTAACAGACAGATTCTTATGGAAGTGAAATAAGTAGGCTGTCAGTTTGTTAGTGTCACATTCACTGATTGTATATAAGTCAGAATTGTTTAATGTGTTATATAGTCATATATCTGCCTGGATTTTACCTCTTGATGTAAAGTTAATCTTCAGCACATTGAAAATACAATGTTATCCATCCTGCCTCACAAATAACTCACTTTCTGCCTCTGCCCTACCACTTTATATTTCAATTATTTTCAGTTTCAAAATAGCTTTTAAAAACACTTTGTGTTTATTTTTATTGAAAATAGCATTAGTGTTTTAGCACTTTCAGCATCTGTTACCTGTAGCATGCTAAGCAAAAAATACATTCAAGTAATGAAAAATAAAATTAGCAAAAGCACACAGTTATGATATAAATAAAAAGTTAGGTTATGATTATATGATTTTCAAAATCTACCAAGGCCTTTTTGGAAGTTACTTAACTAATTTATTCCTAATTATTTACTGCAATTATTCATTGTTAATTTTTTCTGCCCATCTATGAAACTGAAAGAAACTTGTTGTATTTCTGTGCTAAGAAACTAAAATTTTATTACCCTGGAAACTCAACACTTGCTGAGAAGCTCTAAAGTATTCTGTCTGTGAAGGAGAATTTTGAAGATGAGTAACTTTCAAACATGATACTTCAGATGGTGTTGGGTTATCAGTCTTAATTAGTTTCCTTTATTAGTTTGTTATGTCCATGGTAGGGACACTCATATCTGTAAAAGGATATTAACCTGGAGTTTTGCCTAAAGGAAGGAGAATGGCCTCTTTTGTTTACATGATCCAAAACAAAAATATTATCATCTCCCTTTGGATTACTTATTTTAGTGTTGCTCTAAATTTTATGAAGCATTTATCAGCCATATTATAACTATTTAAAAAGGAAACTTATTACTCTTCCTGAAATAATTGCCTACAATTATTAAAGATGATCATGCGTATTTTACTCCATAATACATGTAAGTATAAGTGGCTGAATTAAAACTCTCATTGAAAAATTCTTGTATATTGTTTCTTTAAATCTATTATGAAGGTCCGCATCACCAAATTCATTACTTCTTGAGCTTGCAAAAGGAATGCTATAATAAATATGTAAGAAATCTTAAAGTATTACTGCAACATATTCCTAATTATTTAGCACTACTATCATGTTCACATTTTGTGATTTATATAAATGATTCTAAACTTTATAGTCATTAGCAAAGCCCTCTAATATGCTAGGAAAACAATCTACAGACCTGTTATCTTTGTTCTTTATTCTAATCTCCCTAAATAATGAGGCGACTTCAGTATATTAATAGTGTCGTTTTCTGGTTTTTATCCTCAACAGAGGCATATGATGGAAACCATTTATCTCAAACCAATTTAGTATCACACTGTACAAGAAAGTAAATGGAAGAAGTCTTATATTATGATTTATTTTATGCCATATGATCTAAGGTTGCTAACTACCCATTTACTTTATCTGGTGTCCAATACAAGATTGCCTAATTAAATTCTGATGTCCATAGAGTAGCTATTATCAAACCAGCAGTTTCCTAAGATTGTTAAAAATATTCAGTGCAGAGTTTTTGCTTCAACTTGTACAGCAATGTTTTCTTTCAAGATCACTTTGGAGAGTTTTACATAAGAGAGTCCTCTAATTAATTATTCAAGTTGAAGCTATATTCAGGCTACGGAGAAATGAGATGAGAAAAATTCAGTTCTGGAACCAGACACCACCTGATTCTAAATGACCCATCATATATTATCTTTTTTTTTGTCTATAGCACATCTATAATAATTAATAAACATTTATCAACCTTCTGTGTGAACACACTAGGGGGTTTAATGATCTCATCTTGCTTAGTATTGGCATAAACAATATTATGAATTATCTAAGTGGCACATCTTCACATGTTTTTTATGATAGATTTAAAAGCTTCTTATTAGGAATAAAGTTTAAATTCATCATAATTCTGTTTTATAATACAACAATCACAAATATGAACTAAGTACAAATTATCCCAGTTGTCAGTTAATGGAATTTAATCTAATGTAATATATTTTGAGAAGATTTTAAGAATTCATAAGTTTTATGTGGAAACATGCATAATTAAAAAATGTTTGTCATTATCTCTTCAAAGATTTATTGAGGACCTATTATCCTCTAAACTGAGCTGGACATCAGGGATGTAAAGATAAGAGGCAGTCCCTATTCTCATGGAACTCACTTCTGCGTTCCATGAAATTGCAGAGGAGAGATGGTTAATCTTTTTGAGAAGGTCTAGGTCAGTAGAGTTGAGTCACACACCTAATTAACTCTATGAACAATGGATGCAAATATGCCTAAAACTCCAGAGCAAAAATAATAAATGTGTGACTGATTTTAATACTTTTAAGACTAGCCAAGACTTGGAGGATTTCATATAGTTTTGTATAAACGTGTGTATATATAATACTCTTCCCACTAGGTGATTTAAATTATTTTCATCTGTAGTTTTCACTGTTTTCCCAATTGTTGGCTTACATAGGGACTTATGAATTTAAATTAGAGTAAGATTCAACTAACCAATACCATCTTTACAGAAAAGGTGAATTTTGAATCGAGCCTTGAGGATATATGAAATTTTGTTGAGTGGAAAAGGCAAAAGCCTACTTCATGAGGAAGTGCATACTTATTGAAGAAATTGTCTAGAGAGCATGAGATTTCAAAAATCAAGCTATACAAAAGTAAAGCTGGGATGAAAGTCACCATAATTTATTAATATTAGAGTTAATAAGCAAATCAGATGACTACTCTTACTCAAACTATCCCAGGATTTGTACTATCTAAAAATATCAATGTTCACAGACTTGTATATTCACTATCCATAATTACCCCATCACAGAAATGTCACTCAAATTACAGACTGTATGCAATCCACACTTGTGTGCTAGGGTCAGAGATGACAAGAATAGAGTGGATGGTGCTCATGAATGCTGAGCGTCATCTAAGAATCTCTTAGCAGAATCTTTCTCTGAGGCTGTATGGACTCTATCCCATTCCAGATAATGCAACTACTGACTTTGCATGAGCTGACACGACTCCATCTTGCTTCATGCTCACCTGGCACACTTTGCCTTCCTCCTTAATATTTCCTTATTATTTCTGAAACCTGAGATATCATGGGACATATTAGGGCCTGCTTGTGTGCAACCTGAAAGAGTGTGTATTTGGGTGGGAGGTGGGGGAATTAATAGCCCACGAAGCAAACCTATGACAATAGAAATGGGAGGTGATAGATAAACTCTTCTCCTTTCCTTACCCAAAAAAAGACTGAGATGTGATACAGACATATTTCATTTTATTCACTTCATTTCATTGTGCTTTGCAGATATTGTATTTTTTTTTACAAATGGAAGGTTTGTAGCAACCCTGAGTCAAGCAAATATTATGAGCACCAGTTTCCCAATAGTATTTGCTCACTTAAGCACAAAATCTGTCATAATATAATTTGGTCAAGGTGATGGAAGTGCAGCATGTAGAATATAACCAATGGTTCTGTAACATCTCTCTATTTTGACAGATAGTAACTGCACTAATTGGGGTGGGGATTTAATAATGTGTGTAACTGTTGAATCACTGTGTTGTATACTTGAAACCAATATAATATTGTGCATCAACTATACTTCAATTAAAAAAAGATTTAAAGGATAAATTTTCAGCAGAACTCAAGTTTTGTATCTCTTAAAAAAAAAACTTCATGGTCCCACACACTATACAGAACAGTAAAGCTGAGCCTCTGAGTACATGGTCATATCTAGAGTACGTTCCTCTGGCCATTTGAGAAGTACTGAATGTCAATGTTTCTTCTTTGCACTTCTATACAAGGCATAAAAGTAAGAGCTGTCTCAAGTTACCCTCTAAGACTTTCTATCAAAATTTCATTAATCACTTTTTTCCAATTCAGTTTCTCTGGGTTTCCTCCCCACGTAGCCCATGCCCATTAAAACTCTTGTCTTCTGATTTTTCATGTATATTTAAATAGTCTACTAGTATTTTCACTTCCTTTTTATTTCCTAACTTGGGTATATCTAAATGGTTAGTTATCCAGTTTATTTTCTTCTTCCTACACTGATTTCCATCAAAAATTTCAACCAATCATATGGTTCTAACATCTACAACTTTTAACCTGATTGCTCAATTACATTCTCAATATTCAAGTATAACCAATTGCTTATACAGTTCTACCATGTAGATGTTTCACAATTAGACATTTCTCTGAATTTATTTGTCCATCATCATTTTTATCATGCATCACCCAAAGTTTTATTTAGCCCCCAAATATAATATATTTGTAATTACTGTTCTCTGTATTTCTTACAAAAGACATATTGGAATTTTTTCTGAGTATTCAGTTTCTTTTCAGCTCTATTCAATCCAATTCTCAACATTTCTTTTGGACTCACATCTTCTTTTCTATGATCAGTTGAATAGCCCTAGTTCAAACCATTATCACCTCATAGCTGAATATTTGAATGGATTTCTATGCAATATTCCATCTAATCAATTAATAATACTACTCTTAGACTGAAATGTGGGATTAGAATGTTTGAGATGACAGTTCTCTACGTTGCATCCATTTTTTTCTGCCTTTCAAAAATATAATTAATACATTAATTAGACATTTAAACATTTATTTATTCATTTGTTTAAAATACACATGGCAAGTTATGTTCTTTTGGCTGGCACAGTTTTTTCTATAGAGACTCTTACAACCTCAGCGATGGAAAGAGATAGTCAAAGTGTAATTGTGCTAGGGATAGTAAAAGTATAATTGTGCTGGAGTAGCTTAAGTGCTGTCTACCTTAGGTAGATGCTGTGTATATAGGATAAAGTAGAAGAAAGTTACAGAGTTAAGACACCTTCTTAAGGAATGCATCTCAAATCAAAACAAAAGGTGAACGGAAGTTAGCAAGGAGAATGGAAGTGAGATATTGGGGAATGATACCAGCATAACTAGGAGTCAGGTAAGAGCAGTTGCACTTGTAAAACTGCAATCTAATATGGACAAACCATAAAGTGATAAGTGAGGATGTGATGAGAGATGAATATAGAGAAGAAAGAAAGGATAAGGCCTGGGCTGTCTGTCTTGGAGGCTTCTAGCCACAAGTGGCTACTTAAATGTAACTTAACTAAAGTCAAACATTTCACTCCCCAGTCACACTAGCCACATTTGAAGTGCTCATTAACCACGTGTTTTTAGACATAAGCTATCGCGTACTTAATGGACTACAGTATAGTATAAACATGACTTTTGCATGCATTGGGAAACAAAAAATTCATTTGACTCATTTTATTGAGATATTCTGCTTTACTGAGTTGGTCTGCAACCAAACCTGTAATTTCTCCAAGGTATGCCTATAGTGCTGCATTAAAATCATGTTCCTCTGCTAAAACCAATAAACATGGTTCCCTCTAAAATCTTTTCTGAGATTCTCTTATTCAAGGAAACTTGGATTCCACACCACTATTCTCCTGCAGTCACATTATGGATAAACTCAAGTGCTTGCTGTCTTTGGTGTGCATTTATTTGTCAAACCTCAGGAAGCTATTTCAGACATATAATCTCAGACCAAGAGGCTTGTCATATCTCCACTCTGATTACCATTTGCATAAAATAGAACTAGTGCGTGGCTTGGGGATAAAGTTTATTACCTAAAAGTTAGAACAAACCCTGAGTGTTGGAAGTACTAATATACAATTATCTCTAAAATTCTCTAACTATATATTTATATTTACATAACACTAGGGAATTCAAAATAGTTTGGTGCCTTAACGTGTATTTGAATTAAAATAACACTGTTAATGGATAGCAAGTTCCCAAAAGAAGCCTTTTAAGTGAATCTAGTAAAGCATTGTGAGGTGAACATCAGTAGAGCCAGAGTTCATACTGATTTTCAAATATGCTTACTAAAGATAATCAGAAAATGGGTGTGAAAATCCAATTCAAATAAATATGAATACGAATTAGATAAAATTGTGTAATAACTTCAATCCAGTTAATATGTATACCCCATCAAGACTGTAATGGAAGCAGTATATGGGAAGAATTGTGTTATCTAGGTTTTGTTTGCCACATGACATCATACTCTTTACTGTTTATAAATCACCATCCACACATCACTCTAAAATAAATGCCTTTGATTATCTTATGGCACTGGAGGACTTTGGCTCCAGGTTTTAATCAGTGCCAGTCAGAATTAAGGAAGCTGATTTTATTGGCTCATTTTCTGATGTGAATGTTTACACATATGTAATGTTTAAAATTCTCTAATATCTGTGGAGCTTCTTTAGTTCATGCTTCCTCCAGAAAAATATTGTCTGTTGAGAACAAATAATGTTTAATATAAAAGCCAATTTTTCCTGGACCTTGAAATCCCCTCAAAAGTTGACAGGTCAGAATTTTGAGGAAGTTCTTTATCATTCTTCTTCAGCATTCCCACTGTTTTACACCACAGTGGCTCCTTTATTGAAGCCAGACCTACACAACTTCCTGTGAATGTCTCTAAATCAGAGATGTGCCCCAAGGCTTGACTTGATGATAGCTGTTGATAATATGATTCATATCTGCAATGGTAGAAACCATTTACTGAGCCAAATTTCTGACTAAGATGGGACTGGCTCACTTGCTCAGTGAAGGCCCTGAGGCTGATTTTTCAGTTTTGGCATTGGGTTCCAAAGTGACTCATGGGAAAGAGATTTGAAATATAGGCATTATTTTAAAAAATATATATATATATATAAAACTTGTTATAAAGTATAGGATTCTTAAAAGTGGGTATCAGGAAATGTTTGGGAGAGATACACTGGATATTAACCAAATCACAGGGCAGGATAATCAAGGACCATCACATCTGGAAGGTTGCTTTCCTCTACTAGGAATTAAAGAGAGGAAAGTGATAAAATAACCATAAAATATGCTAATGAGCCATGAAAATTTTTAATATTTAAGAGTCAGCATCTTAACACATAGAAATAAATCCAATAGCTCCAGTTCATGTAATATTGGAACAATAATAACTGTAGTCATGCAACAAATATTTACCGGATATATACTGTGTGTGCCAAGCACTGCTATAGGTACTGGGGAAAAAGAGAAAAGAAAACACAGATGAAAACCTGCCCCTATGTAGATTACAGTTTATTAGGGAAGACAATAATAGATATTTATATAAAATATGATGCTATTACATAGAGACAATGGAAAAATAATGTTAAAGGAAGTGGTAATAGGAATGTTCCAAATGAAACTTTTGGGTTTTGTTTTCTTTTCCAGTTTTAGATAGGGTGGTCAGGGAGGTTCTCTACAAAATGGTGACTTTTAAGCAAAGAGATGAAGGAGGTGATATAGCCGACTTGGGGCAGAGTGTTCCAAGCAGAGCAAACACAAATTCAGAGTCCCACAGAAAGAAGTGGGAATGGAGTAGGAGAAGAGAGGGAACATGGGACCAAACTTTTTAAAGGAGCTTTTTTTAATCCATCGTAAGGACTTTGCTTTTACTTGCATGTACTACGAACTCATTTATGGATTCTGAGCCCAAGGTTATCACCATCTGATGTACTTTTTAACAGGGTCATTCTGCGTTGGGAAAGGGCTGTAGGGAGGCAAGGGGAGCCGCAGGGAGATGTGTCAGGAAGGCACTGTGACCATCCATGGGAAGTACGATGGTGGGTCACTGAGCTACTGCCACATGGCGGACGCTGTGCTATGAATGCCCATGGCATATCCCACTTTGAACAGCAGTCCAGTAAAGATAGAGATTGTTATCTACCCTTCTTGTTAAGGACAGGAAACTGAGGCTTAGAAGAGTGACATCAGTAAAAATACTTAGTATTTTATACAGCCAGGATTTGAACCCAGTTTATCTGTTCCCAGAGTCCACATGATTTAGCACTATACTTTTTACCTAAAATCATGTGAAAAGTGCTACTTGACTAAGTAGTAATAAAGTGAGAATATCAAGGGTGTTCTGCCCCCACCTCATGTGCCTCCGTCTAATGATTTGTCTTTCCTCTGTTCTAGACTGTTTTACCAAGGTTTTGATATAGTACTTGACAATTCTTTAGGATTATTCCTAGTTATTTCATATGTTTTTGTTGCTATAGTGAATTAAATATTTTTATGTCACATTTTATTTCATTGATCATTTATATTACTTTTTCTATATTGACTTTATAACTTTGCCAAGTACTGGACATGCTGACCAGTTTCAAGAAAATTAATTTTCTCATTTATTATTTTGTGTTTTCTAAGTAGACACTACCATTAAATAAGGGCAATTTTGTGTCTTCCTTTTTAGCACTTGCTACCCTTACTTATTCTTCCTTTGCGATGGGTATATCAGAGGTCGTAGCATCCTTATCCATTACTCACCTTGGTGGTAATGTTTCTAATACTTCACCATTAAGTATCATGTTGAAGGTTTCTGGTGGATGCTCTTTATCAAATCAAGACAACTCTTTCTTTTCCAAACTTGCTAAGCAATTGAGAAAATCTGGAATGAGTTTTGAATGTTATCAATACTTTGCAACATCAATCAAAGTCTCATGGTTTATTTTTTTCACTTTTTACTCATTAATATGATTGGTGGCATTTATGTAATTCCTAATATTAAATGCCACCTTTGTATTTCTCATGATAGATTTCTACTTATTCTGGATTGTATTTGCCAGTGTTTTGTTTAGAATTTTGTACTTCATAATTCACATGAATTATCTTGCCAATACTGAACAGTAGTTTTCTTGTTTGTTAATATTATGTATTTGGGGTACTAAGAATATGCTACCTTTTAGGAAAACTTGGAGAGATTTCTGTGTTTTTCTATACTCTGGACCAGTTTAAATAACTTAGAAATTATTAGTTTTGATATTTAATAACAAATCAATGTAAAACCATTAGATCTTAAAGCCTCTTAGGAGTAGATATCTGACTAGTTTTCCAGTATTATCTCTGCTTTTCTATGGATCTTTTCATTCTTCTACCTCTTCTGGAGTTGATAGAAATATTGAAATGTAGGAATTATGACAGGATGATATTGGAGGGAAAGAGAAGGACAGAAAAATCCTAGGATGCCTGAAACAAGGCCTGTTGGTAGATGGTTGGATTTAATGATGTAAGCATCATGAAACTAAAAGAAATTGGAGGTAAATTAGGAGAAATAATGGTCAATATCTCAATGAAGAGGAAAGAGGACATCTAATCCACCGTGAGCTCAAGGAAGAAGATTGTGGAAGATAAAATTTCCTCCATGTTAGAGGATATTAGCGCAAGCAATATCTCACCAGAAACAACAATTTCAGTTCTGTAACATTAACAGAAAAAGGTGAAAATGCTGGAGGATTTTTTTGATGTGGTAGCATGAGTTTCAGAGAATGCAGTGAAAGGATTTGGGCCGGAGGGTGGGTGTCAGAATAGGTGGCAGAGTAGGTGAATTTAGGGAATGTGCATACAAAGGGGAAAGTCTCTGTTAAAAAAAGAACTTGGATTTGAGCTTCTGGTGAGGACTGAGATAACGGAAATATAGGACACTGACGGCATCAGACTATAGCAATTCCACTATAAATACTGGCCTTTTTAAAGGGGATGGGGAGATGGGACCTATCTTCCAGGAACCCACAGAACTCTGCTTTGGCCTTTGGTTTACTTCCCCTGACCCTGTGTGGAGACCAAACAAGGGAGGGGCGCCAATAGTACACGAAAATCTGCACTCCCAGTCAGCTTCACCAGGAGCATTCCTAGAAGTCTTAAATCTCTGTAACTTTGGTATGCACAAGTAAGATACATCCAACACTGTAGTATCCTGGTTTCTTGGACTTGTTGACTCCAGTTATTTTAACCTATCTTTACCTCTGCCCATAGTCATTACCATGACCTCAAATAGAGCATCCCACTCTTACCTGTCTGTCATTTCCTATCTGCTCTATTTACCCAATTCAGTGCCCAAATGCCATCCAATCCTTTCAGATTTCCAATTCACAGACTTAATATATGACACTCCTGTACTGCTTTCAGTTTTCTCTCCCTGACTGAAATGTCCTGGACCAACATGATAATCACTCCCTCAGATATATTCTCGCTTGCCTTGCCATGTTTCCCTCATATGTGCTACTCAATTGGCAAAAATAAAATCTGGTTAAATTCTTCACCTGCTCTTCACTGCGTAGTTGGAGAGAAACATAACCAAACTGGTTTGACTCATCGTGGGTTCATGACCAATGGCCTCCAAAAGAGCCAAGAACTCCTCCTTCATTTCTCTATCAGTTAATTGTCTCTCTTACCTAGATGAATATATCATACCTTATCCACTATCCTCAAACTGTAAGTCATCCTCTCTACTCCTTTCTCTAAGCTGATTATTTTGCTTGTTAGCTCATTGAGGAAATATAACCAACAGAGATTTTCCACATGCTCCCACACTCTTTAACCAACCTCCCTTCCTCTCTACCTGCATATTACGGCCAACCTCCTACCTCCTGGTTTCTGCCTAAGGCCAACTCCTCCAGATGAGCCCAATTCCCAGCTATACCTGACAGTTTTATCAATTAATTAAAATGAACATTTTGGGCTTTTTGAAAGTATTTTAAAAGCATTAGCCTGTGAGTGATTTTTTCAATGTTGTTATCAGCCCTTCCCTCTTTGACCAGACACTTGCATACATGAATTTCATTTACTTCATTTCTAGATCATTTGAGAAGGGCAGAATGGTCAGGGGTAATGTTGGGGACAGGAGAGAAGAAATCCTTTGGAATCATAGTAAAGTTTAATTGAACATACTGATTATTTCCTATGGAGAACTATTTCAATTAGTTCATTTTGATTTTTATATGCAAAAATTAAATAATTATCTCAGCCTATATTATAAAGCCTCTAAGTTGATAAAAAATTTTATCTAACTGCTATGGAAAATGTTTGGTTTTTCAATAGTGAAGATTAACAAAGATTTCCTTTAAGTAGTGCTATATGTTAGAAGTTTGGTCTGTACTTGTTATTTAGGCAGTGGTGTCCATTATCCCTGGGAAAAAATGTTCCTCCTCCTCACTAGACCTCTTGCCATTGCTTACATTACATATGGTTAATAAAATACAGTTTAGATTCAGTTAGGTTTTTGGAATGCAAATACGATATTGTATATGTTTTGATATTTCAAGATGTCATCTCTGTGGATCAAAAAAAATGATAAACTGAATTACCTATTTGCCATTGCTGTAGGTCAGGCTGGTGTCTTCTAAAACTGACGAATGCCTTCTTAAATCATAGATGCCTGTGATTTAGTGTATCTTATCTTCCAATTAGTATGTCAAAATAAAGAGGGATATCATTATTTTGATGCATTTTTGAAGGTATAATAATTCCCAATTATTATATAATTTTCTTTCTATTAAAGAATGCTATTCAGTGTCTTTGAAAAATAGATCTATTTACTCTGTTTTGCCTGCTATTGGCAGTGTTGTCATATGAAAGAGATATGTGAGAATGAAATATTTTACAACTTGAGTGGAAGTAATCATAGTAAATTATCACAGTCAGTTCTCATTTGAATAGTTCTAGGCTTCTAAATTGCTTCCTAAACTAAAAAGTTCTTCTAGTCGATTTTATTCTTGCTAAAAGACATGGAAGTGTATTTTCTCTGTGCATCAGAATCAGAGTACCTGGAGAAAACATGTTCATTTACCTCTGGTCACCTTATTTTTTTCTGAATCATTTGATAGGTTTGACTCAATCCAACTGTATTAATTCATAGAAATCCATTTATTGCAGTTGAATCAAAATAAATGGAATTGTATTTGTATTGAAGACATGGATGGTTTCCCTTTACATAACTTAGTTTTGGTTTTTGTCCTTTTAAAAAATATATTTTAAATTATTGTTAATTCTTTCCATATTGAGCACATTGCTAAAAATTAAAACTCTAAAATAAAAATGGACTGTTAGCTCCAAATTGCAGTATTCCTGCCATGCAAAATTATTTTTCTTGTTTCTCCTTTTTCTCTTTCCTCCTCTTAATCAACATATTTATCTTCCTTCTTTTTTTATATATTCTCTTCTTTAAGTATTTTCTTGATCAATTAAATTTTCTAAAGTTTTGGCTTGCATATTATTTGGCTTTGAAAAGTAATGATATAAAATAAATTCAGCAAAGAAGTCCCTTAAGCAAAATAAATATGTGCAAAATGTCTGCCTGTTATTTTCCCTATTTGAAATGCACTGTAACTAAATCATTTTAATTTTGAAATAATTTGAAATTTGTGATAATTTAAACAGTCAGAGCATCATATGTTTGGTGCTATAAAATATATTTCTATTGTATTTAGTATTATTAAAATTAAGTTATATACTCATTATTCATTAACCTTTTTCACAGCATATATTTATAGCACATTACTATGTTATTTCTTTAGTAATTGTTGGGTGAAATCTATATGATCAGGACCAAGTACATGCTCATGTAATGATGTTTTTAAAATACCTTTAAGAATAGTAGGAACTTTCAGAAAAGGAAACTTCACTTTCCTTTAGCTTCCCTAGGTAGCAAAGTTATGTTCATGGGAGTCAGCAATAATAGATTCTGACTGGCTAAAATACCTTCAAAATATCATTAAATTACAGAGCACTTGAAAACTGGTTTCATGTTCCTGTTTAAGAAGACAGTTTCATTTACTTGACTTTGGTTTTTTTATGGTCATTGTTTTGTTTTGTTTTGTTTTTCTGATTTGGAATAAGATGTATTTAAGTGACTTCGTTTTGGCAACTTGAATTCTCCTAAGACTGCCAAATGCATTCCACACTTTGGCAAAGCTCCTCTTCTTGTTTACTTGACCTTTTGCAGTTGGGAACAGTAGGAATTTTTCTTTTTGCTCTTTGGACAGTTTGACTTGCTTTCTAATCCATCATACCCATATAGAGAAGCCTTCTCTACCATTTGGAATCCTGTACCTCACCTGCCCCCAGGAGCTCAGTGCTTTAATTGCAATGTTATTGACAATCTGGTGTATTTGTGAGTGGACTGTCTTTGGCAGAGAGAAAAGTCCATTCTTAACCTTTCACCCATATGTGAACCTATTATTCTCTACTATAAGCATTATGTTTATTATCAATACCTGAAGAGAAGACATCAATATTTCTATCAATTTAACTTCTTTACCTGTAAAACTAAACATGATTGTCTTTTCAGCCAAAATAGTAGAAGTAGCCTCAATCTTTGATTGCTTCATTTTGCTGCCTTGATTTTTGAACTTTAGAACTTTTTGTTTATTGGCGTGGTCAGGGTATACTGACTGGCTAAATTTCATATTGAATATAAAGAATATATAAATATTTAGACAAATGATAATAAGATATATTTTATATTTCAAATAAATGTTCTTTGAGTGAACAGAGTTGAGATGGATGATGCTTTTTCATGTACTTGCATTCTTTTATTTTCAATTCTTAATTCTTAAGATAAGTCCTATTCAGTTAATAAAATTAGTAACTAAAATTTTATCATGTCTTTGAATTAAAATTAAAATGTTGAAATTATGGTTTTATATAACTTACTACATTTTTATTTGATAATATCATTGACTGGGAATTTATCATATTTTCATTGGAAAGGAACTCTTAAAATTTGCATTTTTTAAGACTTGAGCCCAGTGATTTTGATGATAAGTACTTGAAAATATATGGGAGAACTTTTAAATTTTTAGGAAATTTCTTGGTACTTTAATAGTATTATTTCTTAAGCTCTAAATTTTGAAATATGTACAAATCAAATCTTGATCTCTCTTGCTATAAATCTATCATTGATGAGTGACGGGCAGGGGTGTTAAATTACTTAGGGCTTAGTCCATGGTGTGGACAGCTGTCGCTACTGTATGTGAAAATTAAGCACTGTGCTCCAACAGTTCATTCAGGTCTTTTAGTTATAGATGGGTCTAAACATATGATGGACTCAGTGTCCCAAATATGACCTAGTTTGCATATGATACATAAGCAATATGCAAAGCAGTTTTCATTTTCACTTCATAGTTATGATGGATCTATCAGTAGTTGGAATAGGATTGAAATTTAGTTACAGATTAAAAATGCTAATTACATTCTTGTGTAACTGTCTAACATCAGGAAACAGCTGCCTTCACAAAAAATGCTGGCTTTAACTTGCATTAAAGAGAGTTTCAGCAGTTTTGTAAAACTTTGGAACATCCCAGTGCAGTTTTTGATAATTTGTATGAGCCCTGGAAACTCTATCCATGAAAATGTCTAAGGCAAAGGAGGCTCATCTTCTTAAAAAAGCAAAACAGAGGTTATGATACTGACATCAATGCCAAGCACACAGAAAAAGCATGCCCTGCTACAAGCGCAGATGTCCATATAAAGTGCAGGCACAGTAAACCAACTTACCTGACTTGATTCTAAAAAGATAAGTGCTAGGGCACTAAAAGTACCAGGTCGTTCTGGAGACATCCTGAAGATCAAATCAGTCCTATTAATTCATATTTTTCCCTTTATGAATGCATGCCCTAGTTACCTGGTTAAAAGTTCTTCAACAACATGTGGCCTCCTTTTTTTTTTTAATGTTTAAAGCTGGGTTTGAAATATAGAGTTTAAATGTTTTTAAGTAAATTAATGAATAATTAAGGTGGAAGATTTTTCTTGAGTTGGATATCCAGTGAATATATCCAATATTGGTACCGTGTTGCCATATATTTTATCGACAGTTTATCAATCGATGATAAGCAACAAAAAAAAAAACCTCACTATAAAAATTTTCAGTACAGCTTTTTATATCTTTATAATTATTTTATCTGGGTTTCTAAGATAGATTTTCACATTAGCACACCTCTGATGGTGAGATGACTTTTGGATCACTAAAGAATCTGAGTGGAAATGTGTTCCTTATATCTCCAAAAGGACCTGAGAGCTCATTTGCTTTCCCCGTGGAATTAGCAACAGCAGATATTGCTTATTGCTGAGTCTTTTAGTGTACTTTGTTATTTAATTTAAATTATTGTGTCCCATAGAACATAGGATAAAATGCTTCTGTGAAATACATATATGACAATTGCATATATGTCTTATTTATATGAAAGCAATATTTTTAAAGTACTATTTTATAATTTGAACTACCTTTTATCCTTTTAGTACTGTTTTAACAATTAAATTGCATCAGTCAACCAGGAAAATATGAGAAATGAACAATACCAACAGGTCTGCTTTAATAAATTCACCTAAAAATAAGCACTAAATTATAATTGTAAGGCACCTATATTTAAGATGGCACATAGAATTTATAGGATATATAAATAGTGGAAACTTTAATGCACATCAAGTCTAATTCATTATGTATGTATATCAGTTGCAATGTTCTCAAAAATACTGTGAAAAAGTAATGGTTTATGTTGTAAGACACTGTGTTTGTTACTCATAATCTTGTGTTGTTATTGTTACTAATGAACAATACAATTCCCAATTTAAGTTTAGACAAGAAATACATATGAGTCAAGAGTACCCCAAAATTTAGTTTTAGGAGGAATTCAGCTTAGTCTTACTCAGTTTGGTGATTCTTTTACATTTGTCTGTGAACAACAAGATTTCTCCAGTGGTATGTAGGGTGATGGGAAGAGTCACTTTTGCATTAAATTAAATTTCTCTGTATATTTAGGGTCATCTCAGGTTCTTTAGGAATATCAGGATTTCTTGGAAATATTTGCTTTACTGTATGCAGTATAGAAAATAGTAGAGTATTACTAGCTGGCATTTAATATATTACAACTATGGTGGTGGGGGGTAATTCCATGCCAGGAACTGTGGACACTCAGGAACAGAGCCCTCTCTTCGTGTGTTTGAGAGGAGAGAGGAATGGATCACGTGGCAGCCCTAAGTGGAAGAAGGGTAATTGGACACCAGTTCCATGTGTTTCCCAAATTCACGAGAGCCAGATGTAGGATATACGCAACCATTCCTCCACTTTCCTCAAAAGGAAAATCTTTTTTATAGCCAATCTAGTGTGGCACTATAAATAAAACCAGATTTTTTTCAAGGGTGGAGAGAGAAATTTTGATAGTGCTCTTGATCTAGCATTTAAAAGTCTGTTCATAATTTTTTCTCAATTGTGATCTTTAAAAAAAAAATGGGATGCTTGAAAAAAAAGGAAAA